>LR812519.1:27024060-27231560 GCA_903798195.1 Danio kyathit | reverse complement strand
TGCTATTTTATTGGATGTCATTATTAAAGGGTGCTGAAAGAAAGAAAGTGTGTCTGTTACTACAAAAATATCATGTTAGAAATCAAATTAAAGAAATATTCTATAAACTTCTCCATAGATTTTATCCAGCAAAACATTATTTACAGAAATGTAAAAGCAGGATTGTTGTGAATTGTTTTTGTAATGAATATGAGAAGACTGTTTTACACTTATTTTGGCTTTATGTATAGTCAACTTGGTGAAGTGCAAAAATTTATTAATAACAACTTTCAGTGTTCAAAACCTCTGTCATCATTATAAGAAAATGTACTTTTTGGCTTTACTGTCTATCCTAATCAAGAGGAAAATAGTTTTATTTATTTAATTTGCTTATGTTGTTAACAAAACTGTACATTCATAAATGTAAATTTAATAAACAGAAACCAAATGTTAAGATATTGATGACTGAAATATGCTTGTATATTACCAGTATCAGAGACTCCCTTAACAAGAAAGCTCGACCCACTTTATAATTTGTGAACTCTATAATGCATTTATTTAATTATTACAGTTGTACATTTTGTATATTTGTATTTTATTTATAATTACCCCTGGCATGTGTATTTTTTTGTATTGTAAAATGTTATTTGCTGTTCTTTAAATAAATAATGTAAAACAATACAATGAATACCTTTATTTTTCCGCGAGTAGGAGCTAAAGTATGTTTGCAGACTTGAGAAAACCTTACGAGCATTAAACAACCTGTAATTTATGTGGCTCCTCGTTCTTTCATATTGACCGATCGCAACTCACCTGCATTAAAGGAAGGAGCACAGTTTACGGACAGGACTACTCACATAAAACTAATCTTGCTGGATGTTAAATAGCCTAGTTAATCTTGCTTACGAATGGCTTGAATGAGCAGATCGTATGTTGTTAACTGCGCACCTTACTGTAACCTACAGTGGCAAACGCTTTGTATAAGACAGACTTTCTGCACAAATTTTGCAAATATCATCTTTTAAATGTTGTTTTATTTACGTCACTTTTACACAATCACCGAACAACGTCTTCTTGTCCAAATTATGGCAAAGATGACATTGAGAATGTCATCCACTGTCCTGAGGGTGTCCTGTTTCAGCGACTGCTGGCGAAGCCGGAAAAAGCGGTACACTGCTGCGAAGGGCTCTTCCGGTGTTCTATTCCGCTGTGAAAAAGGTCTACTGAGCCAAGATATTAATATGGCATATGAAATATGTTGGTAAATAATGGTGCATTCACACGGGGCTTCAGCGTCAACGCTTGACAGAGGGCGTGCATGAAGGTGGGGTTGATGCGATCGTCATATCAGCGTCAGCCAATGAAATTAGTTAGCAATCGGCTACTGTCTGAGCTGGTGTATTTGCATACAGCGATCTGATTGGCTGATGCTTCCGTTGGCGCTTGAAAAGTTAAGAAAGTTTCAACTTCTGCAGCAAGTGAATGGGAAGAGTTGATGCTGACGCCCCGTGTGAATGGGGCGTAAGTGCTCATTCACACTGAACACATCTTTGCTTCGCGTTTGCTTTGCAACGTTCATGTATCCGGACACAGCCACTGAGTGCCTGTAAACAGAAACTGGCAACACTTGCCCCACCTCAGAGTTCTTCTGGGGCATAAGGTAATTAGACGCATGAACATTTTGAGTTTACTCGCTTCATTTGCACAAAATTTACTCCATTCGAATTCAGTCACTCGAATTGTCATGGGAGGGGCATGCGTCTGTCTGCCTGGTGACTCTAGTTTTGTTGCTAATGGCTGACATGGATTTTATTGAGAGAGTAACTGTGCTTTATGTGCTTGAGGAAGGCTGAAAAACTGTATATTCGTTCGGCGCCATGTATGGGTCCATTAGATCATTCAGAGGTGCACCCAGCTCTGTGAGTTCATTACCTCCTGCAGAAGCTGCGTCTGGATGACAGACGATTTCAGCGGTTGTTCCAACTGAGCCAGTCCCAGTTTGATGAGCTGTTGTCCCGTGTCGGCAGTCAAACGCCCAAAATGCTCAATTTGAGCCGTATCATTTGCTCGCTTTGCCTCATTCTCAGTAGTGCTGAAGGATGTCTGATTGCGTCCATGCATTGACTTAACATGTAAATAACTCGCGATTGACGCTTCATCTGTGTCAGGTGTGATCATACTATTCTGATTGGTCAATTGCTTTGGAACTGACAGTGATGAACGGCACTCCTCAAAACACTGTCTAAAAAACATGGTGCTCATGTGCGCAGTGCTATAAAAGATGCACGATGTGAGTGTAACGGTCACACACATCCGTCAAGCACGTGTTTACATTGAAAAACAATTGAAAAGTAATGCATTGGATAGGAAAAAACACATTCAACCGTCTTGGGAACCACCGTAGAGCCAAGTTGAATGCATACGTCTCATCTTCCCAACAACACAAATGTGAACGAACCAAATACAAACGTGACATCAACGATGCATTCCTATTAATGTTAATAACTTTGAAACCTGTATCATTATCCAAACAGCGAATCCAATGTGTTCATGTGACATGTCGAAGTTTGTATAGATGTGGATTACAAGTGATAATAACGTGTTTGTGAAGCAACTCATTAACTTTTGCTAGTTGGGTTCCATGTTTGTCGAAAGTTAGCACAAGTCACCTCTTGAGTTATCCTCAACAAAAGAGACAGAGCAAGAACACATCTGAGGACTTTGGTTGTACTTGGAAAGTTGTGAATTTTGAATTGGAACAGTACTTCTGTGATGTTTCATGAGAATACAAGAACAAAAGTACAGACAAGAACACATATTGAGAAATGGCATTTGAACAAAGATTTTTTTTTACAAAGTGATATTGCCAACTGTTGGTTTAGTATAAAGCATGTTCATTGTTATGTTTACTGTTATGTAAACCTACTCAAAATGAATAAATATTAAAACGGCCTGCCATAGAGAGAGTGAGAGTGAGACTGTGTGTGTGAGGGAAAGAGAGAGAGAGAGAGAGAGAGAGAGAGAGAGAGAGAGAGAGAGAGAGAGAGAGAGAGAGAGAGAGAGAGAGAGAGAGAGAGAGCAACTGAAGACGCACAGTCAGTTGTGGATCAGTCTTACTAATGCATGGACACGCGCGCACACACAGGCAGACAGAATGGGACACTCGTGGTTTCTACGTAACGTTACAGTTCTACTTTTATTCGCCATACCTGGAGGTAAGAACGTACAAATTCTCCTGTAGTTCATATATAACTGATTTGATTATTTATCAGCTATATTGTATTTTCCCTTTCATTACGTATAATGAATTATGAGCAGATGATTAGGCTAATATCTAGAGAATGAGCCAACTGTTTCGACGACAGATGCAGATGATGACCGTTGAGAGTTATGTTTGTCCATCTGTTAATTTACGCTCGATAATATGTCCACTAATTAAATGATTTATTTTTATTTAATTCATTAATTAATATATTTTAAAAATATGCTATTAGCCAGAATCAGTGATATATTAATTTGACTTATTATTATGTCTAATAAACTCGCACATCGCTCGTATCTCATCTGTTAGCTATATGTCAATAATTAATTAGCGTGTAATTAGAGTCCCATAAGTCAATTGAACCCAGCACAGAACTAACGGCTAATTTAATAAACACGTCAACACAATGACCACAATAAACAGTGAAATACCAGCACAACATATTCTTAACTAACGGCCTTTTTGTTTAATTGTCTAACGTTAACGTTATCTGATGGATTGTAACAAGCAACAGATGAAGGTAGCCTACCTACCGCGGACAGGTGTCATGATATGGCCTGCGTGTTTTACATAGCCAGCCATGAGGAGTTATTTTCATTGTTTGTAATTTAGCATATTTGTGTTGTTTCAGGTATTACCTGTCTAAATACAAGACACTTTACCTTCATTATTCGCCATTTTAAAACTTTACCTCAACTCCAGGTTTGTCATCTAACTGGTGTTACAATTTAATTTCAGTAGGCTACTTATAGGCTGAAGGAAAAAGACAACTTTTATAAACACTCTGTATAGGCTACGTTAAATAAGTACAGTAAATCTTCAAAAGTAGTTATTTTTTCTGTGCACTTTCGTCTTTGTTGTTGTCATTGTGTGTGTGTTTGAGAGAGAGAGCGATTAATGATTGTTTTAATCCAGCGGGAAACGGCAATCCTTAGAAATTTGCCTGCCTTAGTCACTAATTACCCCGTACAAACTTCATCTCGATGCATCATGGTGAGGTAACAGATTAGTCATTGTGGATAATGGGAGAATAGCCATAATTGTTTGAAATAGCTGTTTGTAATCATTGTAAAAAATTATCTTTGAAGGTCATTTCACCACATTAAATAGTTTTTTTTATTTATACACAATTATGGAATAAATTAAAAGACTTGAAAGTTATGTTTTTCTTGTTTTACTGGGTTTGTTATGAGTTTGAGTAAAATCAAATGTTTATTTTTTGAAAAATTTGTTTGCAAATATATAAATATTTGAAACGCTCTTCTAAAAACGTACCATTTGCAATATAGCCTACACTGAAAAAAATGAGTCATGAGATTTACCTAATTTTTTTAAGGCAAGTTGTTGCAAATAATTTGTTTGAGTTGAGTTTAAACTAACAAATTAAGTTAAGTTAGGATGGCGATGCAGTGGCACAGTAGGTAGTGCTGTCGCCTCACAGCAAGAAGGTCGCTGGTTCGAGCCTCGGCTGGGTCAGTTGGCATTTCTGTGTGGAGTTTGCATGTTCTCTCCGTGTTCACGTGGGTTTCCTCCGGGTGCTCCGGTTTCCCCCACAAGTCCAAAGACTTGCGGTATACAGGTTAATTGGGTATAGTAAAATTGTCCGTAGTGTATGAGTGTGAAATGAGTGTATGGGTTTCCCAGTGATGGGTTGCAGCTGGAAAAGCATCCGCTGCGGAAAAACATATGCTGGATAAGTTGGTGGTTCATTCCACTGTGGCGACCCCAGAAATAAAGCGACTAATCTGAAAAGAAAATGAATAGATGAATGAATGAAATTAAGTTAGGCTTACTCATTTTATATCTGCTGAATTTAAACAAACAAATTACGTTGGATTTACTCAATTTCATTTAGTTATTTTTGTCCAATAAATTCAGTAAGTTCAATGCAATTTAATGCTATTCCTACTGTACTTTATTTTTATTTTGTTATTTTATTTTATTAAAATTATCAATGAACTGCTTGCAAATACACTTTGAAATGACACATAACCAAGTTTGTTTTGAATTAATTTTAATTACTTTTTAGGATGCAATTCTAACAATAATTAAATCACTGCCCATAAGTTCTTCAACAGCACAACAATTAAAATAACAGTTCTTACAGTACATTCAATTCACATCAACACACACAAAAATGTATTAACTGATGAAACAAGCTGCAATACTTATCTCACACACAGACAGGCACACATACTTTTTAAAATGTATGAAATGTAAATATATACGTCTTGAATTGATAACAATTACTGTAAAATATATGTCCTTAATTATATGCTCTAAATATATTCAAATACATTATTTAAAATGATACAGTCATACAAATAAGAAAGTGAGCAGGAAGTAAGAACCTTTTATTTTAAGGTGTAATGCCATAGTTTTGCACGTATTTTTTCACGTATAATGTTCAGAGCGGAGTAGTACTTCAATTACTTCAAGTGCATGTTTTTTTAGAGGATTTTATCTACAGTAAATCCTTTCTCACCTTCCTGACTGTCAACAAAGTGATGCATCAACTGATAGCATGTGCTGTGTTGTTGATTAGCCCGACTTTGTATGCATGGTAAACTGATTTGTGTTTGTTTGTGTAGGATGGTCTAAACCGGTTATCACTCCTGATGCCCCCCATCTGGTGATTCTTAAAGGTGAACAACTGCATCTCCGCTGTCACGATGATGCAGATGTGAACACAGGCAGGGTGCGATGGCTTCGGGATAAAGGTCGGAGGATTGAAGGAGAGCTAAAGGATGATGAAGCCAGTGTCATTCACCTCAACATCACACAAACACAGCATATGGGCAATTACACTTGCGAGAACACGGAAACAGAAGAGAAGAGCTCTATCTACATTTATGTGAAAGGTGAGTTTAAATCAGCCCGCAAATTAATTAATGTGTAAAAATGTTTTTAAAGATTCAGAATATTACAAAATTCAGATCTGAACGTGTTGCATTAGATTTCTTGTCATGTTGTCTGGAACACTGAGCATTATAATCACTTTTCAGTTTTTCTGTTCCAATATTAATGCAATGAATGACAACAAATGAATCAAAGACATTTAGATTAGTCACAACAAAAAGCTTTGTTCAGTGACTGAATTCTGATCTTCTCTTATGATGATGCAGATGCTGTATATTGATTTTGGTACTTTCAGTGATTATAACGGGAGAATATGTGAAAGTAAATAACCTGTGCTATAGGCTTAAGTCATACATTGTTTGCCTGTGTAGCCAAAATAAGACAAACAAAACCTTAATCTTATAATAATTTTTCTACAAAATAATTGCACTATTTTTTATATTTTTATGAATTTTGTAATTTTTTTTTTTACTTTTTAAGATTTTTCATTTTATAAAGATTTCATATTAATAAACTGTATTTATAGCTACATTATAAAGCATTTATTTATATAAAATAAAGAAATAAACATTTTTATTCTATACTTTGAAGTATCTAAAAGTACAATCCACTGAATGGAAGCAGATTAGTGCCAAATTGCTAAAAAAAATTATAAATAAATGAAACAAGCAAAGAAAAATACATAAATAATCTTGAATACCACTGGAAACATGGAAATATAGAATTAACATGTATGCAAAGCTGTGTATTTCCTAGTCATTCCTATACAATATTATATTGAAACAAACCTTTAAGTGATGTTAAACAGTTTGCTTTCCTAGTACTGGTCTGCGTAAAACATATGCTGGAATAGTTGGCGGTTCATTGCGCTGTGGCGATCTCTGAAATAGAGACTAAGTCAAAGGAAAATGGATGAATGAATGTGTAAACAATTTGCTGATAACAGTTTATGTATTCTATTTGAACTAATTGAAGCAATACTTTTCACGAGGTAATTATAAAAAATAGCCCTAGAATTAAGGAAACTATTGAAAGAAAAAAAAAGAAGTTGTTTACACAGTTTTCTTTGATTCAGTGGTTTGTTTGTCCTTTGACCTCATTTCCCACATACACTTTATTCATAAAAGAGTTTTAATACTTGAATAGGTCTTTTGTTAAAAGCACAAATGCAAGTCCTTAAGCTGTGTACTCAAACCACACCTTAGTGTAAATTTGGTTTAATGTCTTTTATATTATGCTATTGTTAACTGTCGCTGAATGATATAGGTATTTAAACAGTTAAATGTACACCTCTTGCACAACTCTTGTTTTATACTAATTCCTCATGCACAAGTCCTGCAAATGTCTAACAAAAGCATACTTTCTCTCTATATTTGCGTATGTTATTTTATTTTTTTTACATAAAATGTCTCCTCATTTACTTTCCCTGGCAGATCTGAGCAGTGCATTTGTTCGGCGCATGGTGAACGACCTTCAAGTGAAAAAAGGAGAGGAAATCACTCTTCCTTGTTTAGTAACAGACCCAGCTGTCAGTCACCTGTCACTGCAGACCTGTAATGGCTCTGCCCTACCAGCTGCTCTCACCTTCATCACGTACCCTCAGGGAGGAATCACCATCAGAAATGTGTCCAAAGCCTTTGAGGGCTGCTACTTCTGTGCAGGACAACTGGATCAAAAACCTGTCAAATCCAGAGAGTATAACTTGGTTGTGCGGTTAGGTGAGTGAGTGGTAAAGCAGTGGCTCTTAAAGGGATAGTTCACCAAAAAAAAGGAAAGAAATATATTTATCATTTATTTACTTAACTTGTGCAGGGAAAAAACATTATTATAAATATTTAAATATAGATAATAGTGTGTAGACAAACAATTCATCAATGTCTTTATTTGTGCTAGAAGAAAGGGAGACATACTGGTTTGAATGTTCTCTCTAAGAAAGCAAAACAACTAAGTAAAAAATAACAAATAAGTTAAATAGTGTATTCTACAGATGTTAATAAAAAATGGGAAATATGGTATTTTTTTCTATGCATGATAATATGATTTTGTGCATTTTTACTTTTGCATCCTTTTTGCTCACTATTTGAGAATAACTTTGAGTAAATAATCTTACAGAGCTGATAAAAACAAGCATTTACATTTATTCAGTCATTTAGAAAACGCTTTTGTCCAAAGCCGCTTATTATTGAGGAGGCATTCAGCGATTCAGCAAGAAGAGTACTAGACTTTTTAGAGAAGAGAAGCAAACAGACTGTTTAAAGTGTGATGATGAAATAATTACATTAAACAAATATTCTATATATAAAGTCTTTAATGCATTGATTATACTGATTTATGAAGGATCACCTGACACTGAAGACTGCGGAAATTCAGCTTTGTCATCTCGAGTACGGGTTCAGTTTAAAAACAGAAAATCATTTCAAATTGTAGTAATATTTCACCAGACTGTATTTAAATCAAGATATGAAGAGTTTAAATTCAAAAACCTCTAAATGACATTTTATATTTTCTTCTAAAATTAGCATTTTTCTCAGACTCTTGAGTGTAGGCTTAGTAATTTTACTTTTATAGTGAGGAATAAGTTCTTTTCAATGACTTTAAAGTGAAATAATGTAGAAGAATAATGTAGAAGGCTGAGAAAAAGTTTCATAAGTTCTCATTTTAGGAGAAAATTTCAGACGGCATTTAGAGGTTTTTGCATCTGAACTCTTCATATGTAGCTTTGGCGTGTTTCATCTTAATTATTTGAAAATTATATCCATTAGTTTTATAATTTTAATATATAAAAAAACTGGTATAATATATACAATTTTGGTCATCGTTTTTTTAAACCTTTCAGAATCTGAACAATGTTAATCATAATGTTAACTTAATTAGAGTAATCATAAAAATTGCATGTTATTATTATTATTTTTACATAGAGTAGTTCTGTCCTGAATAAGCAATTTTATATAACAGATGTTTACATAATAATAACTGAATTTATAAAAATGCATAACATTTATTCATGTCCACTGATATTAACTGAATTTATAAAAAATATAAAAATTGTTAAAAGTCGTCTGATAATTACAGAATTAAAAAACAAATCACAAAATGTATAAAAGTCAACAGATAATACTTGAATCTATAAAAATGACCCATTTGTAAACTTTTGTAAATCGTGCATGAATGGCATAATGTTAATTATTTGTAAACAATTGTTTTTTTTTCTTTGGAGTAAATGTTAGCATCTGTTAAAATAACTAATTCAGCACAGTACAATAATAAAAAAACAGTAAAAGCAGCAGCACGGTGGCTCGGTGGTTTGCATTGTCGCCTTACTGCAAAAAGTTTGCTGGTTCGAGTCCCGGCTGGGGCATTTCTGTGTGGAGATTGCATGATTTCCCCGTGTTCACGTGGGTTTCCTCCAGGTGCTCCGGTTTCCCCCACAGTCTAAAGACATGCGCTATAGGTGAATTAGGTAAATGAAAGTTGGCCGTAAGTGTGAGTGTGTGTGAATGGGTGTATGGGTGTTTTCCAGTAATGGGTTGTGGCTGGAAAAGCATTCGCTGCGTAAAACATATGCTTGAATAGTTGCCTGTTCATTCCGCCGTGGTGACCCCTGATAAATAAGGAAAGAAAAATGAATGAAAAAATAATAAAAACATGCTAATTTTATGATGCCTCTTAATTTGTTAAATGTGTTAAATGTGCAAGGTATATGCAAACTTATTTCCTAATTGTATACAGTATGTCTCATTCATTCATTCTGTTCGGCTTAGTCCCTTTATTAATCCGGGGTCGCCACAGCGGAATGAACCGCCAACTTATCCAGCACATTTTTACGCAGCGGATGCCCTTCCAGCCACAACCCATGTCTGGGAAACATCCACACACACTCATACACTACGGACAATTTAGCCTAGGCTCGAGGCTCGAACCAGTGACATTCTTGCTGTGAGGTGACAGCACTACCTACTGTGCCACTGCGTCGCCACAGTATGTCTCAGTATTTCTAAAAAAAATCCATTTGTGTTTTGTGTTATTACATGTTTGTTTCCCTCTAAAACAGCACCAGAGACAGTGCCAGCAATCAGCCTCTCCAGAACTGAAAATGTGATCCTGATCCAAGACCAGGAGTTTAAGCTCACCTGCAGCGCCGTCAACATCAACCACGATTTCCACCTGAGATGGACAATCCCTTCTGAAGCGGTTAGACCCACACACCTGTTGCATAATCATAAGCTGTTTCCTGTAAACATGCTACTTAACCTGGACTGTTGTTCTCAATAATGATTTAGACAGCACTTGAAAGCCATAAATCAAACATCCAGCCTGGATCTGGAGAATATCAGCGATCAATAACATTGTCGATCCAATCTGTGAAGATGAACGACACGGGACCCTACCGATGTAATGCCAGGAATGAGAAGGGAGTTTCCATGGCTGCTGTCAATCTGGAGGTTTACGGTGAGAAATGTGAAATACTGATTTTTTTAGCTTTCTAATTATTATTGACTTTAACCTGAGCAAAAGAGCAAGGCAGATTACTTGAAGGAAAACTAACATAATCAATTTTAGCAAATTATTAAAATTAGAGACGAAAGTCCAGGATTTCAATTGAGAGATTGATTAATGTTGATTAATCTTCATCTTGCTAAATCAGTTTTCAGTAAAAGACACATCCTTGGCAAACAGTGTGTGTGTGTGTGGGGCAGAACGTGGTTTTATTAACCTCACAGAGGGAGAGGACAGGGTGGTGGAGGTGCGAGAGGGAGAAAGTCTGACCCTCAGTGTGGAAATAACTTCATACCCAAAACCCAACGACGTCTACTGGACTTATAACAACCAGGAGCTCCAGAACACATCTGAGCATGTCATTACACTGCACAACCAACAATACAGGTACAAACACACACACACACACACACACACACACACACACACACACACACACACACACACACACACACACACACACACACACACACACACACACACACACACACACACACACACACACACACACACACACACACACACACACACACACACACACCCACACACACACACACAACACACAAATTGTGGATTTAATACATTTATATTTATATTTCAATTGAAATATATAAAATATATATAAAATATAAAATATACTTATTTATTTATTATCTGTTTTTTAGTCCTGTCTGTAATTCTTTTGCACTGTAGAAGCTCTGTCACGAAAACAAATTCCTTGTATGTGTGAACATACCTGGCAATAAAGCTCTTTCTGATTCTGATTCTGATTCTGAAATGTAAAAGTTGTTCTGCTGTTTCAGTCTTCAATATAAACCTGAAATAGAAATGAGGGATTTAATTTTTTTATTTGAATTTAGCAATTTAAATTTTAGTAATTTTTAACCATTTGGTGTCTAATTTTTAAAAATGATTAGTCATACATGTAAATGTTACTCTAATTTATTTTAGTAGTCAATTGAATTGTCAAAAAATAATATTAGCCCCCCCTTAGAATTGTTTTTTCTTTTTAAAATATTTCCCAAATGATGTTTAACAGAGCCAGGAAAATTTCACACTATGTCTGAAAACATTTTTTCTTCTGGAGAAAGTCTTAATTGCTTCATTCCGGCTAGAATAAAAGCAGTTTTTCATTTTTTAAAAACCATTTTAAGGTCAAAATTATTAGCCCCTTTAAGCTATTTTTTTTTTTTTGATAGTCTACAAAACACACCATTGTTATACAATAACTTGCCTAATTACCCCAACCTGCCTAGTTAACCTAATTAACCTAGTTAAGCCTTTAAATGTCACTTTAAGCTGTATAGAAGTGTCTTGAAAAATATCTAGTCAAATATCATTTACTGTCATCATGGCAAAGATAAAATAAATCAGTTATTAGAAATGAGTTATTAAAACTATTATGTTTAGAAATGTGTTGAAAAAATCTTCTTTTTATTGCAAAGAGATACAATTTACAATAGCTGTTAGAGTATTTTACAGTAATTCCTCCAAATGAATTTCCTAATTCCCCGGGAAAGAAAAGTAAAAACAATTACACAGTTCCTCATGATAATAACAGAGCAATATATGCCTGTATGTTATCTTTTTTATTCATACAAAACTTTACAGAAGTAAGGGGGAGTAGACATAATATTTATAAATAGGCTTTATTACAGAAACACATTAGGTTGAATAGAAGTTATAGTCAATCAATTTGGACCAAAAGCCAACAAATATATATTTTTGATTATTTATGTAATCGTCTCCAAAATAAATGTACTTTTAACAATGTTAAACTTGTCATTTTTTGTCAAAACAAAATATTATGTTGAAAAACATGTATACAACCAGTTTTCTTGTTTTGACACATTAAAGTATTTCGCTAAGAAATAATTACATTTGGTTGCAAGCAAAAAAAAAAAATCCATTGGCCCAACTGGGCCATTAGAAATAATCATTAGTGTTTAGCCTTGTATAAGTCTAAAATTTCATTCATAATGGTCTTAAAAGGGTCTTAAAAAGTCTTAAATTTGACTAGATGAAACCTACAGAAACCATAAGTAGGGTTAAGTTATCATACAGTACAGTTTTTTATTAAATGTTAACAATTTTAAATAAGCATGCATGCTGTTTAAAATACTAGGAAAAGTTTCATTTATACAGGGCTACACTTTAAGATAAGGTTAAACTCACTTTCTATCTGTTTGCTCTGTTCTTTATCACATTGCCACAGTGGAATGAACCACCTGTTAATAACCTGATTTCTGATATAAGCATTTTTAATAGGCCTTATGCATTGTTGTTTGTCTGAATGTTTTAGGTACATCAGTGAACTGAGGCTAGTTCGAGTTCATGGATCAGAAGGCGGGATCTACACTTTCTCAGCCAATCACAAATACGAGTCTGTTAATCAGTCATTCACCGTTCATGTTATATGTGAGTTTAAAAAAATTGCAAGATTTTAATTCTGCTACATGCTTTTTACGTTGTTTTCCTCTTTTAAAACGTCTTTTTATTAACGCAGTAATCCTCTCATTCAGGTAAACCAGTGATAGTTTCCCAGGAAGGGCCTGTTGATGGACAGGTGCGATGTGTTGCTTCAGGATATCCTGTCCCCAAAATATCTTGGTATTACTGCCAGCCACCACATACTCGGTATGAGTCACAGACAGACTAATATAAGCCACTCACACTTACGTTATGTAAGAAGAGTAAACAAATCGTTGTGACTGCAGTCTCACAAAGACAGGAAACAGAAAAGTGTTTTTTTGGAAAGACACTACATTACCTGAAAAAAGTCTTGTTGTCGATTCCAGTTGTAAGAGCAACAAATAATAACTTTACTTCTGGTTGATCATTTGTAAAAGTGGCAGAAGGTCGATTTTTCAGATGAATCATCTGTTGAACTGCATCCCAATCATCACAGATACTGCACAAGACCTATTGGAACCTGCATGTGCCCAAGATTCTCACAGAAATCAGTCAAGTTTGATGAAGGAAAAATCATAGTTTGGGGTTACATTCAGTATGGGGGCATGCGAGAGATCTGCAGAGCAGATGGCAACATCAACAGCCTGAGCTATTAAGACATTTGTGCTGCCCATTACATTACAAACCACAGGAGAAGGCAAATTCTTCAGCAGGATAGTGCTTCTTCTCATAATTCAACCTCCACATCAAAGTTCCTGAAAGCAAAGAAGGTCAAGGTGCTCCAGGATTGGCCAGCCCAGTCACTAGATATGAACATTATTGAGCATGTCTGGGGTAAGATGAAGAGGGAGGCATTGAAAATGAATCCAAACAATCTTGAACTCTAGGAGTCCTGCAAGAACGCTTTCTTTGCCATTCCAGATGACTTTATTAATAAGTTATTTGAGTTATTGCAGAGATGTATGGATGCAGTCATCCAAGCTCATGGGAGTCAAGCGCAATATTATTTTTTTTTCCACTGCACCATGACTTTATATTCTATACTGTACATTATTTCTGTTAAGTGACAAGACTTTTGTCTTAGCACAGTCAGACCTTACTGTCCTAATTAAATAATTAAAAATCAAGGCATGATCACATTTTATTTTGGTAAAATAAGCGTAATCTAGAGGCCTTTGTCTTTCATATAAGCCACTTCTAATTTCAAAAGATCAACTTGAAGTCAAGGTATTATTTGATGTTCCTCAAACTTGGATAGGCGACAAGACTTTTGTCAGGTAGTATAAAGGCAAAAACATAGTTTATTTTTTTTCATGCACCTGTATCTTGAGAATAATGCAGAAAGATCTTTTTGGCTATTCAAAAAAAAACATTTAAAATAAATGTGTGTCTGTAGATTCCTAAATCCCCCTCTATGAAAACCTTTATTTGACTCAATTTTTTGTATCCAATATTGAGATTTTTATGAGTTAGAAATGTATGCAAATTAGTGTGGATTTCATTATATAATGCATAATTTTATTATTTTAAAAAAGCATTTTAGAAAACTTGCAATACAAAATGGTTTGAAATTCCTAATGCAGTCAGTCAGTTGTTTAAAACTAATTGTTTTACCCTATTGACCTGCAGTGTCTTGCAGTGTAAATAAAGCATGGTTGTCATATTCTGTGAGGTCTAAATATAATTTATACTCTCTGACAGATGCTCTCACCTGTTGAATGCGACGCAAGCAGATGAGGAGTTTGCTGTGATTACAGTGTCTGGGTCAGAGTTTGGACGAAGTGAGGTGGAGAGTCGACTTAATATCAGCAAAGGGAAATTTCACACTCTTGAGTGTGTGGCAACTGCTCAAGGGGAACAGGCCTACACCCTCTTTTCAATTAGCGGTGAGTTTCTTAACCATGCAGACTTCTATTGTTTTTATGATGGGAATCACAAATATAGAAGTTCAGTCTGAGGACTCCAATTGAAAAACATTTATACAGATTAAACTCAAAGCCAAATGCTTGTATTGGATAGCTGCTGTTTACAAGTTTGGGAGTCACAATTAATGCGTGATGTGTGTTCAAGTGCTTTTTAGTAGGAAAATGGATGCAATGGTCAATTTTTGGTCAATTTGTTATACATTTTACTAAGAAAGGTTTTTTTTTTGCCATTCATTGCTCTTAGACAGATTTAGACAGGAAGAGAAGTTAAAAATAGAGAGGGGAATGGGATCAGATAAGGTACACAAGCCCACAAGTCTATCAATGGCCACTTTGTAAGAAAGATTTGATGGATTATGATTTATTTATGAAAATGTTTGTACACACAAATTTGTACGCACACATGGTTAGTGAATGAGATCCAATGACATCAAAACTACCTGAATGAGCAATATTGTTTATAATAATTTTAAAGGAATTAATTCTTTAATTAACAATGATGCATTAATTAAAAGTGTCTGTAAAACAGACTTATTTAAAACCAAACAAAGAAAAAAAGTGTACCATCAATAAAGCAGTATGTATGCTTAAATTATACAGTCAAAATGTACAATTAAGCTTTATTATACCAAACCTAAGAAGCATTTTATCTTCAAGGATGTCTCCAAATGGAGGTCTGATTGAGACAACTTATTTCAGCTTATTAGCTCATTCTTAGCATATATACCCAGACACCAAAATAGCTGAGACTGGCCACTTATGTCATGTCATTCAGTGTTAATGAGAGCAGTAGTTTAGACATAAACCTGTTGACACCCAAACACACACACACACACACACACACACACACACACACACACACACACACACCACACACACACACACACACACACACACACACACACACACACACACACACACACACACACACACACACACACACACACACACACACACCTGGTAATGGATAATCCTTCAGCGCTCTCAGACACACACTGAGCTTGTTGACAGATATAAGGGATTATTATTTTGTGCAGCGTGTGCACATTAGGACTTGATATTGACGCTAAGCTCTTAAAATCCCCTGAACAACCGATTTAAAATACTCACAAACAGTTCTAGCCTTATTAATATGGCGCTGATTTATGAGGTATTAAACTCTAACTGTTATAAACACTGATGTAGTGTTTATATTGTGGAGATCAAAATTAGAGAACAATTTCTGCACAATTGCTTGGTCTTTTTTTCCAGAAATATTGTAATATATAGTCTTTAAAATGTGAATTTTAGTAATGGCTATACCATGCTTATAGAACAAAACTGCTTTATTTTGTTTAACAGACAGTGATCAAAACTAGAGAACAGCAATCATTGCTGCTTGGAGAAAGGCTTGTTTCTGAAGGAGCTTCTGATAAACATTTGCATTTATAACATTTGTATTTGAATAACTCCTGCTGCAGAAAACATCCCTCCAACACATGCTGCTTCTCTGACTTTTTTATACACGGGGTTCAGGCTGCATTTACACTAATTTATTTTTGTTTTAAAATGGTATTTAGAAATGAAGATGCTCCTTATCCAGACTGGCATCTCTGTCCACTCTGCACAGCCTAAAGCACAGGATACATGATTGTTTTGCATCGTTGGGCATGCACATATTTTGACAGCATCTGTCCTTTCAATCTACCACTTGTGTATTGGTCATATGTGAGAAACTTGATGAATCATAAACATTTCACAATAGTCCAGAAGACCAGTTAGAAAGCCATTGTATGTGTTTTTCCTTTCCAACGTGCTGCTTTTCTATTGTTTTTAATGTAAACACGCGCTGGATGGACGTGTTTGACTGTTACGTTTGCGTCTTGCGTCTTTCGAAGCGTTGTGCACGTGAACGCTGTGTTTTTTAGACAGTGTGAAGTTAAAAGATGTTTAACTTTCACACGCATTGCAACACATCACTATGAGGTACAAAATGAGTGGACCAATCAGAAAAGCTTGGAGGGGGCAACCATTGCAAGCTTCTGTTTATAGTAGAAAGTTGGCATGACATCTGTTTAATTTGCAGTTATTTCATGGCAGATGAGGCACTCATTGTGGCTGTATCCAGATATTCTTAGTTATATGATGTATCTTCTTATCATAACATATTCTTTTCTTATTTCTAATGGGACTGTTATTGTCGCTACTGCATCACGTTTATGATATCACATCATGTGGACCTGTCAAGCATTTTTAGAAGCAAAGATGCATTTAGTGTGAATGAGCCCTTAGTGTGGACACCAGGCATAATTGTAACAAAACGTATTTGTTTTAATGAGAAAACGCACTAGTGTGAATGGCACCTCAACGTTTTTCCAATTTTCCGATTGAACCATAATCTATTTCCTTTAAAACTTGATTTCATTATTAAAGTGAACTTCAGAACAGTTTTCCATCCACAAAAGCTGTTCTTCAGCAACGTTTAGTCTTGTTTTTGGATTCTTTCTGCATGTGAGAAGTTTGGTCACTGCAGAATGGCTTAATGTCCAAATGAATTTAACCATCGAGAAACTGTATGTCAGAACAGATCTTGACCGCTGTTGAGCAATTCCAGCTGCAGTGTTGAACTGATTACCCGTTTAGATTCTCTACATTATTCTGTCCTCTCATGCATTTGCCTTTCATAGAAGACCAGTGTTTTTGTGACAGTGTATTTTTGTAGGTGCAATATTCTAGAAATCACATTTTTGGAAATCAAGTTCTATTGCTATGGCTGAAAGGGTCATTCTTTGATGACCAATAACTGTGATGAATCCTATATTTTAAACTGTAGCTGGGTTTCCATTCAACGGGAATTGAATCTTTTCAAGGTTAGAAAAAAGAAAAGAAAAAAAAACAAATGTCAATTAGGTCACCTTTCATTAAGCGGCTGACTGTAATATTGGTAACCTAGTAACCAACAGTAAAGAAGGCAAGCATAATGAAGTCATGTGGGTGTAATGTTCACTATGTCAGTCAGTGTTTGTTTGACAAATGTATTTCCATATCCTATTATCAGCATTAACCCCTTTTAAGGGATTTTCCTTTGAAATTTGGCATTTCCATCACCTGTTTCTCATGCAATACTTCAAAATGCACATTAACAGAGGGTGATTTAAACCCAGCTAGTGTACTTTTTCAAGTTTCAGGCTTTTTGATAATGCTTCAGATCAAAAAACTTGAAAAGAATAATAACTTTTTAGTTGAGTCAAATTAACTTTTCTAGTCATCTCAACTTACATCAATCAAACTGACTAAAAATATTAAGTTAATCTTTGTATAACTTAAACAATTTAGTTGAAACCTGACTGACATATTAAAATAAGTTAAAGCAACATAAAAATATTTGTTGTCTTGACTTTTTGTCATTACATTTTTTATATGTAACTTATAAAATATGGATTTTTGTCAGTAAAACTTCAAATAGGACTAAGCAGTGATCTTAAAATTTAGGAACTTGTAGGTTGTTCCCTTGTGTTGATCTGTGTGTGTATACTGATGAATGTGTGGACATGTGTTTCTCTATCCAGAGAGGACCGTGCCTCATAAACTCTTCACACCACTGCTGTCTGGGGTCGTGTCCACTTCTGTTTTGCTTAGCTTTATTCTGGTGGTTCTGCTTTACAAATACATGCAGGTACTAAACCGTCATTCACATACATAGAAGCACCATAGCAATAAGTTCTGGTTTTATTTATTTCTATTTATTTTTATTTATATGTATTTTCTTCTTGTGCTTTTGTACATAG
Source organism: Danio kyathit (assembly GCA_903798195.1). Lineage (NCBI taxonomy): Eukaryota > Metazoa > Chordata > Actinopteri > Cypriniformes > Danionidae > Danio > Danio kyathit. Next base: position 27,212,859 of record LR812519.1, on the reverse strand, counting down.
AAACCCAAATATGAGATCCACTGGAAGGTGATTGATAGTTTTGATGGCAACAATTATACCTACATAGACCCAACGCAGCTCCCTTATGACCCAAAATGGGAGTTTCCACGGGAAAGACTGCGCTTTGGTAAAGTTTTGCATAATTTTTGCATTTTTACATAGTTTGGGGTCAGTACATTTTTTAAAAGAAATTACCACTTTTATTAAGCAACAAGCCATTAATTTAATCAAACTAAACTTCCAATTTTGAAACTTCAAGGAATCTAAAATCTAATCTATTTTTCTGGGTAAAAAAAGTCACAAAAGAATGGTATATACAGTTGAAGTCAGAATTATTAGCCCCCTTTTTAATTTTTTTTCTTTTTTAAATATTTCCCAAATGATGTTTAACAGAGCAAGGAAATTTTCACAGTATGTCTGATAATATTTTTCTTCTGGAGAAAGTCTTATTTGTTTTATTTCAGCTAGAATAAAAGCAGTTTTTAATTTTATAAAAAACATTTTAAGGTCAAAATTATTAGCCCGTTTAAGCTATGTATTTTTTCGATAGTCTACAGAACGCTCTGGTTACTAAGGTAACCCTCGTTCCCCGAGGGGGGGAACGGAAATGCTATGTGGAAACTTCCACTATGGGGATTTCGTTCAGAAAGCCAATCATCTGAAAGAGTATGTAAACGGGCCAATGAAATGCCAATGAGTTGGCAGCTTCAGCTTGCGCACCTGATGCTCGTTGCAATTAATCTTGCTAAATGAGCACAGAGCTAGCAAGCCAAAGCATCCTTTTTGTAGCTGAAGCGACTTCGTCTCAATAGCCAAGGGGCAATCATTATGGCGAAGGGACATAGCATTTCCGTTCCCCCCCTCAGGGAACGAGGGTTACCTTAGTAACCAGAGCGTTCCCCTTCGGAAGGGGAACTTCAATGCTATGTGGAAACTTCCACTATAGGGAAATGTATGGAAAACGCCATAATGATTGAACCTTACCTTCGCCCCCGATGAGAGGTTTGCCAGGCAAAGAGAGCGTGAGCGCACCGTCATCACCAGGGGCGCGGTCTTCCAACGTGTTCCCTGGCCCTTACTTATCCCACTTCAACAGAAGATTTACAGATTTAGATATATTTTTCAGGAGCCGCAAGTGCGTCTAGAATATCTAGGAATTAATACGACAGTACGTTGGGAAGCGTGCAGTCCCGATAGGGAGGACGCTGCGGAGGCCACCTGCTACCCAAGTGGGGAGACTGGGGCAAATAGCACATGAACTAACCCTGAGAAGGGGGAGTAAGCATATGAAAATAAGATGGTTAGCGGTTAGGGAAGACACGGGTCCGCCTGTGAGGGGGGACTGCACCGTGGCAGTATAAGCGTATGGGATCGCCTAGTGGGGATTGCGCATAACAGGCACCTATACCCAGAACGCGGGCTGACCAGCGGGCAGACCTACAACATAATGGGCCAGCGTCTGACTCCTCCGTTGAGCCAGATGCTGGGGGCCGTGGAGGAATCTCTGCAGGGTTCGCCAGCGGGGAACTTTACTGACAGAGTGAATAAGCGCACGTATCTCCGTGTTAGAAAGAATGGCGCAGCAAGTGTATTTAAACACCTTCACCGAGTTGTTTCCTCAATCACCAAGGGTTACCTAATACCCTTGAGGAAACCGGCTCCACTCGCAGATTGTAAAATCTTGCAAATGTGTTAGGTGTCGCCCAGCCCGCAGCTCTGCAGATGTCTGTTAGAGAGGCGCCGTGTGCACGCGCCCAAGAGGATGCTATGCTCCGAGTGGAGTGTGCTCGAACCCCTGGGGGACACGGCTCGCCCTGGCTCTGGTAAGCGAGGGAGATGGCATCCACTATCCAGTGGGCCAACCTCTGTTTAGATACGGCACTTCCCTTCTGCCGACCACCGTAACAGACGAAGAGCTGCTCAGATGATCTGACGCTCTGAGTGCGGTCCAGATAGATTCGCAAAGCGCGAACTGGACAAAGTAATGAAAGGGCTGGGTCTGCCTCCTCCGGGGGCAGCGCTTGCAGGCTCACTACCTGGTCTTTAAATGGTGTGGTAGGAACCTTGGGCACATATCCAGGCCGGGGTCTCAGGACAACCTGAGAGTTAGCCGGCCCGAATTCTAGGCACGAGTCACTGTCCGAAAATGCCTCCAGGTCCCCAACCCTCTTGATAGAAGCCAACGCGACCAGCAGAGCTGTCTTCAGGGACAGAAATCTTAAAGATACTGAGTCGAGTGGTTCGAATGGATCTGTGCGCAAGCTCGTGAGAACGAGGGCGAGATCCCAAGAGGCCATGAGAGGGGGGCGGGGTGGATTAATTCGCCTAGCGCCTCTGAGGAACCGGATGATGAGGTTATGCCTTCCCACGGTGCTGCCAGCCACCGCGTCATGGCGAGCGGAGATGGCAGCCACGTAAACCTTGAGTGTGGAGGGCGACAGCCTGCTCTCCAGCTTCTCTTGGAGAAAAGAAAGCACAACGCTGATCTGGCAAGTTCGGGGGTCTTCTCTGCGAGAGACGCACCATTCAGTGAATAGACTCCACTTCAGGGCGTACGCGCGCCTTGTTTGAACGGGCTCTCGCCTGAGTGATGGTATCAACCATCGCCATAGGTAGGTTACCTAAGTCTTCCTCGCGTCTAAGGACCACACGTGGAGGTTCCAAAGATCCGGGCGAGGGTGCCAGGTGGTGCCCTGTCCCTGAGAGAGTAGGTCCTCTCTCAAAGGGATCTGCCAGGGGGGGGCCGTCGCGAGGAGTGAGAGTTCTGACATCCAAGTCCGGTTGGGCCAGAGAGGCGCAACTAGCAAGACCTGTTCCTCGTCCTCCCTGACCTTGCACAAGAGCTGCGCGAGCAGGCTCACTGGGGGAAACGCATATTTGCGCATGCCCCGAGGCCAGCTGTGAGCCAGTGCATCCGTGCCGAGAGAGCCCTCGGTCAGGGAAAAAAACCACTGGCAATGAGCGTTCTCGGGGGAAGCAAACAGATCGACCTGGGCTTCCCCGAATCGCGCCCATATCAGCTGAATCGACTCGGGGTGGAGTCTCCATTCTCCTGGACGTAAGAGCTGCCGTGAGAGCGCGTCGGCTGCACGGTTGCGCTCGCCTGGAATGTGAATGGCGCGCAGCGATTTCAGCCGCGTATGACTCCAGAGGAGCAGACGGCGGGCGAGCTGAGACATACGGCGAGAGCGGATACCCCCCATACGGTTGATATATGCCACCGTCGTCATGCTGTCCGTCCTGACCAGCACGTGTTGTCGCTCCAGCACCGGTAAAAAACGGCGGAGAGCGAGGAACACTGCCAACAGCTCTAGGCGATTGATATGCCAATGCAGCTGGGTATCCTTCCACAGGCCCGCGGCTGCATGCCCGCAGCACACGGCCCCCCAGCCCGTGCTGGAAGCATCTGTTGAGACAACAACATGACTGGACGCCTGTCCTAGAGGCACTCTGGCCTGTAGGAACTAGGGGTCGTTCCAGGGGATGAGGGCGCGGCGACACAGCGCAGTAACAGAGACCCGGTGTGTGCCCGTGTGCCATGCGCGTCTGGGGACTCGATCGTGAAGCCAGTGCTGTAGTGGTCTCATATGGAGTAACCCGAGCGGCGTGACAGCGGCCGCGGATGCCATATGCCCCAGGAGCCTCTGAAAGAATTTCAGTGGGACCACTTTTTTTCTGTCGAACTCTCTCAGACAGTTCAGCATTAGCTGAGCGCGCTCTCCGGAGAGGCGCGCTGTCATGGTGACCGAGTCCAGCTCCAACCCGAGAAAAGAGATCCTCTGCGCGGGGGCGAGTTTGCTCTTTTCTCGGTTGACCTGAAACCCCAACAGATGGAGGTGCTGGAGCACCTTGTCTCTGTGCACAGTCAACTGTTCCTGAGAGTGAGCTAAAATCAGCCAGTCGTCGAGATTTGAGAGTTGAGTATGCGGATGCCCGCGAGCCGAAGGGGCGCTAGGGCACCCTCCGCGAGCTTGGTGAAGACCCGCGGAGACAGAGTGAGCCCGAAGGGGAGGACTTTGTACTGCCAAGCTCGGCCTTCGAACGCAAACCTCAGAAACTGACGGTGGCGGGGAAGGATGGAGACATGAAAGTATGCGTCCTTCAGGTCTATCGCTGCAAACCAATCCTGAGGACGAACGCACCGGAGGATGCGCTTCTGCGTGAGCATTCTGAACGGGAGCCTGTGCAGACAGCGGTTCAAAACGCGCAGATCTAGGATTGGCCGTAACCCACCGCTCTTTTTGGGTACGATGAAGTACGGGCTGTAAAACCCGCTCCTCATCTCGGCTGGAGGGACCGGCTCGATTGCATCCTTCGCCAGGAGGACAGCAATCTCCTCTCGCAAGACAGGGGCGGACCTGGGGCTGACCCTGGTAAAGTACACGCCCGTGAACTTCGGGGGCCGTTTCGCAAACTGAATTGTGTAGCCGAGTCTGATTGTGCGTATGAGCCACCGCGAGGGGCTGGCCCGCGCTAACCAGGCAGGCAGAGCCCTCGCTAATGGACTCATCGCTACTATCGATGACGTACCTGCAGTGGGGCAGCGTGGAGTGGGAGGGCTGATCCGGGAAGCGCTGGGGTCCCGCGGATGAGCTGGAGATAAGAGAGTCACACTCACCTCGCTCCCGAACTCCGGAGAGGGGGCTTGAGGAGTGGGAGAAAGGAGACCGTCCTCCCAGGTCCTGTGAGCCATTGGCGAAATGCACTGAACCTGCGAGCCAGAAGGCATAGCGTCCCGGACTGGCAGAGTACGGGCTGTCACATCCGGAGAATTGGAAAAGTGCTCTTTCATTGAGATTTTCGTGGCACTGAAAAGTGCCGTTGGAAATGGAGCCCGGCCCTCCACCGGGGAAAAAGCACATTCCCTCTTCTCCGGATGGCCTGTCTCAGGGACGCTTCGCGGTCCATTTACCGGACTTAGCGGCGCCCTGGGCAGGGGGGGCGGCCGGCTTACGAGGTGCTCGGAGGCGCAGGCGGGGGCGGGGCAGCTCTCGCAGGCGGACGCCCTCGGCGAGGAGCAGCAGATGTGGATGGCTCAGCGGGCGGAGCGGTGTTACGATCCCGCCGATAGATGACATTACCCATCGCATCAGACTGCTCTTTCACCGCCTTGAATTCCTGGGTGAATTCACCGACGGTGTCGCCGAACAGGCCAGCCTGGGATATGGGGGAGTCAAGAAAGCGAACTTTGTCGACCTCGCGCATATCTGCCAGGTTTAGCCAGAGGTGGCGCTCCTGGACCACTAATGTGGCCATCGACCTTCCCAGCGCACACGCAGCGGACTTAGTGGTCCAAAGAGCATAGTCGGTTGCGGTGCGGAGGTCGTGCAACAAGCCTGGGTCGGTCGGAACCACCCTCGTGCAGCTGGGCCAGCGCCTGCGCTTGGTAGCGCTGGTAGGTGGCCATAGCGTGCAAGGCGGAGGCAGCCTGGCCCGCAGCTTTGTAGGCTCTGGCTCCGAGGGAGGCAGATAACCTACAGGCTTTGGACGGGAGACAAGGCAGACCCCTCCAGGAGGAGACGCCACGCGGACAAAGATTGACCGCGATAGTGCGCTCGACCTTCGGGATTGTCTCATAACCCTTGGCTGCTCCACCATCGAGAGTGGTGAGGGCGGAGACGCACGCAGATCGGGCAGAAAAAGGTGCCCTCCAAGACTGCGTGAGCCTACTGTGCACCTCCGGGAAGAAGGGGACGAGAGGCTTCGAAGGACTGGCCTTCTTATCCTCAACGTAGCACCCATCTAGTCGGTCCGGCCGCGGAGCTGGGGGATAAACCATCTCCAACCCCACGGCCGAAGCAGCCCGCGAAAGCACGGCCATCATATCCGACTCAAGATCTTTGACAGCGCTCCCCTGCCCGGAGGGAGGGAGCGGGTCTGGATCTTCATCGGACATTGACAGCCCACCCTCCGATGCAGCAGTGGACGTCTGGTCCCCGGTGTCATCGAGCGAGAGGGCTACCATCTGGTTAGACGGATCGCTTCCTCCGCTCGAAGCTTGGATGGAGCGCTTAGAGGAGCGGGAGGTCCGCGAGCCCGGGGGCGGCGGATAATCTCCCACTGGAACCCTCAGACCTGCCCGAGTGCCCACTGCAGTGCAGGGGACAGCTGGGGTGGTTAGCCCTTTTGCAAGAGCTAACCGCGATCTTAACTGCGCAACAGTCATGCCATCGCAGTGACGGCATGAGCTGCCCGCGAGCACCGCATTAACATGCTGGACCCCCAGACATGCCACGCAGTGCTCGTGCCCATCATCCGGGGACAGGAAACCACCGCATCCAGAAACGCACGGTCGGAGCGACATCTTGAAAAAGACGCGCTGCACGACCGTATTGCTCTTTTAGGTGTAGTGCAATACAAACCGCTCGGGGAGGACCGGACCCAAAGGACGCCAGGCAAGGGAGAAACCCAGCTCGACCGTCTGCCACCGCGTGTACCACACTCTGGACCGGGAGACCGCTCTCGTTCACTCTCTCTCGCAGATTTATCAGGAAATCGGCTGGAGGAACCCTCATCGACTCTCTCAGAAGGCTGTGAAGTCGTCTGAAGCGAAAAGGATGCTTTGGCTTGCTAGCTCTGTGCTCATATAGCAAGATTAATTGCAACGAGCATCAGGTGCGCAAGCTGAAGCTGCCAACTCATTGGCATTTCATTGGCCCGTTTACATACTCTTTCAGATGATTGGCTTTCTGAACGAAATCCCCATAGTGGAAGTTTCCACATAGCATTGAAGTTCCCCTTCCAAAGGGGAACAAACCATCATTATACAATAACTTGCCTAATTACCCTAACCTGCCTAGTTAACCTAATTAACCTAGTTAAGCCTTTAAATGTCACTTTAAGCTGTATAGAAGTGTCTTGAAAAATATCTAGTAAAATATTATTTACTGTCATCATGGCAAAGATAAAATAAATCAGTTATTAGAGATGAGTTATTAAAACTATTATGTTTAGAAATGTGTTAAAAAAAATCTTTTTTTGGTTAAACAGAAATTGGGGAAAAAATAAACAGGGGTGTAATAATTCAGGGAGGCTAATAATTCTGACTTCAACTGTATACCATTCTAAGCTCCAAACTTTTGAACAGTATTTGTACTTAAAAAAACTTTTAATAAAAAAGGAAAAAACAAACAAACAATTGAAGTATAAAATAATAGAATAATTCATTATAGAATATACCATTTGTATTTAATTAATATTAGAATAAACATCCAGTATAGTCTCTAAGCATATCAATGTTAAGTAAAAGCTAGATGTTTGTTTTTTGTATCAATGAAGGTAAAATCCTTGGCTCTGGTGCGTTTGGTAAAGTGGTGGCAGCTACTGCATATGGACTTTGCTCAGCTGACACAGTGACTACTGTTGCTGTAAAAATGCTAAAACGTGAGTATTTATACACGTCTGTATGTTTGACTTAACATGTGAAGTATGTGTATTCAATAAATCACTACTTGCTAAAAAAATATCCTTTTAATGTTTTTCGAATAATACATTCCATGCACCATGTAATCTGACCAATCAGCTTTCCTAAAGGAGGCATTTAGAAAGCATTCATTTTTTTTATTAATCGTTTGAGACTCCTGCATGTAAACCAATTGTGGAAGACAAATAGAACAACCTTTAAATTGCATAATGAGGCAGTTTAATGTTGTTTAGGAACCTTTAAAGCATAACAGAGGTACTTTAATGTTGTTTTTGTGTGGCTTGTTTTTTTTCTCTCAAAGCGAGTGCGCACTCCACTGAGAAAGAGGCTCTAATGTCGGAGTTAAAAGTCCTGAGTTACATCGGTAACCATATAAACATCGTCAACTTGCTTGGCGCCTGTACAGTAGGAGGTATGTGCTTAATACTTTACTTTTAAACAGTGGTGATATATAGGTTATAATAACAGTGTGCAAAAGTTGACCACCAGCTGGTATTTTTGCAATGTTTCAATCAGATATTTATGTTTTGGTCCCTTAATTAAAAGACAAAAATCAAAGTATGAGAAATGTAAAAACTTAATTCATTTATTCATTCATTCATTCATTTTCTTTTCAGCTTAGTCCCTTTATTAATCTGGGGTCGCCACAGCAGAATGAACCGCTAAATGTAAAAACTTTTAAAAAATGTAAACTTTTTCTAGAAAAAAACACGTTTATTGTTACCCCTGTTGACACTAATATATCAGGCTTTTCTGAGTGCTTCCTCAAGTTGAGCTTTAGAGTTAGGCTTTTTAAATAAAAAATTAATAAATAAACAAATACATTTATTTCTTTATTTCTTTATTTATTCCCTCTGCCCTAGAGATCCTATACTGCCCCTGTAAGATTCAAGGGCGTGTTCGAATCCACTTTTGCTATTTTAAGGATGGAAAAATACAGTTTGCGCCCTGGCACATGGTCTAACAAGGTTGTGCTTATTCTCTTAATGAGTTATGGGGGTGTTTTGAGCATAACGTGCATTAAATAAATCAGAGTCTCATCTCACATTCTGTTTAAGAGTCAGGTGCATCGCACCGTGGTGCATTTGCTATTTACATGGCGAACTTTGTAAGTGGAAAAACTGAATGTACAAATTGAATGATTCACTAGCGAAAAAACAGTTTAACAGACCATCTGCGCAAGGATAAAGAATGAGCCTCCTCCATTCGGCCTCTTTACTTTCTCTTTACTTTACTTTTACTCTTTACTCCTTTACTTTCATGGATAATGAAACAGTGCTGACTCACTCCACTGAAGACATCCATTATGCTGCATTCACACCAGACGCGGAAGAAGCGTTAAGCGCGAGTAATTTACATGTTAATTTAATGCAAAGGCGCGAATAGATATTCTGCGGCGCGATACGCACGAATGGTAAAATTGAAGTAAATTTGACACGCAAATTAAACGGATTTGACACGCGAATGAAGTGGATTTTGACGCGCGAAGGAAGCGAGTAAACTCAAATGTTCACGCGTCTATTTACGCGCGAATAGCACGATTTATCCGCGCGTTCTGCATCTGGTGTGAACACAGCATAAGCCTACATATTTAATTTCGCTTGTTCGATCAAAACTATTTCTAAATTCAGTTATAATTTCCAGCAAATGAATAAATGAACAATAATAACGAAGTGTGGTGCATACGTCTCTAAAACTCGACAGGAGGACAAATCTAAAATTGTTTTTATTAAAACAAATATAAATAAGCATATAATAAGAAATACTACTACTAATAATAACATTATAATAAAAATGCAAATTGTCATGAATAAACTAAAATAATCTAATTGTAATAACAATTGTAACATTTTAATCCTTTATTTTCATTCAATTGTAAAGATATTTGTGTATTGGTGTACGTAGTGTGTGTATTAATTGTTTGAACCTGCATAGGCACATAACTAACGTGCTCTGCGCTGGATTTTAGACCAACTTTTACTTGGTCAATGGTGCAGTCTATTTCAGTTTCTAAGAAAAAAAACACACGCCAACAAAGCGCCTTAACACACCTCTTTCATAGATCGCACACCCATGAGTCGATAAAGTAGCACAAAAGAATTTGCTATTTAAACAACGTGGTGCAAAATGTCCAAATTAGGGTTGCGCTGGTCTGAAAATAGTAACAAATTTCGCCAAACATGTCTTGTCTCTTATTGGACCAGGTGTATTATAGGACCCTAAAACTGTCAGTATTTTATTAGCTGTGTTTCTCTCCAAATATGATTTCACTCTTCCGGTGGAAACCAATATATAAAGTAAATATAATTATTATGTCATTGCCAAAACAACAAATCTAATGGTGGACTTCAACTTTTGCACAATACTGTATTTATTTTCTTTGCCCTCAACTCATTCCTGACTGTCCCACAATACTATCTTTGTTTTGGTTGAAACACATTTGGAGCTGCACTTTTTTTAAACAATAAAGGTGAAATTAGAATTACTTGTCAGTAGTATTCAACAATTTATAATCTATTCTTTAAAGAAACCTATTGTATAAGCTTTTATATAGGATTATATAACTTGTATGCTATTGTATTTGTGTCATTTTTGGAGCTTAAAATATAAATGTGTTCTTGTATGGGAAAGAGCGGCTCAGTTTTTCTACCTTAAAAGTTTTTCTCAGTTTCTTCTATTTGGCGAATGTGTTTCTTTTTATGTTTCACAGAATAAAAGTCAATTTAAAATGTTATGAGGGTGTGAAATTTTGATAAAATACATTTTTTGGGACATGAAAGTCAATAGTCTTAATGCATTTTTCCCCCCAACAGGTCCCACTCTGGTGATCACGGAATACTGTTGCTATGGTGACCTGCTAAACTTCCTAAGAAGAAAGCGGGATGCTTTCTTCAGTTCCAAAACAGGCGATGGATATTACAAAAATCTGCTCAGCCAAACACAACCCTCAATGTAAGATTGCGTGTGAGAAATGAGGTGCAGCATTAATGAGCGTATAGCCGTCCTTTGTTGAGTGTTGTAATGTAATCCACCATCTATTATCTGCATGTGTGCACACACAGAGAGGGCACCGATAATGGTTACATGCCCATGAGGTCATATCAGAAGAGATCAAATCAGACAGGTAGACACAAGCACAAGCAAAACTGCAAACAATTTACCACCAACTTTCATCACTGATTCATTTTCTTTCTGTATCATCTGTCATTCAGAATGGTGTGATGACAAAGATGATCTATCTTTGGATACTGAGGATCTGCTCAGCTTCTCGTATCAAGTGGCTAAAGGCATGGACTTCCTCACATCCAAAAATGTAAGTGTGTATTACGTTTATTCACCTATCAAGTTTCAGAGAGGGTTGAATGTGGAGTCCTTGTAATGTCAGCTCATTCTCAGAATTAACAGAGGTTAGTGAATATGTGTTTTGAATGATACATTAATGTGTGTCTCCATGTGTTTGCAGTGTATTCACAGAGATCTGGCTGCCAGGAATGTTTTACTTACTCAGGGTCGGGTAGCGAAGATATGTGATTTCGGTTTGGCACGTGACATCACAAGAGATTCCAACTACGTCCTGAGAGGAAATGTGAGGAAGTGCTATATATGTTTTACAACAGTCACACCTACTGTCAGTCTCCATTAATAGCCAACATATACAGCTTTTCATTTTACACTATATGGACTTATTCAGATTTTATGACTGCTTTTGGAGATTCCATTTTTGATTTCCAATTTGCAGTACATTTTTTAACTGTCCAGGTTCTGCACTGCTCTTACAGTTGCCTTCCCATTTTTATTCTGACTATTTTATTCTGAAGTCATGTAGTTATAATTTAAAATAAAAAACTCCCTAGCAACCCCTCAGAACACCCTAGCAACACCTTAGCAACAACTCAGAACACCTTAGCAACTGCCTAGCAACACCTCAGCAAACACCTAACAATGACCCCACACATCCAAGAAACCACCTAGCAACATTTTAGCAATTACATAACAACCACCTAGCAACATCTTAGCAACCACTCGGAACACCTTAAGGCTGATTTACACTTCTGCATCAAGCGCACGCGTATGCTCTGGGGCAGCCTCCGCGCGGTCGCATAGCCCTCGTCTTGTCTGATGCCGACGCTGACACGCACCTCTCAAAAAATGTAGCTATATGTCGCAATGACGCGTAACGCAAGCTCTGTGATTGGTCGGCTTGGAAGCTGTGACCAGTGTGGGTGGGACCGAGAGCCGTGCGAGCCAGATAGAGCGAGTGTTTACAAGTGTTGAGTCCTGTGAAGTAGAGCTAGATGGAAACTTTACCTTATGATTAAGGCCCAATCCCAATTCTATTTTGTACCCCTACCCCTTCTCCTTAGCCTTTGAAACAGAGTGTGAAGGGCTTCAAAATTTACAGCACTACAACACCTGCACACGTCATTATGTCATCGTGATCTCTTACTTCATATGAGATCGATGATGGGGACTGCTGTAATTATTCCAGTTGCGTTTTTTTTGTGGTATTTACCTTCAGGAAATCACTGAAGGCAACAATATCATGTTATCCTATATGTCACAATATGATCGTAACCAGGGCTTTACAATAACACCCGCCAACCCGCCAAATGCTGGTAGATTTCAGTTGTGGCGGGTTAGGCAGACACTCCCACTACCCACTTTGGCTGGCTGAAACTCATTTTTAAATTGCCAGTGCTGGCTCGTCACTACAGATTAGACTGTTAGTTTATGACCATTTGTCAATATGCGTACAAATGTGATCTTAGAATCGAGAAGCAGCACGAATGACAAAAACAGCTTTTCGCGCGAGCAAAAGAAAGCAGGTGAATAACGAATGAGAGGATCACGCGCACGGTGAGACAGGCTTTCCTCACTCACTGACGAGGGCTTCGCGCACAGATGATTAGATGCTCACGAGTGTTTAAAAGCTCCTGTGCCGTTTCCTCACTCGAAGCAACCGTGCCTGGAAACGAAACTAGTGCGATGCTCGTGCACCCACAGTCCTTCAAGGGCTCGAGATTCTTTGTAAGCAGCAGCAGTTGTTGTCGCTTTCGCTTTAACCATTCTTTAAACAGATTATTAATTGGCCTAACATTAACCGCGTGCACAGCATAATGCTTTCATTATCGCCCTCGGAATGTTTTTTACCCGCTTTCTTTTGCTTGCTGTTATTTTTGTTAATATAGTTTAATAATCATCCTTTACAATAATATTGCTTTAATATGTTGTTGTATGCATAGTTAACTGGTGATCTGGGAGCCAGAACAGACCACTGTGCATAGTTTTTGATGCGTGAGAATATATATATATTTTAAATGTCAGCTGTTTTGTTGAATAAAAAGTGTATGTATGCAGCAGTATTTTGCTTGTTTTGACATACTATTTAAAGTTTGTGGCAAGGAAATAATTAGTTTGGTGTGGCCAGAGGAAAAAAAAAAAGGTAAATCCTTATTGTGTTGAGCCCTGAAAAGTCCTGTGAAAGAAATCTAATTGCAATGCGACACTTTTTCATGAAAGCATAACCCATTTGCTCATGCTCATTGAGTAAGCTCATAAACAAAAAACAGTTAAATTAACGAAAAGGCAAGTGGAAAAAACACAGAATCTAAATGAAGTCATTTTAGCATGCCAAAGTCAAATTTATGCATATAAAATATATTTTCCCAACAACAAAATTGTGGCTAGTAATAATGGCGAGTGGCTATTAACGGTGGAAAACCACTAGCCACAGTGGCTGGTGATCAAAAAAGTTAATGTCAAACCCTGATCGTAACTGTACTGTGCATTTACACTGTGGCCATAATAATCTATGTAAACAAACGAAAACAACATTAACATTATACCAGACCTTGTAAAAAGCTTATTCCCAGCCATTATACTTTTCTGACAGGGTGTCATTTTAATTCATTGATTAAACATCAGAAACTGAACAACACTGACTTTCATTAAGTAAAACAAAAAAAATTCTACTGTCTATAATTATCTTGGCTGATACTGAATTTCTAAATAACTAAAGCTTTGTTTAATAGCACAAGTACTGCATTTCTTTCCTAGGCACGTCTGCCAGTGAAATGGATGTCCCCGGAAAGCCTGTTTGCTTGTGTGTACACTTTTGAGAGTGACGTCTGGTCCTACGGCATCTTACTATGGGAGATCTTCTCTCTGGGTCTGTATATGAGCTCATAATAGGCCTATGAAATATCACACGCATCAAGAATACACCTAACAACTATAAGTGAATCGATGCAGCTCTTATTAGGTGAAAATCTGCCTGCAGGTAACACGCCATACCCGGGGATTCCAGTTGGATCCACATTCTATAAGATGATACAAGATGGATACAGAATGAGTGAGCCTGAGTTCGCCCCAAGTGAAATGTAAGATCTACTGTCAACATTTAATATTACTATTGTGTACATTTCTGATTTCGCCAGTCAAAATGTGATTATTAGAGTGTGTTGTTAGCGTCTTCATCACAACTGTTCACATCTTATCTGTGATCCATGGTGCTCTTTTATTTTGTGTTTTCTATGGCAGTGACTTTGCATTGCTATGCGTATGCCAAAAAACAAAAGCATTTTTGGTTTTGCAAACCATGTTGCTAATGTTTTCTGACAATACGACAACTTGTTTTATTACAACTTGGATTATTACATCTTTTGAGGCGGTGGAGGAAACAGGAAGCTGTCTTGCTTGGCTTCATTTTTTCTGCTGTCTCCGCTGGTCTCAACATTCAGTGTAGCTTCAAGCAGATTTGTAAAAACTGCATTTCATGTTATTTTTTGGCCATTCACCATTGCCAAATGTTGTAAGATCCCCACTAGAGTCTGAACCAGGAATAACAGTTTTTTATTTAGTTTTCTAAAATATATATTATAAATGTTAATGACACTGCTGAATTTTTACCATCATTACTCTAGTTTTCAGTGTTGCATGATCCATTTATCAAAGATGAAAACAGCTGCTTAATATTTTAGCAAGCAATTCTATTCTATGAGCATTTCTATGAACTTAATATATATATAAATAGGTTAGTTAGTTAGCTGGATTTTATTATTGATGATTTGTCATGATCCAGGATAGTTGTGTTCTTCAAAACTCATCCAGTTGTTGTCATAGCAACTGGTCCGCATGTTCAAACCTGCTGTGGGGCAGCTTATTTCATATAAAGAGGATTATCATTTTGTGTCATTAGCAAAAGGTGATACAAAAGTATGTACCAACTGCTAATATTTTCTTACAAGAGTACTATATTAAATTATAAATTTTTTGAAATCAACAATTTGAAATTATAAAAATTCCATGTAATCTACACCCTGAAATAAAGGTACAAAATCTCCAAGGGGGTATACAATTTTTAAGGGATCCAAAGAGAACATTGTGTGTGTTGAGAATATTTTCGCCAATATTCTGAGAATGTATGTGTAATGTGAAGTGACGCTGACAACAGGGGTGCGGATCCAAACGCAGGTTTATTTAGCAGAATGGTCATGGCAAGCAATGATCAACACAGGGGCAAACAGATGTATACAGGCAAAGCCAGATTCGTAGTCAAAACAACAGGTGGGTGGTCAGAAAGCAGGCTGCAGACAGGGATAAACAATAAAACAAACAAACAAAGCGAGGGTCAAAACCGGCAAGACAAGGCAAGGAAAACATGTTGTAATGTCACAGAAACAGATAACAAGACTCAGCAACAATGTGTGTGTGTGTGTGCTGTCATTATAGTCCTTGTAATCAGTCTATGAGCAGCATCAGCTGTGTGAGTCTAATCAATGGAGACCTAGAGCAGGTGTGTGTGTGCAGTGCATGACTGGATCTTGTAGTCTATATAATGGCGGATTTGTAGTTCTATGTGACCTGTGTGTTTACCAGCGATCTGCACAGGCTGGATCGCTGGTGATCGTGACAGTACCACATTAACAGCTAATTATTGTTTGATTTGAGAGCGAGATGCAGGCACTTCTCAAATATCAAAATGCTTTTTGATGCAAAAATATTTTAAATGGCCAGTTACTCCTTACACCACAGATTAAAGGAAATTAGACACTGTCACATAGAAAAATGAAATAAATTGCTAAATACTAGACTCTATAAGTCTTTGAAAATAGCCTACAGCAAACGTGGAAAGTTAATGAGTATCATTTAACAAACCATTTCTTTTACTATGAATTTTGAATATTAATAGATTATTAATCACCAGTCAACGGCTGCATTGATGATCATGATTATGAGGATTTAAATATCTGTCCTTCACAATAAACATGAGCACACACAGTAATCTTTGATTACACATCAGCATAATGACATCACATCTGATTAATGTTCAATTACCAGACATGTGAGCAAAATGCAAAAATTTGTAAAAAAAAAAAATCAAACAGTTTATTAAATATGGTATGCAAGATCATTGTTTGTGGGTGGGTACAAGCATTACACTATCGTGTGTCAAGTATTTAGCAAATTATTTAGTTTGATTTTTAGAGCGGAATTTGTTTAAGATAGTGTCAAGTTTCTTAAGGCATAACTGGCTATTTAAATAGGTTTGGCATCAGAAAAAGCATTTGAGAAGTGACTGCATCTCCAGCATAACGTTGCACATGATTACCATAAATTCTAGGTATTATTATTGTGAATTATTTCTTCAAAAAAAAAAAAAAGAGAGAAATCTCTCAGTGAGAGTACTGGTCATGTCTATTGTCATACACTCTCAGAAGTTATACTAAATGGGGTGGTACCTTTTCAAAATACGCATTTGTAACTAATAGGTCCATATTGGTATCTTAAAAATATTAGTACCACTCCTGTGACAGATTTTGTACCTCTTGTTTTTTGGAGTGCAGTTTAAGTGAAGTTTATTTATAAACTAATTTCGAGATGATCACGTGCTTATGATTGACCACAGCTGGTCCCGCATTAGCGAACACATGATTCACTAAATTCACCAAATTCACTATAAATTACCAGAGTGTCTTATCTTAGTCATATATGTATTGAATAATCCTCCTTCCACCCCTACTTCTCCTCCCTTTTCCTTGACAGAGCGGCCCAGTGGTTAGTTACTGGGTCAAGTCTTTACCTGGCCAGTTGACATTTCTGTGCGGAGTTTGCATGTTCTCCCCTTGCTTGCGTGGGTTTCCCCCGAGTTCTCTGGTTTCCTCCCACAGGCCATGCGACATAGGTAAATTGACCAAACCAAATCTGCACCATAGATGAGCTCTTAATCAGGAGTATATCTTCATAGCAATCCCTAATCTGCCATTTGCCATAACAAGCAGGGGAGTTCTCGAGATCTACCTCAGCTCAAACTCCCCTCTCGTCCTGCAAACGGGAGGGAGCCCCGGACTCGAGGATCTTATGAGCTCAGGGCTCTCTCCCAGGAGAGCATGCCAAACAAGAATTTAGACTACATACAGACTTTCAGTATCACCTTTGCCTAAAATGGCCCAATTTAATCCTGTTTATATGAAATTAGCTTGCTCCCGAGCAGGATTGAGCTACCAGACCTGTTGCCATGACAACAACTCCTGAAGGAGTTTTGAAAACGAAACCATCAGGATCATGTCAAATCATCAATGATTAAATCCAGCTAACTAAGTATTCCACATACAAAGAATGAGCTTTAAAAATCACCACCAACAAACAAAAACAGCATACTATAGGCTTCTTGATTTTTACAACTTGCCATGCTCATAAATACAAACTTCCCAGAATACCGCTTGAATCTGATGTACATGCTAATGAGTCTCATGTGCTTATATTTCCAGTTACGAGGTAATGAGATGGTGCTGGAGTGCCGACCCTCTAAAAAGACCACCTTTCAAGAAGCTGGTGGAAAGAACCGAACTCCTGCTGTCGGAAACCACCAAACATGTATGTTTTGACTCAACTCAGCAACAGCAAAGAAATGCTTGCCCTGATGCAACTCCTCCAGTTAAGTGTGCGACTGTATCTTGCAGGATTACTTGAATCTCAGCACCAGTGGCAGCTGCGAGGCGTTTGTTCCTCCAGGCTTGCAGAGGCCACAAAGGCTGAGCTCAGTGGGCAGCTCAACAGCCTCCACTCAACCCCTGCTGCAGGCTACAAATGATGTTTTTCTGGAACATCAGAGCATATAAATAACGTCCCCATCACCATTGTCTCAATAGGTTTGACCTAAAAGCCTTATCTTCCCGTTTTCCTTTTACCTTTAATCGTGGCATTTAAGGGCATCTAGTAAAATGACCTGCCCTCTGTTTGGCTCAATGCAACTCCATTAGCCTTGTCTTCGAAAGATATTTCCAAATACTGGAGACGCAGCATGTCCAGCCATGTAACTCTTAATGTATTTTTCTAAATGCAGCTGTTTTATTGTATCGATCGGCAGTATTTTGAGTGCACGGCCAGGCAAGCGTTTAGATGTAGAACCTAATGTTACCTCACCAGATAAATGACCAGCTCTACTGATGACATCATCCCATAGCGAATGACTCTCTGATGTGATATCATGCTGTGTTTTTGTTTGTTTTTTTGGTTTGACTGGGTGAACAACGACTGATCTGTAAGGTAGGTCATTGGTAAATATGTTGAACCCAAGGTGAGTCTTGTTTTAAGCACTTAATATTAACAATAGGAGGTTTTCGTTCATACGTTCTACTCTTTTCAGCATGTGATAGAACAGGTTATGTATTCATCATGTATTGTATGCTCATCTGAACTGTAAGTTGGACTTACTGGTGTAATTTTCATATTTATTAATGATGAATCAGGGGGTAGGGGTGTGTGATGTTGACATTTGTTTCTCCCAATAATATCTCAAATGCAATTTTGTACTTATGACACTAAAGTCACCAATAGACGGACATCACTGACTACGTTTACATGGACATCAGTAATCGAAGTATTTGCTTAAATCTGATTAAGACAATAATATAATTAAGATGTTTACATGAGTTGCTTTTTGAATGTTCCTTTCATGATCATATTTTACATATTATAACACAGTTCGATTAACGTGATTACTATTTACGTTTTCTCCGGAGTTTCATGTACAGGGTTCATACGGTCATGGAAAACCTGGAAAAGTCATGGAATTTTGACATGGCATTTTCCAGGCCTGGAAAAGTTTTGAAAAAACAGAAAAACCCACAAAGTTTTGGAAAAGTCATGGAAATTAGTTTAACAAATATCTGTATATTTGAATTAGGGCTGCGTAATATTGGAAAAATCTGACATTACGATATTTGTATTTCTGTGATATACAGTTGAAGTCAGAATTATTAGCCCCCCCTTTTCTCTTTTAAATATTTCCCAAATGATGTTTAACAGAGCAAGGAAATTTTCACAGTATGTCTGATAATATTTTTTCTTCTGGAGAAAGTCTTATTTGTTTTATTTCGGCTAGAATAAACGCAGTTTTCATTTTTTAAAAACCATTTTAAGAAAAAGGTATTAGCCCATTTAAGCTATATATTTTTTTCGATAGTCTGTGGAACAAACCATTGTTATACAATAACTTGCCTAATTAGCCTAACCTGCCTAGTTAACCTAATTAACCTAGTTAAGCCTTTAAATGTCACTTTAAGCTGTATAGAAGTGTCTTGAAAAATATCTAGTCAAATATTATTTACTGTCATCATGGCAAAGATAAAATAAATCAGTTATTAGAAATGAGTTATTAAAACTATTATGTTTAGAAATGTGTTGCAAAAATCTTTTCTCCGTTAAACAGAAATTTGGGAAGAAAATAAACAGGGGGGCGAATAATCCTGACTTCAACTGTATATTGCGATGTGAATACAATTTCACCAGATGATTTAACAGGTTTATTTGGATTGATTGTGGGGATTTTGTAGGGAAGTGAATCTCGAATAATATATAACAAAAAAATTACAAGCATAGATAAATAAAATATAGTAAAGATAAAAGTGAATGATAGTTTTCAGGTACTCACTATTCAGGTACAGATATTGAATAATCAACACTGCATAGATTTCATTGTATATTATTTAATCTTTATTAAAGTTACATTAAATGTCTTGTGGCCGGATGTTTTAAAATGTGAAATATTGAAATGTTCACACAGTCACAGGCCTTAAAGGAACAGTTCACTCAAAGATTAATATGTACTCACTATTTACTCACGCTTCACTTGTTTCAATACTATAGGAGTTATTAAATTATATTCTTTTTGTGTTCATTTAAAAAAAACAAAGAAAACTCATAAATGTTTGAAACAAGTGAAGGGTGTAATCAAAATGGTAAGTCATTTTTGGGTGAACTCTCTTTTTAAAAATGCATGCAGATGATAAACTTTTACTCCAATCTGATTAAACTCTATATTAAACTATAATCCCAACATTGCAAATCCTGCGATGTGACTACTGCGGATGCACACATTACAATATCGATGCTGAAATGATATATTGTGCAGCTCTAACTTGAATATATGTTAGTTTCTTTACTTCTTTTTTTTTCTTGGACAAAAACATGGTTCACATTATTAGTGCTGTGTAAGCATTATCTAAAGCAATTTCACATAGATATAAAAACAAATTCAAACAAAATAGATTGTTGCGTGTTCTATGATATGCTGTCATAAATTTGAACGTCATTGTTTTCTTATTATTTACCATGTATATGTAGACATTACATGAAACATTATGTCATGAAAATGTACTTGAAAGTTCTGGAAAGTCTTGGAAAAGTCATGGGATTTTAGTAGTAAAAATGTGTATGAACCCTGCATGTAATTTCGGGTGTTTCATTTAAAATTTTTCATTGAACATTTCATTCATGCCTCCCGTGACAAACTGAGGTATTGGTTGCGAGTACGAATTAAGGACTGGTGAAAGAGTGTTGTTTTAATGGTATTTGATACCGCACGTCGAATGGGAGAAAAAACCTCCACATTTGGCGGTGTATGTGTCTGTGGTCTTTTACTGACTCTATAGGTGCAGAGAATAGTGTCACAGCCGTGTTGGTATGGAATATCCTGTGGCAAAATGCAGTGAAAAGTCCTACATGACGGTAATAGTTTGATTAAGGTGTTTACCTGTCTGTACTGCACTTCAATAATGCGACTAAAATCTGCAGTAATCCGATTTCTGTTTAGTTTGTTTATGACTTTAATCGAATTAAATCAACCATAAATCGCTGTTTAATTGGTAGACTCTTTATCAGAGTATTGTCTTAATCATATTAAAATCAGATTATTGGTGTCCATGTAAACATACTCGCTGCCTTATTGAGCGATTCATGGAATTATGTATTTAAACGATTTGTTCAAAACAGCCAATTCAATTAGATTAGCTTTCTTTATGGATGGACTGTTGGATCGCGGATTTAAACGATTTGTTCAAAACGGCTGATTCATTTAAAGCTAGCAGCTATCTTTTTGAGTCACTAACTCAAATGACTTCAGCTGATTCATTTAGAAACAAAAGGAACTGTCTTTATGGATGGATTACTGAATTATTGTAAAAGTTTCTCAATTCAAAGAATGCTGCGAACGGACTTGTGTTCTTGTGGACATCGTACTTGCCAGGTCACCTCGGAAGAACGAACTCGAGAGACCGCGAGAATGCGTCCTGTGACCGCGAGATGCTGCGTTCATTCTGATGGTCACGTGACGTTCCAGCCTGATCTCACGAGGAAACGTAAGTATTTTACGTTTTGTCAGTTTAGTGGCTAATTTGTACGAATTCGTACGAGTTCAGTTGTGCAAAAATGTACGATTTTAAAAAGGAGGCGTGGCACCCAAGCCCACCCCTAACCCCAACCGTCATTGGGTGATGAGCAAATCGTACAAAACTGTACGAATTAGATCGTACAAATTCATATGAATTAGACACTAAATCAAAATGTTACGAATTGCCGTGAGATTGCGTTGGACATTTACGTATTTTAAATGGAAAATTATTTAAACATTACAGCATTCATACAACGATTTATTGTTTTTCCACTTTTCACAATATATACATTGCATAAAGACCTTACAAATATACTCATATCGCACAATACAAATAAAACTAATTTTAATACGAATTTCAGCAAATAAACACTCTTGTGTTTATGCCTTTATTTAAAATTTTCATGGTAATGTGCAGTGGGTAGCACAATCGCCTCACAGCAAGAAGTTCGCTGCTTCGAGCCCCGGCTGGGTCAGTTGGAAATTCTGTGTGGAGTTTGCATGTTCTCCCCGTGTTTGCGTGGGTTGCCTCCGGGTGCTCCGGTTTCCCCCACAGTCCAAAGACATGCGGTACAGGTGAATTGAATAAGCTAAATTGGCCATAGTGTATGTGAGTGTGTGCAAGAGTGTGTGGGTGTTTCCCAGTGTTGGGTTGCAGCTGAGAGGGCATCCACTGCGTAAAACGTGCTAGATAAGTTGGCGGTCCATTCCACTGTGGCAACCCCTGATTAATGAAGGGACTAAGCCGAAAAGAAAATGAATGAATGTTTACTTTCACTGTCTCATTTAGACAAATAAGTTATATCTCTAAACTTTAATAATAAATCTTTATAAAATGCTGCGGTTCCCACCTCCTTTATTCAGCCGCAATGACTTCTCGGACTTCTAGAGCGAGTTTTGCACTCAAGTCTGCATCTCACATCCTCGATATCAAGAACACATCCTTGAACTTTAATGCGTTCTACAGTACGTTCTTGAGTTTTGGAACTGAACTTTGTTGGTTGATGATGTTACACGAGAACACAAGATCGCTGACAAACGCATATTGAGAAACAGCCATTGAATTACATTTGATCTGTTCAAAATGTCTGCTTCATTTGGAAATTAAGTGACTGGGAATCACTTAATCAGTTACTCAAATTAATTATTCAGATTTAATTTAGAAACGAAGCAACAGCTAGGGTTTGTATATTGATCATTAAATCAAAACAGCTTATTCATTTAAACAAAATTGACTATGAATGGATGGCTGAAAGTGACTTTTTTTTAATGGGTCACAGACCGTCACTCAAATGATTTCAGCTGATTCATTAAGAAACAAAGTAACTGTAACCACTGAATTAGAAACTAAACTGTCTGGATTCATTTAAAAACAGTTACTGTTTGTATGGATGTATAACGGAGTTATGATTTGTTCAAAATGGCTGATTGGTTTAAAAATGAAGCAACCATCTTGACTGGTCGATCATTGAATCACTGACTTATGTAGCTGATTTATATAGAAACTAAACGCAAAATGGTTGATTCATTTAAAAACGAAGTGACTGTCTTCAAGTCTGATTCATTGATCCGTCCATAAATTATTTATTAGCTGATTCTTTTAGAAAGTCATTTGCGAGTCCTTGATTGCGGTGATTCATATGCTGATATTCAGCAAAGTAGCACCCTTGCTTGTGTGTGATATAACTGTATATCTGCCCTGGAGGGAGGCGTGCATTGATGATATACAGCCATATCGCACTGCTACGAGTGTGATATTGTGTTAATACAACAGTTCGACGTGTATATAAAAAAAGATCAACACGGAGAGTCTTAAAAAAACTTTTGTAAGAGGAACTATTCTCTTCGGCCATTTTGCATCTGCAGCTGACATCAGAACAGCAGAAACCATTACTAATTCACCAACATCACTTTAGAAAGATTCTCTAGCGTAATGTCTAAAGTGATGACAAAACAGGTGATTTTGCTCACATTTTAAGATTATAAGGCTGAACATCATGAAATGTCATCAGTCTAGAGACATTTCCCTGTAATTCTGTTGCAATTGGATATCACACTAATTAACCACGAAAAAGCCAAAGCAAAGCAAACACTACCAGATTACTATGGTATAAATACAGCACTACAACATACAAAAGAGAGAGATCGACTTAGAAAGTCACTTACCTGATTTATAATGTTTTGATCAGCTGTAGTTTGAAATTACGCTTATTTTTCTCCTCTTATTATATAGGGCTGATTATGCGGTCTCTGTCGCCATCTTGTGGCGAAACATCAACCGTCTTTGCTCTGCTCAGTATGACAGGCTGATGGATGACGACATGCTGTATCTCCGAAATTATAAATATTTAAAATAGGCACTATCCTTATAGATAAACTGCATAAATGCAATCTAAACAACTACATTCTCACCTAAAAAAAAAGCCTCAAAAGTACATTATGATGTCCAAAAGCTGCAATATTTGTCAAACTGTAGTGAGTTTGATCTGCTGTCACAATGTGGGCGGAGTAACACAGAAGGGTGAAGAGGCTGTACAAGTGCTGTTATTGCAGAATATCGCACAGCTATTAGCCAATCACTATATCTGTATAGTTAAAACAAATACAATATATTGCACACCCCTGTACCTTGGTTGTTTACATTGTTTTTTTGCCAGTTTTTTGGGGGTTTGGAATTGAAGATTTGAAGTGATGAATATGTGTATATAAGGAGTTGCTGTGTAAAATAAGGTTTTTAAAACAAAGCCTATATGGATTGTACATTGTTTGTTGTCATAACTAACTGATTCATACTTTGATATTGGCAGTCTCCAGCTACAGCACCTGGAGGAGATCGTAATTGTCCAATCCTAAAGCATGCTTAAAAAGAGACCTATCAAACATCTGCTCCATGTCAACTACTGTATTTAACTAGTTCATTATTCCAGTAAATATCCAAGGTTTATGCTAGTTATTGAAAAATGCATTCAGCCTATACCATTTTCCAAGGATGGGATGTTAAGTCTCACAAAGATTCAAAATGTTTTTGGATGTTGACTGTGACAAATAACTTGAACTGCTACGAGATTTGACTGTAATGTAAATATTTGATGTGTGAACTATTTTTTCAATTTGTAGAGTGTTATGTCAAGAAAAAAGGGCCAGGAGAGATTGATGTAACTGTTTTTTTTATACAGAATAAACTAAAAATGAATATAGAAAGAAGTATTGTTCCTAAAATGTTGAATAGTTGATGTTAAAATGTAGTGATGTTACTCAATTTTAAGCATAAAAACCCAGAAACACGGTCTCAACCAATGGTGTGAAAGTTGGGTGGAACTATTTGCATGTCTGACCAATCACAGACAACGAAAGAAAACAAAAAGACATTTAAAACAAAACAAAAAGTAGACATTTCATATAGAATGTGAATAACATTGTTTGCTTTATTTCAAGATTGAATATCGTGGAGGGAAAAGTGGCCGGTTTTTAGTGAACTGACAGGACAGTTTCTATAAATTCATAATCACATTGAAGGTGAAACGACTTGTGAGATTTTGTAGAAACATTTTTTTTTCCCCGAAGTGCACTGCAATCCAGAAATCCCAAAATCATCAAAAGTTAGGGTTTAACACCGTAAGACTTATTCACTTTTAAGATTAATTATAATCATTATTCACTCAACTGATTTCCAAAATTTGAGCTACAACCAACCGCCATCATATTGTGAAATCCCACATTCATTTTGGTTGCATACACAACTACAAGTGTAAAAAAAAGACATAATATTAATATTTTGGATACATACGTTTTTAAAAGATCAGCCGTTCAAACTCCTTATACATCAACCTGTCAGTATTGTTTTGTTTTTTGTTGGGCAAAATGAATCAAATTTATGATCGTACACACTATGAAACACATGGGTTTCCAACATTAACAACTAATACATTTGGGTGGGGTTTCAGTGCACAACAAAAAAACGTTCAAAACGCAAACACAACTATGAAGGAGAATTTGATCGATTAGTGAAAACATGTATCTACTTAACGGGCATCTCCACTTTAGTCCAAATCTTCCATTTTACCGCCTTTAAACAGTGCTCCCGGTCTATACACACAGCAATACTGTTGAACACAGAAGTAAGTCTTTTGGCATATGAAAATAAAATAGCTTTGAATACTTCTTATATAAAACCATTTCTGAGGTATATAGCTAACAAGCCAACGGGGAAACATCTAGAATGCGGAGATACTGCAACGCAAGAACTGATTGGTCATCGCTGGGGTTTTAAACACGCAGTATCAACCCGCAGAGCGATACTGGAAGAGTTACATACTGTTATTGATATAATAACCTGCATTTAAAATTCTCTCTCTCATACACACATACACATACAAAGACAACTCTTAACTTTTAAGACTCTACAGCTGCACGATAACCCTGCTTCGGTTAGACTTTGGAAATAAAAGTAGGACAACATACTTGTTACTCTCCTGAAAATGGGATTTAAAAAAAGTTCCTACTTGGGACCGTCCATAGTCAAACGTATAGAAACGCTTTGCCTTGGATGTGTGGCTTCTTGCATAGCGCATATATGAACGAGGATTCAAAAGCTTATTCGTGGCTCACACAAACTAACTTAAAAGACCATTAGGTCACGTTTACTAGAAGGATGGACTCATATTTTAGTGTGTCGAAACACATTAAGTGCTATAAAGTAATGGGGAAAGGTGCACAAATCTTTTTAGCGGACTACCAAGACGCGGCTAAAAAGCTAAATGAACATTCAACACAAACTGGAAGTCGTTTTTCTCAATTTTGGCACTTAAAAATGGTCAAATTTGATTATTCTGCATCAGAAGTTATTAAGTGCTTTAGTTATTTAGAAATAAAATTAATTTAGGTTTTTTTGTACACCAGAGACTTGGGGTATACCAATTTCCAAACAAAATATAGCTAAAATAAACCTAGTGCCTCAAAAGCTACGAGAATTCCTAATTATATTTGAAAAGAATACAGTAAGGGAGGAGTTAAAAAGAAAAAAAAAGCTTCACTATATGCATAATATAAAAACATTAAAACATAATACTTAAAAATGGAAGTACAAATGAAAGTTTACACTTCATGCAGCTTATAAAATATTCAATAGTTTGCTTTGTTCCTTTTACGGTTGTGTATTTACATGGTATGGTACACAAGACTGTACAGACAGACTCAGTTTTTTGGGCTGTTTACAGCAAAAGACTGAGAAAAGATTGAGAGTTTATGTTTGGCAAAGACCATGCAAAAGGCTAGCAATGCTATGCGCAATGTTGTTGAAATAAATAATGAGTTTAGCAACCACCTGTCGGTCGGGTGAAGCGTTTCCGCACGGTTGCCACAGTGTCCATCTGGCGGTGTTGTGTTCCACGCAGCTGCCACGTTGAGGGAGTTCCTTTTCTGAAAAAATGCTGCCTTTTTTAATCGTAAGAGCTTTTGGATTATTACAGCACCAATAAAGAGACGATGATTGGCCAATCCCGTTACTGAGACTGGGCACTAGCGCTGTCTGTCTGATGAGAGGAGGCCGCTTTCTGGGGTTTCTGAGTGTGTGGTTTCAGTTGCTGCTGTTGTTGTTGTTGTTGTTGTTGTTGTTGTTGTTGTTGTTGTTGTGATGGAGTAAATGTGCCCTGCTGCTGAATAGGGAAAGCCTGCAGGATCAGTTGTGTGGGCTGGTTGCCATGAAGAAGACGTGTGCTCTGACAAAAACAGATAAAAAAAGAAAAACAACGTTATTTTCACACTAGATTTTAATTTTTTAGGGAGATACACGTGGTTTTGCATGGTTTCTAGGTTTAGAGGTATAAAGAATTCCAAAACGGTGCTATATTGTTAGCACATGCATATGTGCAACAGGTTTTCCTCTCGTAACAAAAAAAACATGCAACTACCCTGCTGAAAAAACAGCTTAAACTAGCCTAGGCTTTTAGCTGGTCGACCAGCCTCCTTTTAGAGGGGTTTTGGCCATTTCCAGGATGGTTTCCAGCCATTTCCAGCCTGGTCTTAGCTGGTTAGGCTGGAAACGACCAGCTAAAACCAGCCTGACCAGCCTAGTTTAAGCTGGACATAGCTGGTTTTGGCTGGTCAAGCTGGTTTTAGCTGGTCCTTTTCCAGCCATTTAGCTGGTTTAAGCAGTTTTTTTCAGCAGGGTAAAATGACTTTGGTGAGAAACCAACAGTTAAAGTCTGCATGAATTGAAAGTTCCTGAATTTTTCCAACTGAAACGGAATAATGAGCAGGGGGCGGAGCCTTCTTTTCGTGCATCATTCCTGCATCATCCCCATATTGCAACTAAAACTGTTAGTCAACAGAGAGTGACCGCTACTCCAAACATGGAAGAAAATGGTGAGATTTTAATTAATAAAACGTTATAAATTTTATAATAATTATTTTTATTATAAAAACATTTTTTTTCCTCAGTAGACTAACATTTACAAGCCTAAGAATATATAATGCTACAAAAAAAGACATACAACAACATTATTTTTTATATAATTTTTTATATCATTGTATATTAAGTATATTTTACAAAAGAAACCAAAGGTTAATTAGCCGACTTCAATATAGTTTAAATTTGAATCATTCTTTTAAAGGTCCTCGTGAAGTGCTTTAAAACGTACATATTTTTGATGTAATCTCAACTGAAACATGAAGATCCATTATAGACTGAAGTAGAAAAAAAGCTTACTCTGGGTGTTTGTATTAGGTTTGTATCTTCTAAACGCAAATTTAGTCATCGTTTTGGAGCTTACTAGCATATAGATATCTTTAACTAAAATACTGATACTAACATCTAAAAATTTGTCACTTTTTCAAACGTTCACGGGACTTTTAAGGCTTATAAACTACCTTTTCAAATGGCATCATGTACTAAAAAATCAATTAGTTGAGTAATTGTGTCCCCAAATGTAGTGTCTAAATGAGTATTTCAGTTATTTGGCTGGTCTACTACTGCATGCACTACAAAACGTTTTCTTATGAATGGCCAAATCACAAACTTGACTAAGGGGTGTGGGCCAAAGGTAAATATATTAAACTGTTTCAAAGTTGCCATGGTTAATTTCCTAATTTATTTCAAAATAAATTGAAAATATTACTCTAATCATACTACCTAATGAATTCTATATTTTTTACATTGTATAATTAACCTATTATAATGAAAACAAGAATTCCACTTGTAACACAATAGAGTTGAAACCTCCTCCACTAGTCAATCTGCACCTGTCTTTGCCTTGACTTGCTCACCATTCTAACTATTGAGCAACATTGTTTATTTAAAAAATATCTGATGAATTCACAACATCATTTAAGTTGGCTTTTTTGTAGCTTAACAATACGGAAGTCCTAAGAGGCCATGCATTAAAATATTTTTTCTCTCTTGTTATGTCGTGATCACGACTTAACTTTTTGTTCTTTTATTTATTTATGTATTAATTATTATTATTATTATTAATGTCTGGTCAGAGTCTACACCGGCCCTGCGAACAGGGAGAGAATAGCCCAACTGCAGACACGCATTTGTGCAACACATTAAAGGCGTTCAGAACAGCCATAATATGAGAGCAAACGCTCGTGTTCATGATTAATGTACATTTATGATTATATTCACGTATTTGATTATATACCATTATTTACAATAATATTCCCTCAACTGTTACCATTTTAAGGCAACTCTATATGGCGCAAATTAAGTTGCTGCATGCATGAATTAAATTATGAAGAATGATGAAGATCCTGCACTTGCTTTGATCCTTTCTGCAAATTATTTACAACTTTAAAAATGCACCATAGAG
Organism: Danio kyathit; assembly: GCA_903798195.1. NCBI lineage: Eukaryota > Metazoa > Chordata > Actinopteri > Cypriniformes > Danionidae > Danio > Danio kyathit. The sequence continues at coordinate 27,183,953 of LR812519.1, read as the reverse complement.
TTGCTTTAAAATGGTAACAGTTGATGCAAATTATTGTAAATTATGATCATATTCATAAACATAATCATGAATGTACATTAATCAGGAGCATGAGCGTTTGCTCTCATATTATGGCTGTTCTGAACGCCGTGTTGCACGAATGCGCGTCTGCAGTTATTCTTTCCCTGTTCGCAAGGCCGGTGTCCTGACATTTGCCAGATATTAACACTAATACTACTACGATACTACTACTACTACTAATAATAATAATTAATACATAAATAAATAAATTAAAGCAAAAAAAATAAGTCATGATCACAACATAAGTATTTGTTATGTCGAGATCATGAGAAAAATAAGTCGTGATCACGACAAAACAAGAGAGAAAAAATATTTTAAAGCATGGCCTCTTAGGACTTCAGTATAACAATGAAACAAACAGATGAAAGGTTAAGCTAAATTAGAAATGACAATGTGTATTACAGACATTACCCCCCCCAACATGCTCCCTCTCTTTGGGAGGCCCGCAGGCCCTAATTTGGGCACCTCTGGTCTACTACTTCCAGGAGAAATTCAGAGGGCATGTCCATACATACTCTAACGAATACTAATGTAATATGACCCAGTGCTTGGTCATTCATCTGCTGCACTCAAAAATGGGATATGGCATATATAACAAGGATGCTAACAAAAGAGTGTTATTGTTGAAGGGATGCACATGAATCCCTAAACCCTTCTACTGTGTGTACCTGTAAAAAGGGTTGCTGCTGCTTTGTTGACTGCTGTGTCGCCCCCTGCTGTTGACTCTGTAATGTGGCAGCTTGAGTCTGCTGGTCTGCAGGCACGGTGGGCTGCGTCTGCAGTGTTATGGTCTGCGTCTGACCCTGCTGCTGTGTAAACGGACTGTACGCGGTCACCACTTGACCCATAAACATCGACGTGGGCACCATAACTGCGCCACACGCCATTGGAGCAGTCACAATCTTCGTGACCAACTGCTGCCCGGCTGGAAACCTGAGATAGGCAAGACCATTTTAAGAACATGCTTTGTATAAGGTGTCCAGGGGAAAGCATAAGAGGAGAAATACACTGTACTGTACCTGTTTATTGCATTAGCTTGACTGATTTTTGGTGCCAGATTGGTGGGTATCTGCACAAGATTGGCATTGGCAGGTTGGCTGATCATCATGGTATTATACACAGGACCACACTGAGATAAAGAATGAGAGATGAGAACAATGATATCATCCATTTAGATGATGTCACCATATGAAGATGAATAAGAGATTATGTCATTGTTAATGGGACTTTTATTTCCATATTACAAATATGGTGGAAACATTAAACATTCAATTCTAAATGACAGTATTAAGACTAGTGGTGGGCCGTTATCGGCGTTAATGTGCTGCGTTAACCCGAGACTCTTATCGCGCGATAAAAAAAATATCGCCGTTAATCTATTCTTAAAGTTGGGTCGGGAGCTGGGTCTTTTCTACGCAAGCTATGATGACTTTCACCTTGATATATTAGTGCGGGTGTATACCTGAGCGGTGAGCTGTCTGACAAAAGAGTGCCCTTCCGAATCAAATCAGCAGGATGCCTGACTCTAACTGCAGTTCGGCAGTTTCACTTTAACTCACGAACTGGGGTATTAGACGCAAATAAGGAATAAAGACTGGCGAGAGTGTTACGGAATTTAATAACGCATACCAAATGCAAAGTAAATGGAAAGATTTCACGGTGTGTGTGTGTGTGTGTGCGGTCCTTTATTGACAGCCGCGTGTGGATCTTGTCGGAAAATATGGCGAAAGTTCCTAAAGACTGCGGTGTTTACTTCAATTATGCCACTAATATCTGCATACTCCACATGTCTTAATTCCATTTCTGTTTAGTTCAGTTATGACTTTAGTCGGATTAAGGTCATCAAAAATCGCTGTTTCAAGCTTATGTAGGCCTACAGTTCAAATTTCATGTTTAACTGAATGAACAGTTAGTAAACATCTTATTGAACATAATTTATTTTCATCACCAATTATCATAGTAGAACAGTTTCTCAAGCAGTTTGTGATGCATTTTGGAAACTGCAGATGAGCCCCTGCTCTAATGCGCCACCTGGCTTGAGAAACCCGTTCTCAAAGACTTATTATTCGGGTAGCACACATATTATGAATGCCTTCGGCAGAATTCAAATGAGCCATTTTACTCCAGATTAATCTAGATCAGGGGTGTCCAAACTCGGTCCTGGAGGGCCGGTGTCCTGCATAGTTTAGCTCCAACACACCTGCTAGGAAGTTTCTAGTATACCTAGTAGGAGCTTGATTAGCTGGTTCAGGTGTGTTTGATTAGGGTTGAAGCTAAACTCTCCAGGACATCGGCTCTCCAGGACCGAGTTTGGACCCTGATCTAGATTAATACCAAGATTAATCTAGATTTTAAACATTTATCTATGCCGACCTACAGTTGCAATCAGAATTATTGAAACCCCTTTAATTTTTTTTTCTTCTTTAAATATTTGCCAAATGATGTTTAACAGAACAAGGAAATTTTCACAGTATGTCTGATAATATTTTTTCTTCTGGAGAAAGTCTTATTTGTTTTATTTCGGCTAGAATAAAAGCAGTTTTTAATTTTTTAAAACCCATTTTAAGGTCAAAATTATTAGCCCCTTTAAGCTATATTTTTTTCAATAGTCTACAGAACAAACCATCATTATACAATAACTTGCCTAATTACCCTAACCTGCCTAGTTAACCTAATTAACCTAGTTAAGCCTTTAAATGTCACTTTAAGCTGTATTGAAGTCTTGAAAAATATCTAGTCAAATATTATTTACTGTCATCATGGCAAAGATCAAATAAATCAGTTATTAGAGATGAGTTATTAAAACTCTTAGGTTTAGAAATGTGTTGAAAAAAATTTCTCTCCGTTAAACAAAAATTGGGGAAAAAAATAAACAGGGGGGCTAATAAATCAGGGGGTTGAATAACTGTATAACTGTATAATTAAGACAGTGGTTCTCCAACTTTTTTCATCAAGTACCATCTCAGAAACAAATGCCTCTCCAAGTACCACCATAAAGACCAGTATTGAAATAAAGTAGTATAGTAGGCCTAATTTAACAGCTAAGCTCGGAACGGTTCAAAAGAGAGGCAGATATTTTCCTATTACTAAGAATATTTGTTATTGTCAGCCACTTTAAACATTACAAATAATTTGAACATTAACACGGTAATGTGCTTACAGGTAAAAAAAAAAAAAACAACATAATAAAACGTCAGTATTTAAAAATGTGCTTTTAAAAGTTAATTAAAAATGGTAGGTTACTGTTAAAGTAAAAAGAAAACTGCTGTACCTAAATGTAAAGTATTAACAAATAATAGCCTATTCATGAAAACCTGGAAATGTAGCTTGGACCTCATAAATATAGGCTCATATTTGATAAACTTTGATATATGTGTGGCATGTAAATATGACATATTTGTATATCTTTGAAATCTAAACATTAACTTGCATTTTAAATATAAGATTTGGAATTACATATTTAAATTAGAAATTGGATCTGCTTACTGCATGTGCTTTACAGTACGTGTGTCAGAAAGTCATTACACACATAAATAAACTGCTTGAACAATTCATACAGGAATCTTCTTACTGTAAGTGGACAGTGGAGTTTGCGTTAACCGCACACTGAGACTAACTTAAATTAGGCTATATTCTAGATCCAAGCTTCAAGCATGGAAAAGTTGATTGAGTCTATGTTCTGTGTCCTGTGACATTTGAATCAAATCCAGATTAATAAGCCTAAATCTGAGGTAACAAATTAATCGTTAAAGCCATGCTGCTTTACAAAAACAAATAAATTGATACATTGAAAACACGCATTATTTACTACAAACACACATTTTAACACATTTGTGATAATTATTTTATCAATGATGCAGCATGGGGAAATTCCTGAGTTTGCAGTAACTGAAATGTCAACACAACAGCACTGGTCTGCATAAGCGCTTCTCTAGCGCGTATCTGCTCCACAAGCGCCGCGGGCACGCACCCCTTTCTCTGGCTCTGCGCCAAAGCGGGTTGATTTTTAGCATCTGATAACATGATAATCTAAAGTAAACAATCTAAGCACACCGATGTGATTGTACGCTTCAGGGAACAGCCGGTGCTGACCACATCAGTGTAATCGTTTGCATCAAATGGTTAAAAGGGTTTATTTTTTTCTTTTATTATTCAGTATTCCTCCACATTCCACTAGACGGAAGCCCACGTACCACTACAATTTGAGAACCACTATATTAAGAGATTTTATGAATTAATGTTTTTTCAGATGGCAAATAAAAAGTTGAATCTGTATACACATATAATACAATATAATATACATTCATTTTCTTTTCGGCTTAGTCCCTGTATTAATCTGGGGTTGCCACAGCGGAATGAACCGCCAACTTATCCAGCATATGTTTACGCAGCGGATGACCTTCCAGCTGCAACCCATCACTGGGAAACACTTATTCACACACATACATTACAGACAATTTAGCTTACCCAATTCACCTGTACTGCATGTCTTTGAACTTGTGGGGGAAACCGGAGATATGATATGATATGATATGATATAATATAATACAATATAATATAATATAATATAATATAATATAATATAATATAATATAATATTCCAAGATTTGATGAAATTCTTTTTAAAAAGAACCCCAAACCCTATTACTCTTTTTTTTGTTAGAGTATAATAGCTGAATTAAACTATAAAAATATATCATTTGTTTTAAATAAAGTCAATTTGACCTGACTTTGTACAAAAAAACCAAAAGAACTGCAGTCAAATATCTGATTTCATCAAGCACTCCTTATTGAATCTAAATTGTATCAAAAACCAGCACAAAAACTGCAAGGCTGCCTGAAGCTCACCTGTGTTACAGAAGAGCTCTGTAGATTCTGCTGCAGGGATCGAGGAGGTTGTTGCTGTGGAAGTGTTTGCTGCTGTGGAGCAGATCCGCTGTGTGCTGTACTTGTCACATTTTGGCCCTGTATCGACCCAACGCCTAAAATGTTATTCTGTGCTCCTCCAACTTGTGGCAACTGTACACTAAGCCCACCGCCCTGAGCTGGCTGCTGCAGGATCATCTGAAAGACAACATTTCAAGCACAAACTTATTAATATATGTAGACAGGGTTCCCACACTTTCATCAACAGCAGATTCAAAGACTTTTTAAAGCACCATTCATTTTAAATCAAGCTTCTTTGTGATTCACACCCCAGCATATGTCTTACTCTACTTAACATTTAGCTTACACTTAATATTTACATTAAAAAATGTCAGAGTAATTTCCAAAAGTTGACCATTTAAAAAAGACATATTCAGAGAACTTTAATCAAATTCAATACTGGTGATATCCAAATGTGGTTTCTGAAAAATTGATCAAATGTGCATTATTCAACATTCATTCATTTTCTTTTCAGCTTAGTCCCTTTATTAATCTGGGGTTGCCACATCTGAATGAACCGCCAACTTATCCAGCACATGTTTTACGCAGCGGATGCCCTTCCAGCCGCAACCTATCTCTTGGAAACATGCATACACACTCATTCACACTCATACACTACGGACAATTTAGCCTACCCAATTCACCTGTACCGCATGTCTTTGGACTGTGGGGGAAACCGGAGCACCCGGAGGAAACTCACGCGAATGCAGGGAGAACATGCAAACTCCACACAGAAACGCAAACTGACCCAGCCGAGGCTCAAACCAGCGACCTTCTTGCTGTGAGGCGACAGCACTACCTACTGCGCCACTGCATCGCCGCATTATTAACCATTGTACAAGAATTAAACTTAAGAGTTCTAATTTAATGATTTCTCAATTTTTCGTTCTGTTTTTGACAACTAGGTACAATTGTTGAAATAATTTCACATTTAATTCAAGCTCTTTCACGGACCTGTGCTTGCTTTTAAGAACTTTCTAAGCCTTGAATCCAAATGTCTGAAATTCAAATACTTTCAGTAATTTTAAATACTTTGAAGAAGCGTGGGAACCCTGTATAGAAGTTGAGGAAATCAGGAACTTAAAAAGGCAAATTTGAAGGTCGTGTGTTTGTGATTTAGGATATTTATACATGCTAAGATACCCACCCTTACAGCCTTGTTTATCCATGTTAAATTCATCAATTTTAGTCTAATTCGACTGCAATGTTAGATGTCATTTTGACATTACGGTAGTTTACATGCATTGTAGGGATATAAAAATCCATTTTTAGCTGAAGCTTTCAGATGAATAAAACTTGTATTATAATACTTTTTGTGTTGTTATTTTGGTGGTCAAAGGCATCAGTGTACACGTCAAATAGACGTAATGATTTTCACATCAAATTGATCCATGTTTTATTTTTGATGTCAATTTGATATCAAGTTGCATGAGGGGTTCTCCATATCCTGACATGCACCTCTGGGCACCTCCTGGTCAGGGCAAGGAGCCTTAGGAATCAAGTGAGGCTATTAGTAGGAGTGTTTAACAAGCCTACTTTGTGTTTATTTTATGATTATCCTCCTAGGGCCCGAGTGTCCACATACAGGGACAGCACATATTTAGCTCTTAAGTGGCTATTTAAAATACTTTGAAAGTTTTATATTTAGTTACAGACCTACAGTGTCATCCTGCAACTGTTTTGCAGCATATGAAATGTCCCAAACCCTGTTTTTAACTGTCCAAAATGGAAAAAAAAAAATTTTTTTTTTACTCTCTGATAGTCAAAGCAAGTAAAAAAAAAATCTATGTTAAATATGCTTAAAAGAAAATTCGGGAAAAAGTGTATTTGTCAATTTGGACCACATCATTTTTCTCTAAAAGTCATCATATCAAAAGATGATACTTAGATTTTTATTCTAATTCGGTTCCAATAAGCCCAAATAGCAAAGAGAAATAAAAAATGCATGTAAGAAAAAACACCTTGGGACTTAAGAGGTTATATTTCTTCCCTAAATGAGTGTGAGATTGAGCTGCTGCTACAATAGCACTGCACACACAAACTCAAAACACAGACAAAGAAACTTGACACAGTGGAACACAGAAACCCCTATTAATTATAAATGCCTACTAGCGTTTCAGGAAGTGTGATTGCAGAGCAACAAAGACAGAATGTATGAGCATAAATGCTCACAACAGTGTCATCAATATGCATCGTGAGGTACTGCGATCGCTCAATGCAGAAGCATAAATTGGGCTTAATGTGTGAGTGTACCTGAGGTCCCTGTACTCTCTGCAGCTGCTCATGGATCTGTCTCAGCTCCTCCTGCTGTTTCTGAATGTTGGCTTCTATCATGCGTGTTCTTTGCTCCAGCTGCTCCTTCAGGTGCTGCATCGCATTCAGCTGTGCAGAGAACTACATTACAAAACAACAACACAGAAACATAATGGTTATGGTGTCAGGGGGAAAAATGAAATAGGACTGCACAATATATTGTCCGAGCATCGATATCACAATGTTGTATCCACAATGGTCACGTCGCAGGATTAGATTATTTATTAAAGATTAAAATTTAAAGACAGCATTAAATATTAATATTTGTAATCATTTTTACAATGATGACCATGTTATTTTATGTTTGATTGATTAATTTCTGTACCTGAACACTGTTAGACTTCATACAAAACAAAGCACTGTTTATATCACTTTTATCTTTGCTCTGTTGTATTTATATATGCATGCATTTTAGTATAATTTAGGCAAATGCACTGCATAGAAAAAGATTTGATCATCCCAATCTAATTAATGAAATCTTTCCAAATAGTGCTATTCAATTCCTGGTGAAATTATATTAATATCAAAGAAAAAAATATCGTGCAGGCCTAAAATGAAATTTAATTGAATCAGATCTTTAAATAAAAAAAAAATCTACTTTGACTCTTTCAAACTGACTTTAGTCTCAAATCATTTGAGAAGCTTCAACGTAAAATAACTTTTTTAAAACTTGTGCATTTTAGACTTGCAGCATGAAACGTCTATGATTGAAAGCTACAAGCTAATGTATTATTTACTTATGTATTATTTAACCCTTTGTTGGGTGAAGAACCATATATGGTAATATATCATTAATTACAATGTACTTTTTAACTAAGTAACTATTTTTTTTTGTTATAGAAGTTTAAAAATCTTGTAATAAGGCTCCAGTAAAGCTCCACGGTTTCACCAATGCGAATTTCAATGACTGCCCTATAAAAGGTTAATGTATTATTTGTATGGTAACACTTTACATTAAGGTTGTATTAGTTAATGTATTTACTAGTAAGAACAAACAATGAACAATGCATATATTACAGAACTTATTCATCTTTGTTAATGTACGTTAATAGATATAAAGTTGTTTATTGTTTGCTGTTGCAAATTCAGTGCTTTAACTATTTTTTATTAATTATTTTATTAATATTATTATTATTTTTTATTTTATTGCAATAAAAAAAAAGCATTTACAATGTATATAAAACAGACAAAATATATAGTACAAACCCCACAGATATTATTTTTTTACGATAAAGGAAATATGAATTACATTTAAAATAGTATAACAATTGATGCAAGGATTTATAATTGTACTGTTTGATTCAGAGTGGAAAAAATGTGAACTAATTTTGCTTTCTGCTGATACATTATTTCTGCTTACTGATTCTTTGTATTTGATAATGTAACTCTCAGACTAACATGCATCAATAAAGAAGAGTTAAACTAAAATAGTATAACGATAGTATAGAATGAGAGGAAAAAACTAAAGAGCGAGAATATTAAACAAAGCACACATTTTAGAAGGTTTAACTGCTTTCTTATTACTAAAAAACTACTAGCTGAAATTATAGTCAAGTACAGTTCAGATTCTTGTTTAAAAATCATGAAATGGGGTTTAGTGGGGATGCACCGATCCCGATACTTGGATTGGATATCGGTTCGATACCGCATACTTTTGCTGCGCTATATTCTGTGTCAGTTATAAGCCATCAAAAGCCATGAAGGTAGCCTATTATAAGGGCCTAGAAAGTGGTCATGTAGGCCTACTATATCCCAAATGTCCTGAAGCTATTCTACGGTTTAATGTGAAGTACAGATAAATATTCAAGTGGCTAAATTCATGTTCAATTCAGCGCTTCCCGCCACAGTGCCTGTCAATTATTTTCTATTCATTCACAATTAAAACTGCGTGTCGCATTCATGACGACACGAAAAACTTTCTCCAAGACTATTTGTTTCTGTTAATATAAGTAAACAATGGAGAAATGCATTCAGTTTTGCGTTAAATCATTTTGACCTGCAGCAAGGAGTTCCGTGATGTTTCTAAATCATGTTGCGCTGTGTCTGTTAGATTAGCAGATCGCAATACTGGAGTAGAGAGGGTTATTACCTGCTCTTCACACACAAAGTAGGCCTACCTGTCATTTTAAATTGGAAAAGGCTCAATAATACATTGGACAGATCCTCAACGCACTGATTTCTTCCCTTTATGCTGCTCAGTTTTGAAAGTGTCTGCAGATACCGGAGGGCTGCGCACTGTGTCTCAGTGATGCATCAAGGGCTTCATTCACGCACCGGCTGCTCAGACGCCATGTACGCCGCTCCGTAAGAATATTCTGTAATATTAAAAGCTTCTGTTCTCTCATCCTTCCGACTGACTTTATTCTTCCGATGGGAATACTTTCAGTGGTGGGAATAGTTTGTAAAGCCTGGCTCATTGTGGTCAAAGTAGTTGATGAAATTAGGCTAATAAAACTGACAGGCGCAATATGGATTGTCATTAACAATAAATGATTCAGCCTAACATAGGCTACTCTGAAACTGAGAATATTTCACTGTAATTTTATTTATATTAATATTTTATTTAAAAGACCAGTTTGTGTTTTGATTAGCGTCAATAGTGGTAGCCTATTACAGATTTCAAAGAAAATCTTAATATTAAAAAAGGAAACATAAGCTGGACCACAGCAGATCAATGTCATAACGGATGCTCAAATAATATAGCCTATAGTTTATATAGCAAGCATCATGTTTTTAGTTAGATTGTGCCATCTGTCATGTACAGTAGGCCTATAAGTCTGTTATTTTTACTAAATAAGATATATTATTTGAGCACCAGAACTATAGAAACTGTATTATGCTTAAAAAAACAAACAAACAAACAAAACAAAAAAACAGCACAGTATTGGGATCGGATCTGTATCGGTCGATACACTATTGGTGCATCCCTAGGGTTTAGCATCAACTAATGTTTAAAAGCGGGAATTTTGATTTAAATAACACATTAGTGAAAGTTGAACCACGATTAATATATGCTGCACAAGTACTGTTGATATTAGCTTATGTTAGTAAATACGTTAACCAACATAAATAAATGAAACCTTATTGTAAAGTGTGACTATTTGCAATAACATATAATTTGCTTAATATTATTAACTATTTTTGTTTAAAATTGATCAAATCATTGAAACTTTTTAAAATAAAATAGTAGGGGTGTAACAATACACCAAAGGCACGATTCGGTTCGGTTCACGGTTTTGGAGCCACGGTTCGGTTCGGTTCGATTTCTGTTTGCTGTGGGGTTAGGGTTGATGTCATCTTAACTGCAATGCTAAGGAACAATAGATTCACTTAATAACAAGAACAACTAAACTTTATTTTTATTAACTTTGCCATCACATTTTAGTACAGTCAGGATACCCGAGTAAACAACAAACATTAAATAAATACCTCCAATATAGACTAGTCAGAAAAAAACTATTCTCTTTAGTGCAGCCATCTTAGGAAAGTAAACTCAAATTAAATAAATAACTGCAGTGTAGACTAGTGAAAGATAAACAGGCTTATCCTCTCTAAGGACATTAAAATATTTAGATAAGTTTTAAGTTCTTCTTTAAAAACGTCATAATGTCCACATTCTCAGGTGAGAGGCTTGATCTCTGTGCAGACACAGAAATAATGATGCTCATTTTAGTTATCTAAGTTTTCATTTAGATAGATAGGTTTCCGCTCTCTCCCTCGCTCTCTCCATGCCTGTCATTTCTGTTGGTCCACCTTCACGACAGCTGATTGGTCATGGCGCAGGAATATAAAAAGGCCATCAGGAAAAGCAGAGGAGAGTGTATTTTTTCCTTTGATCTTGTTTTTCGTGTATTTTGCTAACATGATTATGATTTTCGTTGTTTTTGCGTTACTTTCGTTTGGGCAAAATTATTTTGCGTTACTTTTGCCGACTTTGAGATATTTTGTGATTTTTGTTTTGATTGATTTGTTTGTTACTTTTTGGCTCAGCTCTTTCCCGTCATATTGAGCTATACCTCCTCAAGTTCACTCTTTTCTCAGAGTAAGGTGGATAGGGAAGATGTCTTATGACTTCCATTTTGCAAACACATAGAAAATGTATTGTTAAAGACATCAGGTAAGAGGTGAACGTCATCTTTGTATTTATTTTATTCTACAGTTCAGTATAGGGAAGAATACAGCGCAGAAAACTGCAATCTCAATATTGCTTGCGCGCCGATTTTCTGTTCATGCACAAAATTCTTGCGTGCCCTCATATATACTCTGCTCAAGTGCGCTTTCAAATACATGCTGCTGAAGTGCGATTTAGTGTGTTTATGTAACAAGTATGTCTCCAACCTTCATTAGATTTGCTAGAAATATTTATGAATGTCTCCAATAGACGCGAGCGACATTAATGCTCCCTGAAGTAAAGTGAAACGGCTATAAACTCCAGCAAGATAACGTCATCTATACATTTTAAAGTATTATAAAGCATTATCTATTATCTAGGGCGATGCAGTGGCGCAGTAGGTAGTGCTGTCGCCTCACAGCAAGAACGTCGCTAGTTCGCAGGTTCGAACCTCGGCTGGGCTGGGTCAGTTGGCGTTTCTGTGTGGAGTTTGCATGTTCTCCCTGCATTCACGTGGGTTTCCTCCGGGTGCTCCGGTTTCCCCCACAGTCCAAAGACATGCGGTACAGGTGAATTGGGTAGGCTAAATTGTCCGTAGTGTATGAGTGTGAGGATGTTCCCAGAGATGGGTTGCGGCTGGAAGGGCATCCGCTGCGTAAAATCGTGCTGGATAAGTTGGCGGTTCATTCCGCTGTGGCGACCCCGGATTAATAAAGGGACTAAACCGACAAGAAAATGAATGAATGAATCTATTATCTATAGAGTATAATTATGGAAACTGTGTCCATCTTAACTGAAAGCTACGTCGTATTTGCTAGCCTCATGCACGCACCTGTCAGTCAGTTAATGATGTGTGAGCGTGTATTTGAAAACGCACTTGAGCAGAGTATATATGAGGGCACGCAAGAATTTTGTGCATGAACAGAGAAAATCGGCGCGCAAGCATCAGTCAATGGCGGGGTGAATTTTGGTGTGGCGCCCTGCCATGGAAGAATGAATGTAGTGGAAACCATGCAGTAGTAATCGAGTGTGATCGCTCACTCACATGACATGACATGCACTTGGAAAATACTAACTTTAGAATATAATATTTAGAACAAAACCTCATTACTAGTACAATTTAATCAAATGTGATCAAATAAATATGTGCTTAAATTTGGTTTAATTAGTTACAGACAAGTGACGTCAATCTCAACAATGGGCAGCAGGGGGCGTGAGAGTATCGCGGTTCGCCACAAGAGTTTCGCGATACGTATCGTGGTTGGTGTATCGCGATATTTCGGTTCGGTTTGTAGTATCGTTACACCCATATAAAATAGTTACAATAATTTTACTATGTTACTGAAATGAATACAGAGAACCATGAAATCTTAGCAAGTCAATCATGACAAAACATTTTAAAAAGACTCACCAAATTAGGCTGAACCTGCTGTGGTTGTTGAGGTTGTTGTTGTTGTTGATGTTGTGTTTGTTGGCTGATTTGGACAGGAGAGTCAGTCTGAGTGGTGTTCTGGGAACTCATGGACTATCAAAACAAATACGATGCCTGTCATTACTCAGCCGCTCTGAAGCACAATCATTAATAAGAAAAAAGATCTTTAAAGTCTTAAATGCTGTTGAAGAGGTAAGTGTCACCTGTGTGCTGACTGAGGAGCGGCGTTGTGATGTCATATCCACAGTGGCTGGCCGAGGTGAACTGCTCACATCCATCTGCAGCTTTGAGGGTGTTGCTAAGGAAATTAAACAGAAAAAAGGGTTGTTGTTTTTTAAATAGGCAAAATATCAGAAAAAACAAAGACAAGCATGTTTCTGCTGTTTTCATTCAGTGCTTACATGTGCAGGTGTTATCAGAGATGGCGGTGTGTGAAGACTTGTGGGAGCTCCTGGAGGATGTGGAGGGCGAGCGACTGTCACTGAAACGCTCTAGTACCTTCTTCAGACTGTTGTTTAACTGCGTTTCAGAGCCAGAAATCTACAGAAAATAATTATTTTATAATATTTCATGTATACTGTACAGTTGACATCAGAATTATTAGCCCCCCTGAGTCATTAGCCCTCCTGTATATTTTTTCCACAATTTCTGTTTAACAATTTTTTCAACACATTTCTAAACATAATAGTTTAAATAACTAATTTCTAATAACTGATTTATTTTATCTTTGCCACAATGACAGAACATGATATTTTATCAAGATACTAGTATTCAGCTTAAAGGGCGATTTAAAGGCTTAACTAGGTTAATAAGAGTAACTAGGCAAGTTAGGGTAATTAGGCGTCATTGTATAACAGTGGTTTATTCTGTAAAATATTGCTTAAGGGGGCTACTAATATTGAAAATAAAATTAAACTTTCTAAAAAATTTGACTTTCTCCAGATGAAAGAATATAATCGGAAATACTGTGAAAAATTCCTTGCTCTGTTAAACATCATTTGAAAAATATAAAAAAATAAAATCACAGGAGGGCTAATATTTTTTCTTCAACTGTATAGTATAATTTTTATTAAGTTCAGTTGATCAAAACACAGTAAAAATAGTAATATTGTGAAGGTAATTAATGTAATTTAAAATGAATGTCTTCTATTTGAATACATTCATTAAATATCATTTATTTCTCTGACGGCAGAGACATGTTCAGAGATCTTTTCAGTGTAACAGAATCGCTCAGAAATGACTTAATATGCTGACTTTGGTGCTTAATACATGATCAATGTTGAAAACAGCAGTGTTGTTTTAAAGGAATAGTTCGCCCAAAACTCCTTCATTTGTCACAAACCTGTTTATGTTGAACACAACACAATAGAAATTATTTTGAAACACTGAAAAACTGTATTCATTGACTTCTATAGGATTTGTTTTTTCTACTATGGAAGTCAATAGCTACAGGTCTTTTTTTTGTGTTTAAGAGAAGAAGAAAAAAAACTCAGAGGTTTGGAACAACTTGAGGGTGAGTAATAGAAGTAAATTTGTATTTTTGGGTGAACTATCTCTTTAATATTGTTATGAAAAACATACATTATTTTAGGATTTTGTTTCAAAATACAGTTTGTTTGTTTTCAGTTAAGATAAACATTTAATATTAAACAAATTTGTTTTACTATTATAAACGTTGAAATATAGTAGCCAACATTTGAAGTAAATTAAAACATTGATCAAAGTTAATCAAAGTTGCCCTAAGACAAGAACGTTTAACAGGTTTAATGAAAGGTTTTGATCCACTTAAAATGTTGATGAATGTATTTAATATTTTTTTGGAAATATTATACATATTTTTAGTATTCGTTAATGACTAAATTTCAAAAGAACAGCATTTACAGCACATATACATGAATCTGAGAGTGAAATTCAATACCTTTTAAGACCTTTTTTAAGACTTTTTCTACACATTAAGACCTTATAACCACTTTTCAACCCGAAACACTGGCAAGATTTTAACATGCAGTATATATCAATTAAATATTAATGTAAGAAATTAATCCAAAACTAAAACGCTGTTCATATACTGAATGAAAATCTATTAAATCTAGCTAGCTAATTCAGCAGATTGGCGCCTATAGAACTGCAGAAATAATGGTGTTGCCTTGGTAACTGCAGTAAACAAAGCAGCATTATGTCAAATCTAGTAGTATTTCATTGATTTCATAAACTACACAGCATCCTGATATTCGCAGATTTAATCCAGGCAAACTTTAGCATACAACCATACACTGCATAAACAAAAAATATATAAAATTGAATACCTTGCACAATAGCATTTAAGACTTTTTAAGGGCCTTACATTTCTCTACATCAGGGCTATTCAATTGGTGGCCCGCGGGCCGAACCCGGCCCCCGAGGCAATTTGTTCTGGCCCTCCAAATAGTGTGACCAAGACATCAAGAATAAATTTAGTTCAGTCAAAAAACGGCCGCTATAGTTATGAAGTGACGTGCGTCTGTTTAATACAGCACAAGCAGCGCAGAGCGTGAGTCACCTGGCAGTGGCGAGTGGTGAGAGCAGCCAAATACATTTGAATATGTTTGTAGAAAAGGTCTTTTGTACAATGCACTGATATCGTTATTAGGGATGCAATGATTAACCGATTTCACTATTAATTGCGCTTTAATTCGTCACGCTTAATTATTCGTAAAGGCTTCTCTAAGCCGCATTTCAGCATTTCTGTTCTGCCGCACGAAACGAAACTGCTGAACAAAGTTGCCAACTGTGCGCTAGTTTAAAGTTCCGAGCTTGTCCACCGAAGCTAATACGCACGCACACTGTAATAACTAGCCGCGGGCCGTTCCCATATCACGTCTTTCCCGCGCGCAAGTTTATGTTGTACGAATATATGCCAATATGCGGGCGTAAGTGGAGCAACGCGCTCGCGGCTGTCTGGGCGCACGCAGTAGAAAACATCTCATGCTGTAGCGGTGAGAGTTGTGCTTAGCTTTCAGTGCAATGTAAACAAAAGACATGTTAGATGAACTATTATTAAAATGATTATGTATGTATGAACGCAGATGATAACAACAGTTAATCTAAATATTGGCGCCGACCTTCATAACAATTATTATTATATTATTTTCTCCCGTTCCTCTCTATAAACGCACACATAATTAAATTGTGTAGCCCTATAAGCACAGAAAAACCTTCAGCATAAAAACTATTACTAATGAAAATGCATTTTAAAGGTTTTTTAATATTAGTTAGGGATGTCCAGATCTAAATCTAGCTAATATAAAGCTTAAATTTACATTAGAAGTGAAAACTGTGAAACACTGATTATTCTTCAGACTATAATCGTACAACCAAAATCTATAATTGTTGCATCCAAAATTATGCAGTTCAAAACATAATATATGAATGTGTCTGAATGTAGAAGAAGCCTACTTAAGCAATACACTGATTTTGTTGTCCTGTGAAATACAACATTTGAATGTTCGTTAAAAAAAACTTATTGTACAGTGATATTATATAGTTTCAAAATACAATATATTAACATTTTAATGTAGACAAATACAACGTGGGTGTCTAAAGGAGCAAAAATACAACATATTGGCTCTTATATGCAGTTGTGTCATCATTTATATTGCAAGTCATATCTCTCAGGCCCTTCGTTTGGGATGCTTTTCATGAACTGGCCCCCGTGACAAACTAATTGAATAGCCCTGCTCTACATTGAGTTATCAACTTTTAATACTTTAAGACCCCGCAGACACCCTGATTTATTTGGAAAAAACAATCAAAAAACTTGAGTTTAAATGTATTAACTGACAATTCTGTCCAATTTGATGCGTCCCTGCAGAATACATATTTCTTTAAAGGGTCACGAAACACCAAAACACATTTTTTGAGCTGTTGACAGTCATATATGTGTCCCACGCTGCTATAAACACTATTAGGACACATATATTGCACTAAAAAGTGAAAATTGGTTGTTTTTGCGTTATTTTGAGCAAATTCGTTCTTCCGGTTTGAAACGAATTTTTGAAGCTGCGTCACGACCATGAGATACTTGGGTGTAAATCCAGCTGGAGAGTGGCTGTCTGTCTTTTCTAGGACGTTCTTACGTATCTGAGTGTGCAGTATTAATTCATGAGAAAGACGTGCTTCAAACCAATTAGCGCGCTCTATTGTGAATGACGTGAAACTTCATTAATATGCATGATAGCTCCGGAGACTGTTTACCAGTTTACACTGTACAGACGGCAGAGAGACGCCACGTTGTGTTGCCAAAACAAGTGAAAGTACAAGAATTTCAAGACAAAATCGTAGGTGTTATTAGTGTGTTGCAACGAAGGTTTTGTTTCATTTTCCCTTTATGAGAGAGCAGCTGGACTCACGTGTGGATTACAGTGCACGCGACACTCGACAGAAACGCGTTTGTAAGTTTTGGTTGTCGTGAGCTTTTTCTCATCTGGAAATGGTGAAATCCGGATTTGCCGCTCGTCCCCTTTTAATAAAAAGACACAGCTCCAGTTTGATTGTCTGTCTACAGATTTGGTAAGTGTTTGCAGTGGACTGCCCTTTGTTTAAATGCTGCTCTCCGAGTGTAAACATGTAGACACAAACTATTCCCGTCGTGCAGGATTTTCGCTGCAATTTGTGACAGGATAGTCTATACACACACGGCTTTCTGACGCTACCTACCGAGTACATAAGTTACAGAGAAATGCGGAGGATTTTTTTCTCTTATTCGCCGTATCAAATCAGCCTCTGTGTGTTTGTTTTTCCTGTCAAACTTAGCGCGTGCCCAAATGTTAACTCCCTTCTATGCAAAATCTTATCCTCTTTCCCTCCCCCGACACTCCCACACTCCCAGAGCTGGACACGCCCAACTTTCCTGACTTTTTTCAAAACAGAGGTGTGAAAATGCCCTGCTGAGACAGGGGGTTTCGTGGCCCTTTAAAGGTATTTTATATGATAAGATGTTTTAATCTTTTAATCATCCAGAAAGTCACACTCAAAATTATTAATTAACCCTGCTATATTCACTAACTGTAATGTAAAAAAAAATCTAATTACATCACAGTCTGCCATAAATAAACTATATAACAGCATGTTCAGTACATCACATAAATGGGTTATTTCAGAGATGTTTCCCCATCTCACCTTGTCTGCTGTGAGTTCAGGAGGAGATTCCTCTATTCCCATCTCTCTCCTCCGCTCCGCTCGCACCTCAGCATAACTACACACAAGAGATACAGACAATTAGCAAAAGAAGGTCACTGTGGGTATCATTTCCCATTGTGGTAGGCATCTGTGTGCCTCTGCGTACCTGACAACAGTGTGTGTGCACACAATAAACTCTGGCCTTGAGTTCCACTGGTGATACGTGATGTAGTAGTTAGTCTGGAGCCAAATCCACTGCTGTCCTTTGGTTAAAAAGCGATAATAGCACGACTTCCCTTTTCCAAACTGCATTACTGCAAGCAGATAAAAAGACATATGAGGCAAGTGGTACCTAGTGAACGTTTTTTATTTATGTTTGAATTATATTGGCTATAGGCAAAGTCCCTTTAAGGCAAGTCATTTCACTCAGCGACTATCTTTGAAACACCTCTCAGGCTGAATGCTCTGGCATTGTGTTTGAATGGGGAAACATCAAATTCTCCAAAATTGCTTGCCAAGCTTACGATTAAATTTCATATTAGGAATCAACAATAAAATTAAACAACAGCCGCATCTTTAGTTTCATTTCTAAACGTTTGAATCACAAAAAATCTGCAGAAATTTACATCTGATTGGAGCCCCTTCCCTGGAGACCCGTCAGTCTATAGCGATCGCTAATTAGCTCCAGTACTAGAAGGCAGGGCTTCTTTTGCCATATGGACCATTGAACTTTTCCCCATTCAAAACTATACGAGAGACATGTCTTGTGTATTCTATAGTCTTTGCTAAAGGTGCTTAATATTTGTGATAGTTAATTATTTATGACAAATACTGTGTATATAAATATATATTATGCTGGTAGTTTGACTGGTTTCAAACCAGTAACCAAATACCATGAAGGCCTTGTATGATAAAGGTATATTTTTGTAATTTTCCGATTTGTCTCAAAAGTTTCATCTTCCCAAAACTCATCCTCTTTGTTTCTTTCAGATAAGACATTTCGTACAAAATCAGTTTACTCGGTTTCCTAATCTTTCTCCTGATTCAAAAATGGACACCATTCTCTCTTTTAACCCAGACAGAAAAGGGATCG
The DNA here is from genome assembly GCA_903798195.1 of Danio kyathit. NCBI lineage: Eukaryota > Metazoa > Chordata > Actinopteri > Cypriniformes > Danionidae > Danio > Danio kyathit. The sequence continues at coordinate 27,164,861 of LR812519.1, read as the reverse complement.
TCTCGGTCGTCTACCTGTCAATAAATTCTTTGAATTCTGATTCCTCTGAATTACCTAAGAGTACCTGGGAACAAGAGTTGGGGATCACCATCAGTGAAATAGAATGAGATTATATACTCAATTTTGTACACAGTTCTTCTATACGTTTAATGCAGAGCAAGATTTTTCACAAAGCACACTATAGACCTTTTTCTTGGCTGCTGCATGGAGGCCGCCATAGCGACCAGCGTCTTCCGGTGAATGGTTAGAACTTCCGTTTACAGTGTTTACAACTGGAAATTTGCGCTCCGAAAATGGGTTTCAATAGCGTTTTGAGTGGATTACGGAGTGATTTGGTGACACACAACTTTGAAAGGTGTGTGTTAAAGCCGTTATAATCTGTCAGATGTGGTTCAAGCGCGAGAGAAAAACGTTCTCCTAGTTCACATGTCTGCCATCAGAAATACGGTGTGTGCGTGTTTCCACGGCCTGTCAGCTGTTAGCTCAGCGGCTCTTTAGCACACACACGCACGCAATACTTCACTGCATCATAGAGCAAACCAGATTACTGGCATGAAACATAACAGGTGTGTAAGTCATGCAATTTATAAAAATGACCAATAAAAGTCTGTTATTGATACTCTGCTGGTTGATTTGCTGTTCATTCTAATCGCGAGCCGTTTATGTTTCATTTAGTGTGTTGTATTTACCACGGTTTGTGTTTTTCTGTCATTTCAAAACGTCACTTTATTTTCACTTTGTCACAGGTATTAAATCAGTGTGTTAGTGGGACAGTACAGTAGGCTACGTGTGTGTTAAACATTTTGGTGAACTGTATTTGTTTGGGCTAGACTAGTTATATATCTGAAAGAAAGAGAAACTGTTGACTTTAGTGATGACGAGGCTTCATTTAAACGGCAGAAGATGCCATCCGTCAACGAGAGAAAAATGCCTCAGCCATCGTATTAGATCACATTTTTTTTAAATGATCAGTCCAGGAGGTGGCGCTGATCGACAACAGTATTAGTTCAAAGATGATAAAAGCAGGTAAAATAGATTAAAACTATCATTTCAAAGCTGTCCAAATGTGACCGTTTACACGCATCAGCTGCCGACCGGAAGTTCTTAGCATTCTCCTTGCGCATACACGCAAAGCATAATGGGTAATTTGGCGTTCCATGAAAAAGGTCTATACTAATGCCAGATTAGCCAAAATATACCCAAATAAAAGTAATACTTGTAATAGGTGTCAACAATCTCCAGAAAATCTCACACACACGTTTTGGTCTAAAATATTTGATACTTTTAAAAAAACGTTTAACATATCAGCCACTTCAAACCCTCTAACAGCACTATTCGGAATTCCGTTTGAGCCAAATTTGTCTTCAACAGCACAGAACGTTGTGGCTTTTACCACATTATTGGCTAGAAGGCCTATTCTCCTTAAGGGGAAACAAACATCTCCACCTTTAGATGACAGATGGATAAAAGATTTTTTTTTGTGTGTTTAAAGTTGGAAAAAATTAGGGTTTTTTAAGAGGGTCTTTAAAATCTTTACAAAACATGAAAACCTTTGTTGAATTATATTGACACTATTGATCTTGAAGCAGAAGAGCAATAAAGCCTTTATTATTATAGTTAGTTTTTTGTTGTTGTTGTTGTTTATATATTTATTTTATTATTATTTTGTTTTACATTTACTGTGTTATTTAATAACTATATTGTTTTTTTTATGGTCACTGGTTCTTAGTTGTGAAAAAGCAGAACAGTGTATTACTTATTTTTGTATGTACATGATATTATGTACATGGTATCTGCACAAAATGTTAATAAATATATTTGGCAAAAAAAAAAAACTGTTTTAGTCTGAAATGCACAGATGTTCTGCTGTGGCTCTGTTTGGAACTATTTTCATTGGTGAAACAGAGAAAAATGGAAAATATTGTGTTTAAAAAAAAAAAAAGAACTCTCTCACTTCTACTTTGTTAAACTGTTCAACAAGAATCAACATATTTTCACATGCAGATATTTGGCACTTTTGCTTGTGGGTGACAGGGAGAGTTCACCCTAAAATGAAAATTCTGTCTTCATTCACTCACCCTTTACTTGTTCCAAACCTTTAGGAGTCTCTTTCTTCTGTTGAACACAAAAGAAGTTATTTTGAAAAATGCTCAAAACCTTTAACCATTGACTTCCATAGTATTTTATTTCCTACAATGGACGTCAACGGTTACAGGTTTTCAGCTTTTTTCAAAATATCTTATTTTGTGAAAGGTAAAAAGAAACTCATAAAAGTCTAGAACCACTTGAGGAAGAGTAAAATGTGAGTACATTTTCATTTTTGGGTAAATGATCCTTTTAATTATTCCATATCTCAAATGTAAAAATAACAAACAAACAGATTTTATTGCTTCCACAACAGATAAGGGCTTTTTTATTGCATTCTGTACCCTAAAAATACATTTTGTAATAAATAGAGACATTATTATATCATCTAAAACCAATTAAATATTGTACACCCCTATTTTTTGTGTACTACTTACAGTGTTCGTGGCATTTGGCCAGTGAATGCAGGTCATCTACATGATAGTAGTCATAGCCTGATGTTCCCAATACCTCAAACGGCATATAGCCAATGATAGGTGGAGCCCTGTAACACAACAACACACACAGCTCAATGAAAAAATATGAATAATGGTTAAAAAATATGGATGAAATGATACTGTAAGTCTGGAAACCTGTGATCTAATAGGAGGAACTTCCACTCCAGACTGTGTCGAGATGTAAATTCTTCATTGGGCTCCTCCACCATGCACATTTCCTGTACACAATCAATACCAGCACACTTCGATGTCAGTGTTGTTTACACCATTAATGCCTTAAGATACATGCAGAGGGAGTATGTGTGTAATGCAAATCTACTTTTGCTATGGATGCTATTGATTTCTTGATTGACTTTCAGCTTACTTTGATGAATTGGGGCTTTGCAAGCCTCACAGTCGCAATAAAACAGAGTTGATCATCGAAGGCCGGCTGCAACGAATGCTGCAGAATTCCCTCAAGGCCATTACGGGTTTTTTGAGGCACTGAGAGAGGAGAGATTTGTGTTAAAGAAACCGTTAATCTATATACTGTGATCAATCTAAATCTAGAGAGAAACAAACAGGAAACAAACACTTACTGTTGACAAGTGACTTAAAGTTGCCGATAAACTTAACATATTCATATACAGGCGGTTTCTTGGGATCCACAGAACCTCTGAGCATGTGACAACAAAACTCCATCTGGTTCTTGGCTATAAAAACAAAACAGAAAACATATGATATGGCACATGATAATATAAATTTAGATCTGTGTGTTTGTAACAGAGCAAACATTTGCACACAGCAGAATTCATTCCCATTATAAGCCAAACGTCAAATTCCCTGACTTCTCCATGCCTTTCAATGACAAAAAAAAGCTGATTTTCCCTTATATACTGTATAATGAATAATAATGAATAAAAAAAAAAACAAGCAATTGTGCTGCATAGTACCTCCAGTGATTCTGCAATGACTGATTTTTTATGCAAAATCAAACAATGTAAAACTTAAACGAGCAGTAGGTGATCTGGGAAAATGATAACTTACATAATAGCATTGAAAACATCATGAACGTGCTGCAAATAGATGCCCATAGACAACTTTATAACACTAGATCATGTCATTCGACAAAACTTTATAGTTTATAATATTACAATTCCAAACTTAAAAACTTTTTTGAAAACGGTATTATATCTAGCACGTTTTCAGTTGTGTAGCAAGCAAAACTTGTCATAATGTACAATATTCTTTGCCTATTTTAGGATATTCTATTATGATGGACACCTTTCCGTTAACCCAACAGCAAGCCCTGATGGTTGGCATGATTACAGCTAAAAAGATGATCTTACTTAATTGAAAATATCCAAAGGCTGCTTGTTATCAGAGATGGTTGAATGAGTTGCTTTATGTCATTCAAATGGAATAACTACGTCTTGAAACTTCACAGAAAAATAAGCTGAAACCACATGGGAACCTATCTTAAGACTCTTGGGAATCTAGCATTTTAAGTTTTTATATTCTCATCTTTGTTTCTAACCTATTTTTAATTGCATAAACATTTTTTAGTCCTACCCCTTAAGCAGCAGTCACACTGCACTTTTACACTTCCCATCCAAATGTGGCAGACCAGAAACGCAAGCTTGTGTGCCAAATTTTGCATGCCGTTGCATTGCAAAGTTCAACTCTGACCTGCGAAATCGCATCATGTTCTTGCGTGAGAACAATAGAAGATCAAAACATGACCTATCTGTACAGAAATTTAAAATATGGAGAAATCGCTAGCTTTTTTAATGCCTAATCATCTTGTTTAATCCCACCCCTTTTTGCAGAATCGTACATCGAATTTTGCATGCTCAAACTCTAGTGTGACTGCGGTTTTACCCAGAATATAAAAATACATAGAAATACATTTAGATCATTTACTTTAATCGTTGCTATCAGAATGTGAAGAAACTTTCAACCATTTTCCTTCAGCTTAGTTCCTTATTTATCAGATGTCGCCGCAGCGGAATGAACTGTTAACTATTCCGCCACATTCATTCACACACACACACACACACTCATACACTACGGCCAATTTAGTTCACCCAATTCACCTATAATGCATGTCTTTGGACTGTGGGGGAAACTGAAGCACACGGAGAAAAACCCAGCCAGGACTCAAACCAGCAACTTTCTTGCTGTGAGGCGACAGTGCTAACCACTGAGCCACCGACTTTTAACTAGCACAATAAAACATTTTTCTGAATCAATCAACCAATCAGCTATTGCACCTTTAAAGCAGCTTGTAATTTCTTTAAATTGTCACAGATTTCAGAAAAAACAATGTTGAAATTCCTTCCACACCATCTGCATTGTTTCATGTTAAATAACATTATATTCATATGTAGAAAGCACCCATCCGATGTGCAATACATCGAGCTGTCATTGATTTTTTTTTAAAATAATTTTTAAAGTGCTATTTTTGCAGAGATTTTAAAAGTTTTCTTAACCTGATCATTTAGAGTCATTCATGTATAAAACATGATGCACTAGGCTATATTAGCTTTATATAGCCAAAAGGTAAACAATACGTAAAGTAAACATATGCAAATATGCAAATCAAGAAGGATCACAAGAATAGTCTAAACTAGTGTTGGGTAAGTAACTTTCAAAAAGTATTAGATTACAAATTACTGATTACTCCTGGAAAATTATAATCTGATTACATTACTAATTACTTCATGTAAAAAGTCAATCAGATTACTAATTACTTTAGTTTTAAGTTACTTTTAAAACATATTAAATAAACCTATAATTATACAAAATATACTGCAGCTCTTTCAGTAATTTAATACTCACTGAAAAACATTACATTGGGTTGATCACAGCAGCTCGACATATTCAAAACAATTAAAAACGAAAAATTCTCTCATCGTTCACTTGTTCCAAACTGGTGTCTTTTTTTTTTTAAACACAAAAGAAGAAAACTGGATACCTGTAACCATTGACATCCATAGTATGAAAAAGCACTGCAGTGTGTGGGTGTTGCGTGTTTGTCTGATGTGATTAATCTACAGAAATGTGTATATTCTTTACAAAGTATGAAGCTGATCAGTCAGTTCTTGTTGTGTGACTCGCGGTTTTCAACTGGAGCGCCTGAAAAATGACAGCATGCGCAATATGCACTCCAAATACGCATGCGCAAGCCCCACGCCTCTATTGGAAACTATATTTGTAACGTACATAACGCAATTACATTGACTTTAGTAACTGTAATCAAATTACACAAATTTAAAATGTAATTCGTTACATTACTGCATTCCCAAAAATGTAATTAGAATACAGTAACACATTACACCCAACTCTGGTCTAAACTGACCGAAATAAACAAAGCTTGTCGACATTCAAAAAGAAATAATAAATACTCGTCGTCAGTAAACTGGAAAAAAGAAAAGACCACAGCACATCGGATATTGTGTGGGGAGTGAGATTAGACACTCACACTTGAGGTAATCAGAGTTGAGGTTTTCAAAGTCTGGTTGTGAGGACAGGGCTTTATACACTTCTCCATGATCCACCACTGGAAGAAAGTTCAGAAGGTTCTGATCCATAAGGTCCGACTGAAACAAACACAATTACATATGAGCATATAAATAAAAATGTAACAACTCCTAGACATAAAGGAATCTTTAAATAGACTGTAAACAATCTACCAACTGAACACACATCCTCTCTCACTTACAGGAAGATGTTCCAGTAAAGAGGTTACGCTTTCTGAGATGTAAATGATATAACCATCTGTCAGCATCACAAGGAAGAATCCATCCAGTGCCTTAAAAACATAAAAACCCATTACTTAGTTACTAAAAATAAGATTGAGATGATATATGAAAAATGAAAAGACATTAAACATGAATGAGAATGCACTTATATTCTATTCATGGAAACATCTTTCAAATATTAAGAGAAACACAAACAAAGCAGAGTCTCACCTCCAGCATCAGCTGCGAAAACTCCTCATTGCTGAGAAACGGAGGTTTCCAATCCTGCTTGATGTCACTCGATTCCGATTGTGCAGCGTTTTCTGTATGTGAACACAGACACTTCCTTGTGACCTGTTTTCCTGATGTTTCAATTGCTTAGAGAATGTTTTTGCATTTTTATGCACATCAAGCTGCATTTGTGATGGAAAAAGAGGTTAAATTGTATATTTTTTTAGTAATATTGTCCAAACTAGGGATGCTCAAAATAACGGTTTAACCGTTAACCGAAAGGGTGCGTTTGTAACCGATTAATGGTATCAGTTAAACGATTAAAAAATATTATTTTATATATTTTTAAAGTTTGGCTGCATAAGGGACCGATCACTGAAAGCTTTTTTTGCGAGGCGCATATTTTGAATGGTTTATTAACGGCCATGAGTGTTTTACGTGCTGCGTATGCGTCCTGCGCTGTGTGCTCCGAGTTGAAATAAAAGTCAACTGAGCCGAAAAAGCATTTTACGTCAGTCGTCTGTTTCATTCTTCAATTATGTTATGCTGCTCTCTTATATGTGCTAAATATAGCTACAAGTCACAGCACCAGTATTTATTTAGTGCGAGGTCATATGTTGCGCGGCTCCGGCCAAATTTTGATTTGGAGGGAAAATGACCAAAATGTAACGTGATGATTGAAAATGACTGGAGGGAAAATAAATAATATATTCTAAATCTCTGTACATAACAGAAAAGTAAACAATAATGCAACAATAATAGTGCATTTTTATTAGTGGCAGAAGTATATTTTTGGACAGGCCTTGTCAAAAGTCAGCGGGCACTTTCACTAATATAAAATATAACACTTAAAGTATTTAATTTTTAACAATAAATTAAATTACGTTTTATATCAAAAGTTGATAATGATATAAAACATACATGTTGATGGTACAAAATAAGCTTTTAAGCGATGGCTTTTATTTGTTTCAGTATTCAAACACTAAATATTGAATGCATCAAGTTAAATAAAAACTAATATGAAACAACACATAGCAGGATATAAAGCATATAAAGGACTATTATATTTAGCAAAATGCTGCTCTTTTTATCTTTGTACTTTTATCATTTTATTTCTGTTATTTAATTTTTTTTTCTCTTCATAGTTAACTAACAAGCTTTAGACACATTCCCGCTTGACGTTTTAGAAAATATTTTGCGCAGCTGCCCAGTATATATTAAAGATAACCGAGAAAAAAAAAACACAGAAACATGTTACATGTCCCCAAATGTCCAACTTGTATTTAACTGAATAGTATAATGGCCTATAGCTGAAATGTTAAAAATTGCTCATTTTATTTTTTTAAAACATTTGTCAAGATATATTGATATTTTTTTTAGTAAAAACAATACCGGCATTTAACAATCCATATTTAGCCTATTTTATTTATTCATTTATTTGACTTGTTTATCTGTGCATTTATAGGCTATAATTTAAATCAAACACAATTATCAGCACCTCGGACAGTGCCACTCTGTAAAGCTTTCATGCAAAGTGAAAATAACTTAAGAAAGATTAGACTTTCTCCGGTGAAGGCCGACACGCCGTAACCGTCTTTCAGGTGGTATAGCTGGCATTAAATTACAAAACAAGCATGCTGCAGTCTGGTTTTTGAATTGAAAAGTGCAATTATTTCCTCCTTGTTCAAGGAGTCTGCAAGTTTGTGTTCCATGGATATAGCGATCTTAAGCGTGTCTTTATTCGATGGAAAGCAGGAAAAAAAAAAGTCTTTCAGCAGTGCATGTACTCGTTGGTAAAGTTCTCAGAGAGAGTTTTGTGCTACCAAATACAGCACGGCATGCAATAAACTCATGTTTAGTCAGGCGAAATAAACGTCTCTGTCTAGGATGTCAATCAAATTAATGAAGCTCAAGCCACAAGTAAAACAATAGGCTATTTTATTATTTAAGATTTTAGATGACGGGTTCGTAATTATACACGGTTAACTATGTTCAAGTCAATGAAATAATAACTTTGATAAATAAAATATGTTCATAAGAATGTGGTGGGCCAGTGTCTCCCTTCTCTGTCAGAGACTGCTCTGTAGTTTTAAAACCCTCTTCAAACTGTATCGTTTAGACCTGTATCAGTTTTTTATGTTAAATGTAGTGTAGTTTACTTGTGGATGTCTGATGACTAGCGCGCTCCCGCTGAGCCAACTGTGGTGGCAACAGAGCCGCGACGTCAACACACAGAATCTGTCGGCACAGTTTAGTACGGTTATCTAACCTTGCCGAGAATTTCGTGCCGAAAATGGTTTGTAATCGTGCCGCGCCGTTTCAGGCTCAGTGGAGAAACAACCGTAACTGCACCGAAGTGTTCTTAGAACGGTTTGGCATGTTTGTCTTTCATCACATGCATCGCGCGCACATGAACGGTGAGTGAGAAGAGTGAGACAGAGGAAATAAGTCATTATGACATAATCTTTAGGCAAATGACTTCCATTAAAAATGTTGAAATGGTTTTTGTGATATAATAATAACAGCGGAGCATTAATTTAATGTATATTTTCCATGGAGCGATCGATTTGAGGTAGCCTGATATTTTTTTTTTACGGAAGAAAAAAAAAACATGATTGGACAAACAGCCTTTGCCGGTTCTTAAAAAGGATTCAGTCAATTTTTTCGTTTTGTAATTTAAATGTGTCATTTAAGTGAAAAATATTTAGGGCAAGACTATTTATTTTATTCTTTTTATGTAGTTTATTCTTTTTTCTATGCTGTTGGAAACATACAGGTGCATAAAGATGCTCTGTTATGTATGCTGCTGTTTGCATGTTAAAATAAATCAGTATTTTAAAATGCAATATTTAATGTGTCACAAAATAGACACATCAAATTTTTTTTTTCAATTAAATATTTTTTAATAGTAATCTGTTAATGGTTAACGGTTAATATCCGGTTAACGAGCAGTGGTTGTCGGTTAGTAAAATTAACCGAAATGAGCATCCCTAGTCCAAACTAATTATAAGATTTCTTTGATGCAAAGCCAAATCCTTACGCAGTCAATCACAGTCTTCAGTGTAACATGATCCTTCAGAAATTACTCTAAGATGCTGATGTGGTGCTCAAGAAGCATTTCTCTTCATCAGTTTTGAAAACAGTTTATAATATTTTTAGGATTAATGTAAACAAATATTATAATGTCACTTTTGATTAATTGAATGCACATCTGCTGAAATAAAATATTCATTTTTTATACAAAAATAAAACTAGTATTACTGACCACAACTATATTGTGTCTAATATAGTTGACATCTCTAAATAGAATACTAATATAGCCATCCAACTAAGCGTTATGTATAACTAAATATTTATCTATTACAATGAAGAGAACAGTGCTGTTGTACTTTAAACAGAGCAGTGGTGCCGGAAACAATGCAGTTCATATTGTTTTCTCACATGACCTTATTACACTGCATATTTAATTAACAACTAAAAGTCATCACAGAATTTCAAATAAATATTTGAAACCATGTTAAAAATCAGTGGTGATATAACTGAATCTGAAATGGGAGGTTAAGCATGTTGCATTGTGTGCAGAGCAATTACTTTTATATTGCAGTCTTTTGACATTTTTGTAGGTCATTCAGGTATTTCATGCAAACAGAACATTAGCATAAAGCGCACAACACACATACTGAAGAAACAGAATAAGCAGTGGAAACTGCATAGTAGTAGAATGGCATTATTAATCAAGAATACAGTTACCACTGTGATAAATTCATTGTAATAAGTGATGAATATACAGCATTTCGCTTGTAAATTATTTGGCAATAGTCTTTTTTTTTGCAAAAGCAGCAGATCACAAAAAGCAATCACACATTAATGCAATAAATGACATGGCAAAAAATAAATCTGTAAGTATTCTAGATCAGGGGTTCCCAAACTTTTCAGCCCGCAACCCCCAAAATAACAATGCCAGTGATTCGCAACCCCCATATCCTGAGGTGGTTATAAATATATCAACCTTGCACACAACACCGCAGACATACAAATAGGCCCAAGTCTATTCATAATTTAATTTTAAAAAACGCCACTTGGAAACCATCCTCCATGTTTAGATGTGGCCTGTATCTATTTTTTATGTTCGTGAGTGCTGTAAAAGGTGCCAGAAAGTTTAACCTGGTGCCATAAAATCAATGTGCTCCATCTGACACTATTGCTGTGTCTTAAGTATAATGTAATCACCCCAGGGGTCACAAAAAATAAATTCACAACAACGCTTATGGTTTTTTATTTGCCTGTTGTTGTTGTTTTTTTATTTAACTTTTAACTACTGTTTTTTTCTTATGTAAGTTATAGATAAAATAAGGTAATTCTAATAACTGAATTAAATTAATTTGATTTTTGGAAATCACCAAGCGACCCCCCCGTCCCAATGCCCACTTTGGGAACCACTGCTCTAGATGACTGCTGAATTGTGCTATTATACACATTGTGAAACAGAATATAAACAAACCCCTGAAAATAAAGATTTATTTTTGTCTCACCTTTGTGCTTGCGCAGGTAGTCGATGCTTTTTTGCAAAATCGTAGACTTGTCCATCTTTCGTGTGTTTCCAGGCAACATGGTCCCAAGTTCTTTAATGAGGACATTGAACTGGTCTCGCCTTTTCTTCTCCGACTTATTCCTCGAAACTCTGTTATTGAAGATGAACATGAAAACATGTGAATGCATTAAACAAAGATGCAAACGCTTATTCGTGAAGAACACAACCTGGGAGAGGTCACACTTTTTGAATATGTTACAGGTTATTTTACAGTGTCCTATTTTACAGCACCGAGTAATATTAACTAACTACTGTATTACCTACTACATGGTTGTATGTAATTATGCATAATTTACTGTTATTACTATAATAATAACTAAATACATGAAATGTGTAACAAGCATACTGTAAATGTTTTGAATAAAAAGTGTGAAGTATGAATGAATGTAAAGTGCTATTGAATGACTTCTGCAACAATTAACAGTAACATTTTACAAAAAGCATTTATCTCCTAACATTAGTTGTGCCTTTAGTTAAGTCAGTAGTGTCCAAACTGAGTCCTGGAGGGCTGATGTCCTGCAAAGTTTAGTTCCAACCCCAATCAGACATACCTGGGCTAGCTAATCAGGCTCTACTAGGCTTCTAGAAACATCTGTGCAGGTGTTTTGAGGCAAGTTGGAGCTAAAATCAGCAGGACACCGGCCCTCCAGGACCGAGTTTGGACAACCCTGAGTTAAGTGAAATAGCAATGTAAACTAGGGCTGCACAATATATCGTTTCAGCATTGATATCGCAATATGTGCATCCACAATAGTCACATCACAGTCAAACCAGTATTACAATAGACCACATTTCAAAACACTTGTGATTTGTGGGGTCATTGGGATGTTTTTCACAAAGTTACCAAAGCTTTTAGCAATTATTTGTGTTTTTATGGCCTGTGTGAGCATTTCAAGTCAGTTTAAAGCATTCAGGCACATTCAGAAATTCTGTTTCTAACTTTAACTGTACTTTTGTTTAAATATACAGGACTATTACATTTGATTATTATATTTGTGTTTCTGATTATTGTTGACTTTATTACAGAAAATCCTAAAACACTGTATTTAATTTGTACAGTATAATTGCTCTACTGTATTAATCAATGTTTGTGATTGGTTTATAATAATCTATGCAGATGCCTTACAAAATGCCAATGTATGCAAAATGATGAATTCTTTCCAATCAGACCTATTCATTTCATCTGCTGAAATTATACTCAAAATCGTATTATATATATCATAGAAAATAAAATATTGCAATGTCAGTTTTTTCCAATATCGTGCAGCTCTAATGCAAACAAAATTTCAATAAAATGAATACATTGATTATTATTAAGGTATTTATTAAATTACATAGTTAAAACATATTTATTACGCAAACAGTTGCATTTTAATAACTAATGTTAGCAAAGACAAATGAACACTAACAAATGTATTTCTTCATTGATAATTAATGCATTATTAATGTTAACAGTGACCTAGCCTATGTATTTCCAATTAAACCTTAGACCATAAAATAGACAGTAAATAGTTTTATGACTCATATGCTTTCTCCGGTCTGACTCACTTGCTGTGGGTAACATGCAATATTCCCATATTATTTTTATGGTTCATAAAATAAGTAATAACCATTAGATAAAAACAGCTCAAATTAAAAAGATATTAGTGCTTTAGTAGTCCATATGCAGTACTCTACTTACACTCAAATATTAAGTATCCTACCAGCTGAGAACATCAGATCTGTATGTTTATCCTCCTTTTCTATATAATGGACATAAAACATAACCAAAAGCATCAATTTAACAAACCGTTTCGCCTTATCTTTCTCATCTTCCTCCATGAGCCCATCAAAAATACTGCCATCATCCCTAAAGAAAGAAAACAAATTATTATTTCTGTGATGGAAAACATTTTTTGTTCTTGTATGTCTTTGAAATGTTTGCATATCCCCACAGAGAGAAACAGAGAGGCTGTGTGGTGCTTAAAATAGATCAAAACTGAAGACGAACCATCAAAGTCAAACCAAACATACTGTACTTTTTTCAAAGTAGAAATTGGGTCACTGAAAACGCATGTGTGAATATAAAAGTAACTACATTTTAATAAGTTCAGTGCAGAGATTTAGACACAACCAAATCATATTTTCTGTTGTGCTACTGAATTATTAATGTCATACACTGTTGTCTAAATGTTTGAAGTCCTTTTGTATTTTTGGTTACTTTATTTTAAGGTGTCCTTGTTAAGGCTGATTTATACTTCTGTGTCAAGTGCACGTGTACGCCGTGGCCGTCGGGGATGCTGATGTGCACCTCTCAAAAATGTAACTACACGTCACAACGACGCAAAGCGCAAGCTCTGTGATTGGTTGGCTTGGTAGCGCTGATGAATGTGGGCGGTGCTGAGAGTTGTGCGAGCCCGATGGAGCAAGTGTTTACAAGTGTGGTGTCCCGTGCAGTCTTTTGACATTTTTGTAGGTCTTTCGGGTATTTCATGCAAACAGAACATTTGCATAAATCTCACAACACACATACTGAAAAACAGCACGAGCGGTGGAAACTGCATAGTAGTAGAACGACATGTTTAATCAAGAATACAGTTACCACTGTCATAAATTCATTTTGAGCTTCCGTGAAGGAGCTCTAGATGGAAACTTTTGTTTTGTGTTTACCTTATAATTAAAGTTGTTGCACGTCCACCGATTCCCGCCTCAAAATGAGCCACTTGTACATTAAGGTAGCATTCAGAAAAAACAAAACGCCAGCGAAGAAACTCAACCCAGAGGAACATAAAAACCTCACTGCCAGCTAGCATTTCAGAAGTGTTATTGCAGAGCAACACAAACAGCACGCAGAAGTATAAATGCACAGCTACGCGCATTGCATGCGCCGTGGGTCACACCGATCACTCGACGCAAAAGTATAAATCATGCTTTATAGGGTAACTAATCATGTTACTATAGAGTGATGCTAATTAATTACATGTACTTACTATATGGTTATGGTCAGGATGAAGTTTAGGTCCAGGATTAGTTGCATGTAATTAGGCATAATTAACTATAATTACTATAGTGTACACATGTAACAAAGGCACCTTAAAACCATATTTTTTAAAACAACGCATCTCTTAATTATACAAAGATGCACTGATTGACCAAAAGTAACAGTTATTACATTCATAATATTACAAAACAATTCCATTTCGCAATGCTCATTTTATTTTGATTCTGAAAAATTTCATGCTTTCATAAACATAGCAAGCAATTCAACTCCTTTCAACATTGACGATAATAATATTTTAAATTTAAATTGTATTAGCATTTGAAATATTGATATTTTATTTTGCCAATAGGAGCACCACTGTTTGTAATTTTTAATACAACAAATGCAGTCTTTGTGAGAATTATTTCCAAAACATTTTAAAAAATCCAAATATGACTACAAACTTTTGAACGATGCAGTATTAAAGTACAGATACGACAACTATACCTGTCTCTGGAGCTCATGATAACTCAGTCTCATGGATCAGTCGGGAGATAAAAAAGGCCTCACGCGTTGGGAAGACATTGGTGAAGAGGGTCTGCCAATGTGAACATCTGCAGACATAAAAAACAGAAGATAGGCCAATGATAATTTAACAGTTTAAGTGAATATGTTTGGACATTTTAGTTAAAGTCAGAGGTGAACAATTAAAGGGACAGTTGAAATTGAATACTGCCATCATTTACTCATTATTCACTTGTTCCAAACCAATTTGAGTTTTTGCTTTTTGTTCTGTTGAGCGCCAAAAAAAATATTATGAAAATGTTGGAAACCTGTAACCACTGACTTTCATAGAAAGAAAAACAACATTCTTCAAAATATCTTTTGACCACACATAAACAACTACTACAAAAGAAATTTGACCTAGTAAAGTGTGAGTAAATGATGACAGAACTTTTATTTTGAGGAGAACTATCACTTCAAGACAGTTGGGGGCCACATGGCTGTTTAAGTTCCCCAACAAAAACACAAATGCTGGAAAGGAAGGACATAATTAAAAATTGTAAACATCTGACACATTAGTTATGTAATTTAAAAACCTTAATTTAAGTTTCTTTTATTAAGCATGCAGTTAAAACAACATCACCTCAGCCTTCAAACACTGTGCTCATCATTCCAGTTCAGTCCAACACTTCCATTACAACCACAATATCAGTCAAACTCTTCTAACAAGGACATCCTGACAAAACCAACCGTGATAAATAAGTGTATAAAACGTCACGACTGTGCATAAATTGACACGATCATTTCAAGTGACTGTACTACTTTTTAATACTTGTTAACAAAATTGTACACAATGTTCTTTTTTCCTGCACAGCCCCATATTCACCACGGAACTGCCGCCTTTATGCACATATTATACGAAAATTTGATAACCACCTAACAAAAAAAAAACACTCACACATCCACACAGATGCTCCGTCAGGTCGGAGTTCCTTCGGTCAGTGGATCACGATGCAGCGCTGCGATGAATAGTCACGGTGGTGCAATAATAAGAAATGCAATGGTGAATTTCATGCGCGCACTTCCTCGAGCGCTCCCGCGAATATGGGTCAGCGGGCCTAATGACTCTCGAGGCGTAGCGGAAGCTCCTTCTGGTCGCGCAAAATACCACACACTCTCACTATGCGCATGCAGTTAGCAGTAATGCTATTTATATCGCAGTTTAGACATCTTTTAGTTTCGTTCGGCGGCCGTTCGAGCGCATTTTCGGCAGCGAACAGGATAAAAACATTTAGGCCAGGCCTACTTTACGCGAGCAAGTCACAGTCATGCGCAGTAGCTACGCCATAAGCGCACGCGGATCACACTGCAAAATAGTGTGCGTCGAATAAAGGCGTAGAACAGGGTGCTTTTAAAAGTTAAATACTGGTTTAAGTTGACTTTAAGTTTACGTTTTCCTTATGTTTATCTTTTATCTTACGTTTTATCATTATTTTTTATACTAATCTGCACATCTAAACTGCACAAAATAACATTTAATACAATTTAACAGTTTATTTATTAAACGTCTAGTGTTAATTATTTGGCTTTTATTTTTTATTACATTACATTTTATTACAATTACATAGTTAAATGCATTTTGGTTCAGTAATGCGATATATATATATATATATATATATATATATATATATATATATATATATATATATATATATATATATATATATATATATATATATATATATATATATATATATATATATATATATAATACATTCATTCATTCATTTTCTTTTTGGCTTAGTCCCTTTATTAATCTGGGGTCGTCACAGCGGAATTAACCACCAACTTATACAGCATATGTTTTATGCAGCGAATGCCCTTCCAGCTGCAACCCATCACTGGGAATATATTATATTATATTATATTATATTATATTATATTATATTATATTATATTATATTATATTATATTATATTATATTATATTATATTATATATTTTAGGGGGTTTTATGGAGTTAAATATGTTTTGTTCATCTTTATAATCTGTTAAACACTGTTATTTAGTGCTGACCTGAAAAGCTAATTTCCACCTTGTGCTGAATGGTTTGGAGCATAGACTTAGATTTTTTTATCTTTATAAAGGCACTTGCCAGAGAAGTGTAGCAGTTAGATAAGTTATTAAAATTTATTTTTACATAGATTTGATGTTAAATATGTACATTTTTAATAAAAAGTTCTCTGAAATTACAAAGAAATCACAGTCTAAACAAGTCTGTATAATATTTAAAGTTATTCTTAAAAAAAAAAGATTTTAATAAGACTATTTTGGGTGCTGTTCCACATGTTTCTGATGAAATTTGTTTCTTAATCACTTTGCATTTTACCTTTCGGATGTCCGTGTTATATTTGTGTGTGTTTACATGGTAAATGTCAAAACTTTTGCAGAAGTTTTTTTCTTTTTAAATGATTCATCTCAAGGGGCTTATTATCTAAATAATAATAATAATAAATTTGTATAAAACCAAAAAAAAAATTTTTTTAAATGAATTAAATCTAAAAGAAACCAGTTTACTGCTTCCACTATATGTTTTATGTTGAGTAAACAGGCTAACTATTAATTTTGTGAATAAAACTTTATTTAAAAGTGAAGAAAATAATCCAGGATTATGGCATTCTGTGAGTGTGAGTAATTTTACTTTTGCTATTATTTCATTTAAATTAAAATATATTTACAACCAGAACCTACAAATAATGTTAATCAATAAAATCATAATTGCAATCTTTATCTCAGATGGCAAGACAATGATTCATGAAATAAATCTTATGAATCTAAAACGTATTCCCTGTAAAATGTGAGTGTATAAGCTTATATATGTGTGTTATAGGCGTCATGGTGGCGCAGTGGGCAGCACGATCACCTCACAGCAAGAAGGTCACTGGTTCGAGCCTCGGCTGGGTCAGTTGGCCTTTCTGTGTGGGGTTTGCATGTTCTCCCGGTGTTGGTTTGGGTTTCGTCCGGGTGCTCTGGTTTCCCCCATAAGTCCAAAAACATGCGCTATAGGTGAATTGGGTAGGCTTAATTGTCTGTAGTGTATGTGTGTGAATGAGTGTTTATGGATGTTTCCCAGAGATGGGTTGCAGCTGGAAAGGCATCCGCTGCGTAAATCATATGCTGGATAAGTTGCCGGTTCATTCCGCTGTGGCGACCCCAGATTAATAAAGGGACTAAGCCGAAAAGAAAATGAATGAATGAATAATGAGTTATAAAAACAAACAGTGCTCACTAAGGCTGATGAGAGATTATTCTAAACTAAAATGAGTAGAAGTTTGAAAACTAAAAGAAGATTCTTAAGCGAATGAGAAACAATTCACACATTTTCTCAATAAAAATATAATTTTTTTACCTCATAAGACCCATTTCTACTTATTGAGGCAAATAAAACAGACCAATTAACCATTTATCATATGTTTCTGCGGTTGTTTTTAAATATTTTAAATTTTTAATATTTTCTCAATAAATAATATTTTTTTCTCATTGCCAATAAGACTTTTATTTTGGAATAAAATGTCGTCTTTTGTTGACGTCAGTATCGGCGACTATTATTTGCGGTGGTTCGCAACTCTTCAATGTCACGTGTAAAAAGCTGTCTAAGAATTATCTGTTGAATCACGGTCGTGTTGTATATTTAGAGACGATGTTGATACCATTCAGAAGGGCGTTGCTTACTGCAATCCGAAAACACAACTGTAGGCTGTTTTCTGATTCGACTGTCACTTCCAGTACACGAAAAGTAATATTAAGTTTCATAATTTGTCTTATTAGCTAAAGTCTCTCTACAGGTACCTACAGGTCACTCACACTGTTTTTCTTGTTTTTGTGTGGTTGTTCAGGGCTTAGTTTTAGGTGTGTATGAGCAACAGTCGGACAGTGATGGGGTGTCTCTCACGGAGGCTGCTGCGGC
This sequence comes from Danio kyathit, assembly GCA_903798195.1. Lineage (NCBI taxonomy): Eukaryota > Metazoa > Chordata > Actinopteri > Cypriniformes > Danionidae > Danio > Danio kyathit. The sequence goes on along the minus strand of LR812519.1, from coordinate 27,146,306 downwards.
GTTTGACAGGTCGCTCTCCGGGAGACTGTCAGAAATGCTCTCACTGTAAGTCCGTGCTTTGACTTTTGCAAACTCATTGGACCGTCCATTTGTTTTTTCCGTACAGTGACTACTTTTTTCCTCTCTGTTTTGTAGTTCTGGACCTCCCCTGAAGAAAGGCAAGAGCAGGATCTTCTATGGTTTACATCAGGTGCCAAGTCACTTCTACCTTTTAGATGCTTGATGACATTATATTAATACTACTACTACTAATAATAATAATTCCAGAATTGCGGGTACATTTAAATCATTTTCCATTCATTTTTCTTGAACTTGAATGATATACAGTACAACAAACTATTTACAGTAAACTGAATCCGATATTAATGTTAAATGATGCTTAAATGTGGTAAGGAGAGAACATTTGATTCTGTTAGTAATTTAGTTTAACTTCTTGTTAAACTTTTTATAGCACTAACAGAGTAGACAATAACAGAGTTGACATTTTCCACCATTTTGTGCTTTAGCTTAATTTGTTTTATGTTTAACCTCAAACTAGATAATACATGAAATGTGTAAAACAGAATTTTATGTATTTTAGTCATATTGTTTTTAAAAAGTGAATGAGAAATTTACTGAAATGTCACAATAGAGTTGACAAATAATTAATTAATCTATTATTGGTGCATCCTAAACATTTTGTACAAATTATTTAGACCAGGGGTGCTCAACCCTGTTCCTGGAGATCTACCTTCCTGCAGATTTCAGTTGCAACCTATATCAAACACACCTGCCTGTAATTATCAAGTGCTGTTCAGGTCCTAATTAATTGGTTCAGGTGTGTTTGATCAGGGTTGGAACTGAACTGTGCAGGAAGGTCTATCTCCAGGAACAGGGTTGAGCACCACTGATTTAGACCAACAATGACATGCCTCAATGATTGCCAGAGGAAGTGACATCACTTGGAGCAAGTCAAATGCTTTTTTCTGTCAGAGCTTCAAAAATTGTCATGACTTTTTATAACCAGTGTAATAGAGTTAACCAGAATCTAGGGAGACAGACACAAACCTGTTTTGTTTATTATTTGAATAACAAATAATGCAGATAAGAGATGTTTCATGCAATTGTTTAACTTAGTGAACACACACACACAAAAAAAAGATTTGACTCAACTATTTAATGATAATAGTTTGCATGTTCTCACCGTGTTCGCGTGGGTTTCCTCCGGGTACTCCAGTTTCCCCCAAAGTCCAAAGACATGCGGTACAGGTGAATTGAATAAGCTAAATTGGCCGTAGTGTATGAGTGTGTATGGATGTTTCCCAGTGGTGGGTTGCAGCTGGGAGGGCATCCGCTGTGTAAAACACATGCTGGATAAGTTGTCGGTTCATTCCGCTGTGGCGACCCCTGATGAATAAAGGGACTAAGCTGAAAAGAAAATGAATGAATGAATTCAATGATAATTGAAGCTGAACGTATGATTCAGGAGTCAGAGACTTTAAGTTAATATTTTCTAGACAAAATGTCCCCAAATACACATACAAACATTAAAGGGCACCTATGATGAAAATCATCTTTTGTAAGCTGTTTGGACAGAACTGTGTGTAGGTATTTTGTGTCCACAGTCATATTGGGGTGATATAAACACAATTAGTCTCTTTTTTTTTTTTTTTTAATTCCTGTCATTAAAATAGGATTCAAATTCCTCCTATTTTGAGGCTCACCATAACGTGATGTAGGAGTGTGGTTTCCCTGCCCACCGATTTGATTGACAGCCACATATTAACATGTCTCCATAGTAATACGTATAATCATATCCACAAGACAGGATGTGCGCAAAGCAACTGGGATTAAAAGATCTGTTGAGCTCTCTGGTCATCAATCATCAGCAAAGTCAATCATCAAGAATGAGTTTTACAAGTTTAAAACTTTTTTAAAACAGTGCTTGTGTGTAATAAATTACAGCGATTTTACTGTCTTTATCACCACAGCTGCATGTCAGTACAATTATAAAAGAAGACGCTTCAATCCCAGTTTGTGGATGTTAAATCAGGATTATTTTGAACATTAACATAACGGATATCCATACAGCAGTGGATATTAGCGTGTATCCTGTCACATTTGCTGTGCAAAAACAGTGCAAAGTTAAATGCACCCACTGTGTGTGTGTTCGCTGTGTGTACGTGCATGAGCTTTGTAACGACATTGTGTGTGACTCATCGTTGCAGAAAGGCTTGAATTAACTCCACAACAAATACATCAAATAATCATTGGGAAAGCTTCCTTCATGTCTGTCACTGTGCTGTTAATCTGACGCAGCAGGAGAAAGAGACACTCTGACTAGCATGTGAGAATGGTGGGTGGGGAGAACTAGCATTAAAGGCACAGGCAGCATAAACAGCTACATTGTGTTCAGAGCAGAAAATCCCAGTATTTTGAAAGGTATAATAAATAATCTGCTCGGTCTTTTGAGCTGAAACTTTACAGACACATTCTGGAGACACAAAAGACTTATATTAAATGTTGAAAAAGGGCAAAAATAGGTGCCCTTTAATTTTACAGATAATTTGACATAATTTGTGTTATTACTCAAGACCAATTCATTAAAGTTTTTTTTTTTTAAAAATCTAGTAGTTTATCTAGGAGATGTAAAATGTACCCACAGTATTAGAATCTGTATATACAGTTTTTTTTTAAAATATTTCCCAAATAATGTTTAACAGAGAAAAGAAATTTTCACAGTATGTCTGATAATAATTTTTCTTCTGGAGAAAGTCTTATTTGTTTTTTTTCAGCTAAAATAAAAGCAGTTTTTAATTTTTTAAACACCATTTTAGGGACGAAATTATTAGCCCCTTTAAGCTAATTTATTTTCGATAGTCTACAGAACAAACCATCATTATACAATAACTCTCCTTATTACCCTAACCTGCCTAGTTAACTCAATTAACCTACTTAAGCCTTTAAATGTCACTTTAAGCTGTATTAGAAGTGTCTTGAAAAACATCTAGTAAAATATTATTTACTGTCATCATGGCAAAGATAAAATAAATCAGTTATTAGAGATGAGTTATTAAAACTGTTATGTTTAGAAATGTGTTGAAAAAAAAACTGATCTCTGTTAAAGAGAAAACGGAAAAAAATAAACAGGGGGGCTAATAATGCAGGGGGGCTAATAATTCTGACTTTATCTTTGCCATGATGACAATAAATAATATTTTACTAGATATTGTTCAAGACACTTCTATACAGCTTAATGTGACATTTAAAGGCTTAACTAGGTTAATTAGGTTAACTAGGCAGGTTACGGTAATTAGGCAAGTTATTGTATAACGATGGTTTGTTCTGTAGACTGTCAAAAAAAAAAAAAAAAAAAAAATATATATATATATATATAGCTCAAAGGGGGTAATAATTTTGTCCTTAAAATGGTGTTTAAAAAATTAAAAACTGCTTTTATTCTAGCCGAAATAAAATAAATAAGACTTTCTCCAGAAGAAAAAATATTATCAGACATACTGTGAAAATGTTCATGCTCTGTTAAACATAATTTGGGAAATATATATATATATATATATATATATATATATATATATATATATATATATATATATATATATATATATATAATCAGTGCTAAAAATGATTTTCTTTTGAAGGACTTCCCTAGTGTAGTTGTGGTTGGCCTTGGCAAAAGCGACACAGGTGTGTGTGGGAAGGAGAACTGGGACAACTGTAAAGAAAATATTCGTGCAGCTGTGTCGGGTATGTATGAATGAAACTCATAAACCTAATATCTCACCCCCCAAAAAAAGGAACAATAAGAATGCAGAAAGAGTTCTGAACATTCCGAGATACAGATTTGTACACAACTTTTAGTATGTTGTGTATAGTAAAAGATATAATCATAAAATTGAACCAATTACATTGTTACAGTTTTGGAGTTACATTTGGAGGAAAATGTTTTCACCTAAATTGAGACAGTTTATTCTTAAATAGTTTTTGAGACAATTAAAGTAGACAATTTACTTTCACTTATTTTAAATATATACATTTTTTATTATCATTATTTAATTAGATTTTTGGGAATTTAATTGGTCTTGTTTTGATGATGATGTGTGTGTTTTTTTTGTGTGTGTGTGTGTGTGTGTGTGTGTGTGTGTGGTTCAGACTAAAAGGGTGGTTTTCAAACATTTAAAGTGTATTAGAGCTTTAATTGTTATTTTCTGTGCATTATAATTTGCCCTTTTTACTTCCTATCATTATTACTATTATTTTATGTCTTAAAAAGCATGGTTTTAGCATGATTTACAGAAAACAGAAATGCCATTCATGTAACAATAGTTTAGAATACTAAAAATCTTGTTAGGCAAAATTCGGACAAGAGTCATTTGATGACACATTTAAAGACTCTTAAATATTATGGTCTGTGTATGTCTGTAATACGATTTATAAAAAAGTGTATTTGGGAGTTTCAGTGCTCAATAAGGCTTTGCCTATGTGATCAAAAGTACATTAAAAACAATAACATTTCAAATATTTGTACACGTTTACAATGTTTTACAGAATTAGTTTCTATTTTAATGTTGGTTTTAATGTCACTTATATTTATGTTGGTAACAGAATTTTCAACATTGTTATTACAGTCTTTAATTTTTCTCAAATATTTTTGTGTTCAGATCTAGACAATAAATGTGCTAGTAAATGAGAGTGTTTTTAATTTTGAATCCTTTATTAATTAATGTTTTATGTCTGTATTTGTCCAGCGGGCTGCAGACAGCTTCAGGATCTGGAGGTTGCTCACGTGGAAGTGGATCCTTGTGGAGACGATCAGTCAGCAGCAGAGGGCGCTGTGCTCGGCCTTTTTGAGTATGATGAGCTCAAGACCAAAAAGAAGGTCCGTGTCACGACCCGACCACATGGGAGGTACAGTTACACACAAATCTCACCTAATACACATCATAAAAATGTGTCTCTATAATAATTTGGACATTAAAGACTTTTACCGCTATATGCAAATTCGATATTACTTTGAAAGGGAATATACATTTTGGATTTGAATGAATTATTAAACCTAATTATAGATTCCTATACAAAAAATTATTTCTTTCTACCAAGCCCTTAGGGAGAATGGAAAATATTCCACAAACTACATTAGGCAGAAATGGGAAAGAGAATTAGTGGAAGAAATTCCAATTGAGAAATGGCTATTTGCCTGTAAGATGCAACATACCTGCTCACGTAGGTGGAAAGAATTTGCATGGAAAAATCTAGTTCGTTTTTTCATTACCCCCAAAATTAAAAGCACGTGGGATGCTTTGATATGTGGGAAGGTTGATGTAGATCATCTCCTTATTTTCTGGACTGGAATGAGGTTTTATCGGAAATGGAAAATATCTTAGGATACCATATACCAAAAGACTTTATTACAAATTATCTTGGAAACTGTGAAGAGGTGGTCAAATTTAAAAAAGTTCTAAATAAAAATAAAGTAATTAAAAATAAAATAAAAAATGTGTCTCTCTTTTTCTAAGATAATTTCTGTCTTGCTCATTTGCAGTGTTGATGCAGCAGCATGGCAGAAAGGTGTTCTGTATGGGGACGGGCAGAACCTGGCAAGACAACTGATGGAGGCTCCTGCCAATCACGTCACTCCCACTGTGTTCGCAAATACTATCGAGCAGAAACTCTCACTTTTTGCTGATAGAGTGATTGTCCACAAGAGGTAGATGCTAAAGATCATTTACTATATTAATTAAGGATTACCCAACAAATCAAATATTTGGATTGATCTAAATTGAGTGAATGAATTTGAAAATAGTGGCTAGACTACAATTTATTAAACAATTTGAAAAATGTCAAAATTTTAAACTTCTTAAAGGGTCACGAAACACCAAAACACATTTTTTGAGCTGTTGACAGTCATATATGTGTTCCATGCTGCTATAAACACTTTTAGGACACATATAATGCACTAAAAAGTGAAAATTGGTTGTTTTTGCGTTATTTTGAGCAAATTCGTTCTTCCGGTTTGAAACGAATTTTTGAAGCTACGTCACGGCCATGAGATACTTGCATGTAAATCCAGAGTGGCGAGTGGCTGTCTGTACCTGCGAGTACAACATGACGTATCTGAGGGTGCAGCATTAATTCATGAGAAAGACTTTGTTCAAACCAATCAGCGCGCTCTGTTGTGTATGACGTGCAACTTCATTAATATGCATGATAGCTTCGAAGACTGTTTACCAGTTTACAGTGTTCAGACGGCAGAGAGACGCCACGTTGTGTTGCCAAAACAAGTGAAAGAACAAGAATTTGGAGACACGGTCGTCGGTGTTGCATTTATTATTGCGCTGTGTTTATTATTGTGCTGCAACGAAGGTTTTGTTTTCATTTTCCCTCTATGAGAGCGCTGCTGGAATCATGTGTGGATTGCAGTGCACGCGACAGAATGCGTTTGTAAGGAACATTTTTTTTTACCTGAGAGCTTTTCGCATCTGGAAATGATGAAATTCCGGATTTGCCGCTCGTCTCCTTTTAAAAAAAGACACAGTTCCAGTGTGATTGTCTACAGATTTGGTAAGTGTGTGTGAGAGCAGTGCCCTTTGTTTAACCCAGATTGCAAAGTTAGTTTGTATCGTCAGCAGAGCTCTTTCAGTTTTTAAAGACATACCTCAGTAAAAAGTGATTTTGTTACTCAGTTTACAGTACATTAATATCACTGCAATATTATAGTACAATATTATAGACTGAAAGATCCGCTGTAAATGCTGCTCTCCGAGCGTAAACATGTTAACACAATCAAATTATTCCCATTGTGCAGGATTTATGCCGCATTTTGTGACAGGATAGTCTATACACACGGCTTTCTGAAGCTACGAGTACATAAGTTACAGAGAAATGCGGAGGATTTTTTTCTCCCATTCACCGTGCGGTATCAAATTAAAACTCCACTCTCCAGCAGTTCCTCGCTTTCAATATCTCGTTTGTCACGGGCGACATGCAGGAAATATTCCTGAATAAAAAGTTAAAGTGCCAAACTGCAGTTAAAGTCGACAAACTAATAATTTCGCAAATAATTTGATTACTGATGTCCGTGACAACTCCCTTCTTTGCAAGTCCTTCCCTCTTTCCCTCCCCCGACACTCCCACACTCCCACACTCCCAGAGCTGGACACGGCCACTTTCCTGACTTTTTTCAAACTAGAGGTGTGAAAACACCCTGCTGAGACAGTGGGTTTCATGGCCCTTTAAATCATGGCCAACATACATATATATATATATATATATATATATATATATATATATATATATATATATATATATATATATATATATATATATATATATATATATATATATATATATATATATATATATATATATATATATATATATATATATATATATATGTATGTATATGGGGCTGTATCTTTAAAATAATATTGTCATTTTTATTAACAGTGAATTGTTTTGAATTATTATGGTTTCTGATTTTATTTTATTTTTAATTTGTTGTTTTTAGTCATTAATTAGCTTTTCTCTGTTAGATATTGAGAACATATGTTGTGACTGTTTTACAAATGTTAGAATTATTGCCTTCAAACTACAAATTCAAACATCAAATACCACACTGAAGTTCCTGACTGATGACTTTTGAAAGTTATGAAGTGTTCTAATTGTGTACGGAGGTGTTTGGTACAATAACTAAAACCTCTGTTTTTGTCAAATTTAATATTACGTTTTTACTAGTAATTTTTAACTGCATTCAGTGGCTTTTATGAATTAGCATGTTTTGTTTGGCCTTGAGGAAGTGTAGAGCTCGATATCAAGCATAACGGAGAGAACTAACTCCATGTTTCTTAATGATATATCTACTAAGGATAGCAGCATGAATAGCAATGGTCCAAGAACTGAGCCTTGCAGTTCTCCATACTTAGCTTGTGATTAATATGATACTTCTTCATTACTGCAAACTAATAAAAGTCTGATAAATTTGATTTGAACCATGCCAAAGCAATCCCAATTATGCCAACATAAATTTCAAGTCTATACATGTACAAGAAAAAAAGAACCATTGTTGATGGTTTCAATACAGCTCCGAGATCCAGTAATACTTATAGAGAAATGCCGATTTTCACCAGATTTTATTAATATATATATATTTTTAAGAAGTCTAGTTTTCATTTTTATTTAAATTTTAGTTGTATTAGTTCATCAAATCCTGACATATTTCCAGGTAACCAGCTGAAATAACGTTTTAGCTATAAAACATCTGGTTTCTCTATCTCTTTCTCTCTAAAATTGCTTTATTGGCATGACAAATATCACAAATGTATTGTCAAAGCTTTTATAAAGCTTACATTAAAATAACATCTATGTAAATAGAAAAGCACAGTAAACACAGTAGTAAAATAATACAGTAGTAAAAAATAATAGTTATAATAACCCTTATATTTACAATGATTTATTTATAACCATCTAGAAGTGTGTGTGGGTGTGAGTGTGGATTTGTTTGTGTTTGCAAGCGCATCACTGATGTTTTATTCTCTTTTTGTCACAGGCGTTAATGTACAGTATTGTGCAATGTAATGTAAGTTGTGTTTTATTGTTTAAAGGTCCTGCAAAGTGCTTTGAAATATGCATTTTTATTCGATGTTTGACATAATCTCAACCGAAACATGAAGAGAGGGTGGTACATAATGTAGCTCCTCCCCTTTAAAAAAAAAAACGCCAATAGTGTTGTTTTATCACAGCTCTGCCAGTGAGAGCGGTTGAGCTCGAGTGTATAAAAATTAAAGGCAATAAGAAGCGTCTTGAAGGGGGCGGGGCATGTCAGATACTAGAGAGCATTTGATTGGTCATGATTTGACGAGAAGCTGAATTATGAGGTGACGTGAGTACACCGCTGCTCCATTTGGGCGGAAGTGACAAACTGCAAGCTTTACATGTTTGTATCAGTTTTATATCTTCTACATGCGAATTTTGTCACTGTTTTGGGGCACACTAGCTTATAGATATCCTAAAAACAAATAATGCTGATACTACCATCTAAAAAACTTCAGAAACTTTTAGTTTCATGGTTCTTTAACTTGTGAATTGATCTCTGTCTCACTCTCATTCCTCAGGCCTCAGTCATGGATTGAAAGTGAGCAAATGGGGGCTTTTCTCAGCGTGTCTAAAGGCTCTGAAGAGCCCCCTGTCTTTCTGGAGCTGCATTACAAAGGCAGTTCAGACTCTGCACAGCCTCCTCTTGTGCTGGTGGGCAAGGGAATCACCTTTGACAGGTAACTATACATGAGCAGAACTTAAAAACATCTGTAGTTGTTAAATACAATCTGATAACCTGTTTGTCTTTCTCATTCCAGTGGTGGTATTTCACTGAAATCATCTTCAGGCATGGATGCCATGAGAGCGGATATGGGTGGAGCAGCCACTGTGTGTTCTGCTATTGTGACAGCAGCCGCTCTGAAAATCCCCATTAATATAATCGGTCTGTTCACTGCCTTAGATACTGTGCTATAACTTCTGAATTTATTATATTAATAACTGTTTATACAGAAACTAAACGTAGATTCCCTGTTTTAGGTTTGGCACCGCTTTGTGAAAATATGCCAAGTGGAAAAGCAAACAAGCCAGGTGATGTTGTTCGAGCCAAAAATGGCAAAACCATTCAGGTATTCAGTAACACTTCACTTGAAGAGGTTTATAAGACTGTCATGGCATCTTTATAATCGTGACATGACACATGTCAGAAATATGAAGGAGATTTTTGCATGCTTATGACAACTGTGTCATTCGCTCAGTTATGTCATTTTAAATGCTTTGGTGACATTGTTTGAGATGTCTTTGTTATGACAACTTGACATAAATACATCACAACCTGTCTTTATCTTTGTCATGACAACTTGGCATTACCAAGACAACATAACTTGTTATAGAGCTGTCATAAACATGATTGTCATTAGAACACTACAAATGCATCATAAATGTTTTCATTTATGATGCCACAGCCATATCACCCTGCAGCTCAAGACCGGTTACTCACTGAAGCTAAGCAGGGCTGAGCCTGGTCAGTACCTGGATGGGAGACCACATGGGAAAACTAGGTTGCTGTTGGAAGTGGTGTTAGAGAGGCCAGCAGGGGGCGTTCAACCTGTGGCCTGTGTGAGTCCTAATGCCCCAGTAAAAAGAGAAGGGGACACTATACTCTCAGTGGGCGCCGTCTTTCAGATGAGACGTTAAACCGAGGTCCTGACTCTCTGTGGTCATTAAAAATCCCATGGCACTTCTCCTAAAGAGTAGGGGGTGTAACACCGGTGTCCAGGCCAAATTCCCTCCATTGGCCCTTACGGTCATGGCCTCGCAATCATCCCCATCCACCAAATTGGCTTTATCACTGTCTCTCCACTCCACAAGTAGCTGATGTGTGTGTGGTGAGCGCACTGGCACCGTTGTCCTGTGGCTGCTGTCGCATCATCCAAGTGGATGCTGCACACTGGTGGTGGTGTGGAGAGACCCCTCTCATGATTGTAAAGCGCTTTGGGTGTATGGCCATATACGATAAATGCGCTAAATAAATACACATTGCTTACTTAATTACTTACTTACTTACTTACTTACTTACTTACTTACTACTTCATTGAACTTTTCCAGTTGTTTTCAAAAAGTCTAATTAAAATAAAAATAAAACTAAAAGCATCAAAATATAAGTCTTTATGGCTGCACACTGCAGATCTTGATGGTTAATTCTGATTTTGTGACTATTGGATTTTTTTGCTGACCTGCTTACATCATCCTTTAAAAGTGACTCGTATCTGATTGTCTGTTTTTACACAGCACATGGCAAAGGCGCAATGACCAGGAAAACAATGATAATAAAAGAGCTCTCTTTTCTCCATTCCTGTTTTTAATGTTCACAAGGTTTAACTTTTCTGAAAGTTGTTTTACTATAGTTTATGACAGAAAAGTTCTCATTTGGCCATCTTCTTTTAATCTGGGCATTTTTAAACCAGTAGGCATCTTAATGTAATGTCCATGGCGTGATTTCTGCACGTGACTATGCCACAGTTTTATAATGTTTTATATTGGTTACGTGGCGGATATTCACTCTCTCTATCGCGTTAATAAGCTTAAATACTTGTTCTACATGACAATATAAAAGCTATTTTAGTCCTCGTGTATGAGATTTAAGGTTTGGGTCACTGCTGAAGTCTGTTCCGAAATGAATGCGTCAGAGTTTACGTCATTCGCTATGGTTTTTAATGAGGCGCGACTCACATTGACAGGTAAAAATCTGATCTACCTGCTTACACTGCAAACACAAGGGCACACATCCGATTCATATCGGATAAATTTCCACATATGAACAAGCTCTCAATCTGATTTGAGTAAATCAAAATCCATGTGATTTTTTTTCCTGCTTACATGAACATGGGCCATATCCGATCTGTGCCACATGGGACAAAAAAAATTAGACTTGAGTCACTTGAACCTTGCAGTGTAAATGCAGCCTATGAGAGACTGTTATAAAAAAAACATATATAAACTTATGTCTTTATAACAGTGTCATTAATATTTTAACATTTTAATGACAAATTCAATTTGTACCACTGTAGCTGAGGTCAAGAAAAATATTCAAGATGCTGTTATACAGTTCATGACACAGTTATAATGGCCTCATGACAATCATGTTTATGACGGATTTATGACAAGTGATGTTGCCTTGGTAATGTCAAGTTATTATGACAAAGGCATAAGTTAAGTCATAACCAAAGACATGTTTTTAAATTTAAAATGACATAATTGAGCGCATGACACTTCATCAGAGTTGTTATACGCATGCATAAAATCTCATTCATTTTCACAGATGATTAGTAATTTTGTTTTGCATTTATGAACTTAATAAAGTATTATGCCATCAAACAGGTCTGCAAAATTGTAAGACAAACTGCCTAAGTGAACTTTCCTACAGTAGATGGTGTTTCTAATATAATGGCCAAAGTATTTTTATTTAGGAATGCTCAGAATAAACAAACAAGGAACATTGTTTTTTCTTCGGTAGATTGACAACACTGATGCGGAGGGCAGACTGATTTTGGCTGATGCTCTCTGTTATGCTCATAGCTTCAAGCCCAGAGCAATAATCAATGCTGCCACGCTCACAGGTACTACATTAACACAGCACACACATTTGTGCACAAACACACATACACATACTCATAGTAATGGTTTCTCTCTGTGTGCAGGTGCCATGGATGTGGCTTTAGGTTCTGCTGCCACTGGAGTGTTCACTAACTCTGATTGGCTGTGGGAGCGACTGCATAAGGTAATAATAAGTAATGTGACTGTCATATGATTGTCAGAATGACGATTGTCCTCATTCACATCATTCTTGTAAATTGTTAGTCTTTGGTTCAGCTGATGTGATTAGTGCACTGTGTTTCTTTCCAGGCCAGCATTGTTACTGGTGACAGGGTGTGGAGGATGCCACTGTTTCAGCACTACACCAAACAAGTAACTGACAGTGCTCTGGCAGACCTGAACAACGTTGGAAAATACAGCCGGTACATTTTTCATACGTTCCATCCCTCTAATTTAATTGGCCAATGAGCAATAGTAGATCATGGTTTGTTGAGGTATTCTGTAAACCAGGGGTGCCTAAACTTTTTCTTACAAAGGGCCAAAAACCAAACTTGATTGAGGCTAGTGGGCTGAAGGTAAATATAGTTGCCATGGGTGATTTCCTAATTTATTTAATTATATTTAAAAAATACTAAAAAACATTGCTTTATAATAACTAATACAGTATATTTTTTACATTTTATAATCAACTTATTACAGTAAAAAAAAACAATCTCATTTGTAATAGAATTACACTCGTTTTTGCCTTGATTTGCTTGCCGATGTCCTCTGCATAGTCCTCTATCTGTCGAGAGACATTATTGACATTTTAAATATTCAGATTCTTTTACAACGTTTAATCTAAACATTTAATTTCAGTTTGCTTTTTTGTAGCTAAGCAGAAAAACAAACAAACAAACAAAAAAGGTATCGTCAAATTAGAAATGACGATCTCTGTGTTAAAGGCATTTGCCCCCATCATTCTCACTCTCTTCTCAGATGGGATGGTGGGCCAAATCAAAGGTTACAATCGGTCAACTATGGTCCGCAGGCCCTAGTTTGGGCATCTCTGCTGTAAACTTCATTCTACATACAGTACATGTTGTATTTATTGCTGCACATACTTTATAGCACATCCATTAAAAAATATTTATTTATTTATTTACACACAGTTGAAATTCAAAGTCAAAGTTATTAGCCCTTCTGTAAATAGTTTTTTTTCTCTCCCTTTTTCAGATATTTCCAAAATTATATTTAACAGAGCAAGAATTAGTTCATAGTATTTCCTATAAAAAAATATTTTGGAGAAAGTCTTATTTGTTTTATTTCAGCTAGAATAAAAGCAGTTTTAAATTTTTTTTAAAACCCTATTAAGGTCCATATTATTAGCCCCCCTTAAGCAATATATACATTTTTTGATTGTCTACAGAACAAACCATCGTTATACAATGATTTGCCTATTTACCCTAACTTGCCTAATAAACCTAGTTCACCTAGTTAATCTATTAAATGGAACTTTAAGCTGAAGAATCTTGAAAAATATCTAGTAAAATATTATTTACTGTCATCATGGCAAAGATAAAATAAATCAGTTATTAAAAATGAGTTATTAAAACTATTATGTTTAGAAATAATAGTTATATGTGTTATGAAAATATGTGTTGAAAAAAATCTTTTCTGCGTTTAACAGAAATTGAAAATTGAACAGAAGGGCTATTAATTCTGATTTCAACTGTATATACATACTCTGACATACTTGGACACACTGAACCTGTTTAATATGTTCTGGTCCCAGATTTCTATTTCAACTGGAAGTAAATCTTTATACTAAGAAAATCCATTATGAAGAGAGTTATCTTCAACTTCACTGATGATTTCACTGATGATTGTATTCCTTTCACTTTTATGTGCTTTAAGTAAAATGTTCATATTGTGTTTTATTTTATAAACTCCTGAAAATGTGACAATACTTGTAAATAATATATTCTATGTTTGTTTGGCCTTACAAATTGGAAAAGATTTTTATATGTGAAACATAAGACAGGCTTACATATACTTATCTTACAAATATGACATACATTTACTTTAACCAATATTTAAAGTCTGAAAATGTGGAACATTTTCTATTGACTAATTGTCATTTTCAAATTTTTTGTAAAGTAGATAAAAGTGAAAATATATATTTTTAAACTAATAAAGTTACAAAGAAAACAGCAGCAAAAAACAAAACAAAATGTAAATTACAATTAATTAATATATAATGAAACCGAGTAAAAAGAATCCACAATCGATTTCGAACATAACACTCAAGAATTGTGTTGTTTCTGTTCATTGTATGTAAGCAGTTTAAACAAACAGCAAACGTAGTTTTTTGTCTACAAAACAACAAGAGCTTAAAGGTTATAAATTGCATAATTAAGTTGCAGACAGTAACAGTAATAAAATATGAATGTAAAATAAAAGTATTAAACTGTGCTAAGCATATAAAAATGCAACTTGAGCACCAAATTAGCATTTTATAGCTAGATTAGATACATAATTGTGGCTAAAAAGTTTAGCTGTGCCATCACAGAAATAACCTTCTTAAAATGCATCAATGAAATAAAACTGCACAATTTTACTAATATTATTTTATTTTTCATCGAATAAAAGGCGTCTAACAGCATAGGACTTGATAGTGCTTTGAAAAAGTAACTTTTAAAGACACTATATAATATATATAATCCTTCCAAAAATACCCTCAAACTTTTGAACAGTACTCTAGTTTGTGATCCACACTGGTTACAGTGCTTGTTTTGTGTTTTGTTTGCCATGACACTGAAAACCGATGTGTGACCTCACAGTTCTGGTGGCGCCTGCACTGCTGCTGCCTTTCTCAGAGAGTTTGTGAGCGCAGATCACTGGGCTCATCTGGACATCGCAGGGGTCATGACCAATAAAGACGAGGTTCCGTACCTGAGGAAAGGAATGTCTGGAAGACCCACGCGCACTTTAGTGGAGTTCGCTGCCGGTTTGGCTTCAGATGTGTAACCTTTGACCTAGACGAACTATATCTACGATGATCAGTGTTCAGAATAGTAGCCTATGGTTAGAAATACTTTTGCTGCCGGATTTAGCAGACACTTTTCAACAAGTGATCAAGAAATGCAGAAGAAACTTTTCATGGCAAGAACAGAAAAACAGTATCTTGTGGAAACTGCTGACAAATTCTAGTTACACTGTAACTGGTAACAAAACTAGAGAATGAAAGACCGGTTTAGCGGATTGCCTTTTAAAACAGTATTGGGTAAAGAAGTGGCACAAAGTTCAACTTTTTAAAATTCAGCATATTTGTGTAATAAGGATATACGGTGCCAGTGTTATACCATGAAATACAAGAAAACAAGGTCAATAAAGTCCTGTGGCACTGAAGAATGTCATTGTGAAAGACATTGTGTTTTGGTATTGAGTCATGATTAGTGTCCAGATTATTTTGTGTTGTAAACATTACAGTCGTTTATCTTAAACAAGGCTTTTCAATCCGAGGCCGCATGGGAGTGCTGAGGCTCCATTGGAGTGAAACGTAAGTTTTAGTCACGTTTAGTAAATATAAATAAACACAAACTGATATAAAACAAACAGACTGATAAATTAGAGTAATACAAGTTAAATTATTAAAAATGTAAATACATTAAAAAAATAATTAAATTATACAATAATTATAGTACAGAAGATTTATAATCAACTTATTTTTAAAATTAAAAAATCAAGTGATCAAAATGATTTTAATTAAATGGTTTTAATTTCTTACATTCACAGTGTGAAATAAACTAGGCCTTAATCTTATTTTGTAAATATAAATTTAAAATGTTATTAATAAATTAAAATAACAACAAAAATAATGAAACACTGTATTAAGATAAACACAATTATGAGACAAAAATATAAAAAACTAAAAGTTATTTCAAAATTGTATTAAAAAGAGTAAGGAATTCAAATTAGATTGAAGCAATTTAAAGGTGCAGTATCTACAGTTGAAATCAGAATTATTAAACCACCTTTGATTTTTTTTTTCTTTTTTAAATATTTCCCAAATGAAGTTTAACAGAGCAAGGAAATTTTTACAGTATGTCTGATAATATTTTTACTTTTGGAGAAAGTCTTATTTGTTTTATTTCGGCTAGAGTAAGAGCAGTTTTAATTTTTTTTAAAAACATTTTAAGGTCAAAATTTTTAGCCCCTTTAAGCTATATATTTTTTTCCAATAGTCTACAGATCAAACCATCTTTGTACAATAACATGCCTAATTACCGTAACCTTCTAACCTAATTAACCTAGTTAAGCCTTTAAATGTCACTTTAAGCTGTATAGAAGTGTCTCGAAAAATATCTAGTCAAATATTATTTACTGTCATCATGGCAAAGATAAAAGAAATCAGTTATTAGAAATGAGTTATTAAAACTATTATGTTTAGAAATGTGTATTTAAATTTCTGTCCTGTTTCGTCTGGTGCAAACAGCCAGATTGCTTATCACTGCGTATCTCGTCACAAAGCGTGTTGTTAGGACACGGGGTTACAATGTAACCTGGTCACCTAATGTTTACGTTCGTAACATTCATATCATTTGCTTATTAATAACCTCATGTGGAAATCTGCGTCTCATTTCGGAATCTGCTACTGTCCACCAGAGGTCGCATATCGGTCACGAGCGCATGCTTTCTGAGCCTTTCTGACTGAATGAATGAAATACGCGGTTTTCCACCAAGGCAACCCATGGTGCTGAAATATAATTGACTAAACTGGCATTGATTGGGTTAAAATTACCAAAACAAAGACAGCCGTTTTTGTACTTCAGCATTGTTTTTCAGATAAACAAGAATGTTCACTTAGCATGTTTCTTAAATATGTGCTCACATATAATGGTATTTTTATGCTTTAGAAGAGTCAAACACTTACATACAGCACCTTTAATACAAATTCAATAGAAAATCAGTAAAATGTATTAAGGTTAAGGGGTACGTAAATAAATATAAAACATAATAACAAAAAATATATATAAATATTATAAGTTATAGGTAAACATATTTTCCAAATAAATATTTTCATTCATTTCATTTTCTTTTCGGCTTAGTCCCTTTATCAATCTAGGGTCGTCACAGCAGAATGAACCGCCAACCTACCCAGCATATGTTTTACACAATATTTTCCTGTTTATTATTTAAAAACTGACATCATGAATTTGGTATTTATGCAAGAATCTATATACTGTAGATGCATTTGTGTTAATGATATGTATACATAAATTCAATATTTCATTAATTTAAACACTTTATTCATTATTTAAACTTCCTTTAGTGTCAAATTCATATTTAAATAAACATTTTTTTAAGCATTTTCTACATTTTGTTTAACCTTTTGTCATTCTAAACCTGTTTTACAATGCCATGTTGCTCATTGACATCCATTTCAGGTACATGGATTAGAACAAAATCAATTCATCTTCATTTCTATAGTGCTTTTACAATGTAAATTGTCAAAGCAGCTTAACATAGAAGTTCAAAGAGTTAAAACTTAAATATCCTATTAAATGGTGCTTGTTTGTATATTTTAAAGATTTTAAAGTTATTGCATGTACACTGTACAGTAATTAAAATTGCAGTGGAAAAAAAACATCTGTACAAAGACCATTCATGTGATCTGGGTCATTATAGAGAAACATTTGAACTCTGTAACTTTGCATGAAAGTGTGTAGCTTTTCACACCACTAGATGGCTTTGTGCAAGTGAATGGAGGAGGAAGAGAAGGCTTGTGTTATCTCAGATTGTTCAGTGTTGTGTCAGCTGGCCCTGTGCACCCATTTACACACAAAACAGGACAATTTACAGGAATGAAACCCTCTCACACCATGCCTGAGTGTGTGGTGTGTGCGCGCGTGTGTGTGTCTGACATTCTGATGATCCTCTGGGGACAGAATTGCTAAAAGACGTCTAAAAGTTTGCAAAACCTCATGAAAACTAATTTTAGATACGTTCTGATAGGAATGTATAAATCAAAAATAACTAATAGAGTGTTTTTAGATCTTTGAATGAAAATGGCTTTGGATTTGTCTCAGTAGTTTATCAGTAGGTTAAACAGGAGTGTGTTTTGAAGGCGCTGGATCGGACGTTGTGCAGTAAGCTGATGTGGAATTTGTGCAATAAACTGGTAATCTGTAAAGCGGGTCGCGTTGGAGAGGAGAGCGATTGTTCTAATAGCACAGAGGTTTAAGCACGCGCGCCCTGCTTTTAGCCCACAATCCCCCTACACACGCACAACCCAAATATCCACATTACACACACACCAGCTGTATCAACGTATTCTATTGCAATATTCCATTCAATTCAATAATCATTGTGTCAAAGCAGCCTACAATCAAAATCAGAAAAGTTATGGTTGTTAGTTCCCATAACTTTATTAGATACCAATAACTTTAACTACTTACTAATAACTTTTAACAAAGTTATTATATACAGTTGAACTCAGAATTATTAAACCCCCTAAATTAATATTAGCCCACCTGTTTATTTTTTCCCCCAATTTCTGTTTAACAGAGAGAATATTTTTTTCAACACATTTCTAAACATAATAGTTTTAATAACTAATTTCTAATAACTGATTTATTTTATCTTTGCCATGATGACAGTAAATAATATTTGACTAGATATTTTTCAAAGCACTTCTATACAGCTTAAAGTGACATTTAAAGGCTTAACTAGGTTAATTAGGTTAACTAGGCAGGTTGGGTAATTAGGCAAGTTATTGTATAAAGATGGTTTGTTTTGTAGACTATTGAAAAAAATATAGCTTAAAGGGGCTAATAATATTGACCTTAAAATGTTTTTTAAAAAATTTAAAAACTGCTTTTATTCTAGCCGAAATAAAAAAATAAGACTTTCTCCAGAAGAAAAAACATTATCAGACACACTGTGAAAAGTTCCTTGCTCTGTTAAACATCATTTGGGAAATATTAAAAAAAATAAAAAAATTCAAAGGGGGTTTAATAAATCTAATTTCAACTGTATAAACATAGCTCCATTATGCACTATTGCATTAAATGCTTCAAGTTAAACACAGTGCAGAACATGTAGTGCAAGTAGAGTAAAAGTATCTAAATACTCCTTCAAGTATGAGTAAAAAAGTAGCCCTTCCAAAAGTACTCAAGAGTAGTGAGTATTTTGCTATTGAAATGTAGCTTTAATCAGTTCTATTTTATTTCAATGGTGTTAGTACATTTTTCATAAAAAAGTCATTTTAAATGATAATGTTTTGGACATAAATATATTTTTGCTGTCTTACTAACTTACAAGAGTGGTCTATCTATATCGGGTGGTATTTTCAAAACAACTGCAAAATAATTTTTCTTTAAACATAAATTGCACATTGTTACTTTTGACCCCATCAGAATGGACAAAAGTACTGTAACACACGGGTGGGTCAAAAGTAACACAACAAGATTTGCTAGATTTCCTGGCTTAATCTTGTTTATTTTAAATATATCTGACTATGACCTTGTTAACTGCAAACATATTTTGTTCTTTATTTTTGCAAAAATATTAAACAGCATTTTTATTTTAAATGTCACTTTCATCAAATGTTTCAAAAGCAACCCAAAAATGCTAAATGTTACAATTTTTGAATATTTTTGAATATATTTTTTATTATATTTGGCAGTATGCATTCATTTTAAAAAACATACACTCATTGGCAACTTTATTAGGTACACCTGTCCAACTACTCCTTAACAGAAATTTCTAATCAGCCAATCACATGGCAGCAAATCATTGCATTTAGGCATGTAGAAACAAGCAAGAAAAAAGGTGATTTAACTGACTTTGAACATGGCGTGGTTGTTGGTGCCAGACGGGCTGGTCTGTGTCTTTCAGAAACTGCCGATCTGCTGGGATTTTCACGCACAACCATCTCTAGGGTTTACAGAGAATGGTCTGAAAAAGAGAAAAAATCCAGTGAGCGGCAGTTCTGTGGACACAAATGCCCTATTGATGCCAGAGGTCAGGAGAATGGCCAGACTGGTTCGAGCTGATAGAAAGGCAACAGTAACTCAAATAACCACTCGTTATAACCGAGGCATGCAGAAGAGCATCTCTGAATGCACAACACATCGAACCATGAGGCAGATTGGCTACAGCAGCAGAAGGCCAGCAGGATAACACGCCAAGTTATAAAGCGCTAATCATTTCAGACAGGTTTCTTAACCATGACGATAAGTTCACTGTACTCAAATTTTGGCCCAAATGGCCTCCACAGTCACCAGAACTCAATCCAATAGAGCACCTTTGGGATGTGGTGGAACAGAGATTCACATCATGGATGTGCAGCCGACAAATCTACAGCAACTGCGTGATGCTCTCATGTCAACATGGACCAAAATCTCTGAGGAATATTTCCAGTACCTTGTTGAATCTATGCCACGAAGGATTAAGGGAGTTCTAAAAGGCCAATGGTGGTCCAGCCCGGTGCTAGTAAGGTGTACCTAATAAAGTGGCCAGTGAGTGTATGAATCAAAACACTGAAAACTCTAATGTGGAAGTGAAAAATAAGGTTTGTCTATTAGCAGTGGGACATAAATAACAGTGTTACTTTCGTCCACAGGGACTCTTGTCATTTAAACCTGATTTACTTTTAAACTAAAAAACTCAGAAATCGCAGACTTAAGGATGTGTTATTGCACTAAATAACCTGTAGATTGATCATTAGTGTGCTGCATGAAAAGAGAAACAAAGCTTGTAATAAGAAAAAAAGGAGCACTACAATAATTTACTTTCTGCACTTAAAAACTGATATTCGGAGCAGGGCATGGTGTGAAATTTGGCAGCTCCATCAAGGGTTGCATGCTGAATGTGCTGTTATAGACTGGAAAACAAATGTTGTCAGGGCTTTGTGAAAATTACTTTGTTGCTTTCTTCCCATGTTTGGCCCTGCTGTCCCCTAAAAGTTTAATTATTTGGTCTTTATGGATTATGATTATACAACGTGTGATTAGTCTGTCAGATTGCTTCAGTTTTCTCATTTCGATGGCTTTCAGTCTTAGGGACCGTTTTCCATTCTGAGAATGCAAGACAAGAAAAATAGAAGTGTGCTGTGCTTTTTATGTCGCTAGGCAACCACTGAATCGGCTGCATATTGTGTGCGAGCACTGCTGTTGATATTGATATAATTGCAATATTGATTAATATTGTGATATTGAAGATTTGTGAAGTCAAACAGCTCCGGATAACTCAAAACAGTGACCACAAGTCTCATCTCCATCTTTAAAGTTTTCTGTAGTCGTCTTAATTTATATACACTCCTCTAGTTAATGAACAGGGGAATGCAGTGGTCCAACAGATTATAACAAAATTGTGTGTGTGTGTGTGTGTGTTTTTAAAAATCTTTTTGACTACATTTTAGTCTCATATTTTTTTCATCAATAATATCTCATGTTGATGTCACTGTTTATATCTAATGATATCCATATTGTCTTATAGGGCTCTATTGTAACGATCTAGGCGCAAAGTCTAAAGCGCATGGCACAAAAGCATTAAGGGCATGTCTGAATCCACTTTTGCTATTGCTATGCGCATGGTCTAACAGTGTTGTGCTTATTCTCTTAATGAATTATAGTTGTGTTTTGAGCATAACGTGCATTAAACCAATCAGAGTCTCATCTCCCATTCCCTTAAGGAGTCAGTTGCGTTGCGCCATGGCGTATTTGCTATTTACATGGCGGATTTTTAAGTGAAAAAACTAACGCTTCACTAGCGAGAAAACAGTTAAACAGACCGTCTGCAGTGCGAGGATAAAGTATGAGCCTCCTCCTATAAGCCTATACTTTCTTTTTACTTTACTTTTACTCTTTACTCCTTTACTTTCGTGGATAAGGAAACGGTATTGTACACACTTTACTAAAAACATCCATTAGCCTACATATTTAGTTTTGTTTATTAAGTGCAAAGATTTGTTTCAAAACTATTTCTAAATTCAGTTCTAATTTCCAGCAAACGAATAAAGGAACAATAATAACAAAGTGTTGTTATATTCAAACACACATCCCATTCTTATGCTCCATATGGTGATTGCATACTTATCCAAAACTTGACAGGTGGAAAAATCTTAACTTGTTTTTATTAAAACAAATATAAATTGCATATAATAAATAATGCTGCTAATAATAATATTATAAAAATGCAAATTGTCATGAATAAACTGAAATAAAGTCTATTGCAGTTCCTCAGAATAGCAACGTGCTAACAATGCACCTTAACACACCTCCTTTTTAGACCGGTACACCCATGAGTCCACAAAGTGGTGCAAATGGATTTGCTATTTAAACATTGTGGCACAAAATGTGAAATTACTGTTGCGCTGGTCTGAAAATAGCAACAAATCGCATTAGTCTAGGAACATCTATCATTTTTTGCCCTTATTTTTGTTGGCGAAATGATTATGTGTACTTGTGCATTTTTAACTTGCATTTTAGATAGTATTGCATTGAATGTTGCACTAAATTTACTTAAATTTTACTCATAAATGTATTTTTTGAGATATCTTTTGGAAGGTGATTTTCATGCAAGCAATGTGGTCAAAATTGAGATTGTGAAACCTATTTATTTAGGAATAATCCCTATTTGTCTGTTGTGTTTATTGACTGACAACAGTTTGTAAACACAACATCAGTATGCATTAAATGCAGTAGATATTTGTACAGAAAATACAGATAACAGTTGCTTTAACTTCATTTGAAACCATTTTCATTGGCAAACAGACTAGGCAGAAATAAATAACACGAACAGCACTACTCAAAAGAAAGCTCAAATTTATTACCTTAATTTTACCCCAACAACTGCAAACAAGCCAAGGGACATGTTTCATTTCTGAATGGATCACTCTTTTTGCTATTGTGAATGATTCAGTTACTCAAAGTGCACAAACATATAATTAATTCACTAGTGTGAAAATGACAAGTGGAGTGATCCAAACAATGAAAATCTCACTAGTGCTAGAAAAATAAATGACATTCAACATTTATAATTTGTTTTTTTTATAGCCTATAGCTTTTACAACATAATACTTTAACTGTGTGTAGTTGACGTAGGTCTGGTTAAAATTGGGCTTCATATTCTCAGGTGTGAGTTATCATTAGGTTACTTGAGAAGATGGTTATGCATTGACTGTCTATAGTACGCCCTCAGATGAATCACTATATGAGATTTATAAGAGATTTGTTTGAGGCTGAGACAAAGAGAGAACAGCTTTGAAAACAGTCTTGTTCAGAAGTGCAGCCGGAGGACAAGGTCACCCTCATACAGTCAAAATATACTTTTTAGTTACTTAGTGTTAGAGCAGGGAAAAATTGTCTATGTAAATGTAAAGGTGGAGCTGATATCCACATCACAAATATTTTACAGAATGTTACATCTGAATCGTTTGTGTTTTGAAACTGCGCAATGGTAACAACTGAAATATCATTAATATTTATTTACTCAAAACACATGTACAGTATGTAACATGGCTATTTCATTTTCAAGACAGCACATTCAAATATATAATTAATTAAAAATAATTGAATATTCATTCATTTATTCATTTTCCCTCAGCTTAGTCCCTTTATTAATCTGGGGTCAACACAGTGGAATGAATCGCCAACTTATGTTTTACACAGCGGACCCCCTTCCAGCTGCAATCCAGTACTGGAAAACACCCATACACACTCATACACACACATACACTACAGCCAATTTAGTTTATTCAATTCACCTGTACCACATGTCTTTGGACTGTAGGGGAAACCGGAGAACCTGGAGGAAACCCATGTGAACACCGGGAGAACATGCAAACTCCACACAGAAATACCAACTGGCCCAGCTGGGACTAACCAGCGACCTTCTTGCTGTGAGGTGACAGTGCCTACCACTGAGCCACCGTTTCACCCTGTAATTTAATATAAGTAATAATTTTAATATATTAATAATTTAAAAGTATAAAATCTGCTTTTTTTTTTCTTTTTTTTTCTGAGGAGAAAATTACCCATGTTATCTCACAAGAAACTTGTAATTTTGCTTATTTATGCCAGTTTCTGCAATTAAAATGTTGAGATTTTGATATGAACCATCACTTTATCAAATTCTTGCATCATATTATAATAAGTTTGTATAATAACTGTCATTTCATTTCTATTTAGGAAACCAAAGACATCAAGGACTTTTTTTTGTTAATGAGTAAGTGGATTGAACATTTGGGGCAGGGGTGTCCAAACTTGGTCCTGGAGGGCCAGTGTCCAGGAGAGTTTAGCTCCAACCCTAATCAAACACACCTGAACCAGATAACCAAGCTCCTATAGATATACTACAAACTTTCTGGCAGGTGTGTTGAAGCATGTTGGAGATAAACTCAGCAGGACACCGGCCCTCTAGGACCAAGTTTGGACACCCCTTATTTAGAGTTTTTAAGAATAAATTAGAATAAATTCTAGTATTTTGAGCTTTATCAAAGAGACCAGAAAAAACACATTTTAAAACAAGATGTAACTGCATTAAAGACGTCACTTTAGCAATATGCATATTAACTGATTTCTGAAACATAGCATGTCTAAAAACACTGGAGTATTAGATGCTGAAAATTCAGCTAAAGGAATAAATAACAATTTAAAAATGATTAGCACAAAACAATTATTATTGTAATAATGATTTTATTGTAAATATGTTTGTACAATACACTTTAAGAAATGCTGGGTTATTTAAACCTAAATTGGGTAAAATATGGGCTAACCCAAATATTAGGTTTAATCATTCATTCATTTTCTTTCGGCTTAGAACCTTTAATCATCAGGGGTTGCCACAGCGGGATGTACTGCCAACTTATTCAGCATATGTTTTACACAGCGGATACCCTTCCAGCTGCAACCCAGTACTGGGAAACATCCATACACACTCATACACACACATGCAGTACGGCCAATTTAGTTTATTCAATTCAGCTATAGCGCATGTCTTTGAACTGTGGGGGAAACCGGAGCACCTGGAGGAAACCCACGCAAACACGGAGAGAACATGCAAACTCCACACAGAAATGCCAACTTGTCCAGCCGGGACTCGAACCAGCGACCTTTTTGCTGTGAGGTGACAGTGCTAACCACTGAGCCACCTCGTTGCCCACATTGGGTTCAATTTGGTTTTATTTATTTAATAAAAAAATCAACCCAGCAGTTGGTTTAATCTGTATTACACCCAGCATTGGGTTAAAATAACCAAGCATTTTTAGTGGGTACTTTCAGCCAAATAAATGCAGCCTTGATACTTTCAGAAACAAACAAACAGCCTAAACCTCAGAATGACCATGTACATCAAACTCTAATTAAAGCTAAGATAGTAAAGCACAACATTTTCCTGAGGGTGTGTGTGTGTGTGTGTGTGTGTGTGTGTGTGTGTGTGTGTGTGTGTGTGTGTGTGTGTGTGGTGTGTGTGTGTGTGTGTGTGTGGTGTGTGTGTGTGTGTGTGTGTGTGTGTGTGTGTGTGTTTTGGTTTGAGGGGGTGGTGTATGTATGTTTTGGGCCTGCAAATGGCCTATTGTGTGTATGTGTTTGTGTTGCACGTTAATGAGTGTGTGTGGGAGAGTGTGTGTGATTGAACTCCCCCTCTTCAGGCAGGAGTGTGATTGGCTTTAAACAGATTAACATTCTAACGGTCAGAGTCTCAAATCCACCCAGTAACACAGAAGTAAATCTGCTCATTAAAACATGCTAACCCTGTACCACATGTTCTCTTTGTCTCCTTAACTTTTTCATTTCTTAGTTTTTATTTGAATTTTATTTTTTGTCTTTTATGGTGTTGCATGATCAGTGAAATCCATCTCTCCGATAAAACTTTATTTCTCATTTCAAACTTTACCTCACAATACATTTGGATAATTCACTTTCAGGCAGAAACACCTTTAAATGGGTTGAGTTCCCTTAATTTATTGGGTTTTACATTACTCAACAAGTTCACATTACTTTGGTAATTGTTTTACTTAAGTTTTAATGTTTAAAAAACATATTAGTTTTTGAACTTACATAGTTTAGAGGCACGATTCACCCCCCCCCCCCCCCCCCCCCCCCCAAAAAAAAAAAAATGAAAATCTGTCATCATTTACTCCCCCTTCACTAATTGTTCAAAACTTGTTTGAGTTTCTTCTGATGAACACAAAAGATGATGTATTTGAAAAAAATCTGTTTACTGACACCTATTGACTTATTTTTTTTCTAAAGGTCGATGGGTTTCATCAACCAGATTTTTTCTAAATATTTTCTTTTGTGTTCAACAGAAGAAAGAATTTCATAAACCAGAATAAATGATGAGGCATTTAAAAAAAGAACCATCCTTCACTTAAAAATGTACTTTTGCTACTTGTTCAAACTACTTAAATAAAATAAGTTGAAATAACACAATTCTTAATTTTTTAGAGAGTTAATTGATTTGTGTTGGGACTATATGAATGAATTGTATGAAACCCAGTATTTTTTTTTTTTACATTGTTTTAAGGCAACTGGTTCCTCAAATGTTTTGAGTTAATTGCACTGTAAAAAATGTAGGGTTCCACACAATTCATTCATGTTGTCCCAACACAAATTTGACAAATTTAAGTAGACCAAACATAACAATTTTACGTTACCCTAAAAATCTGAAGAATTGTGTTGTTTCAACTCATTTTAAAGTCCACATGAACTGGAAGCTGTGACCATTTTTTTTTCATATCATGACGCAGTTCCTAGATAAACGGAATATTAAATGTGTAAGCGGTGGGCGTGGCTTGTTTTTTCTAAAACAAGCCAATTTGCTGATTGGATGTAGTAAAAGTAGGCATTTCATTCAGAAAGATCAGGAAAAGGGTTTGGGGAGAGTTATTACAACCTAACAGTCTTCTCCTCCTAACCATTTACTGTATTTTTGTCAAAACTGAAAGTTGGAGCAGCGTGGTTAAATATGTTAACCATGCCCAATACATAAGATATACACTCACTGGCCACTTTATTAGGTACACCTTACTAGTACTGGGTTGGACCCCTTTTGCCTTAATCTTTTGTGGCATAAATTCAACAAGGTACTGGAAATATTCCTCAGAGATTTTGGTCCATATTGACATGATAGCATCACGCAGTTGCTGCAGATTTGTCAGCTGCACATACATGATGTGAATCTCCCGTTCCACCACATCCCAAAGGTGCTCTATTAGATTGAGATCTGGTGACTGTGGAGGCCATTTGGGCCCAAAGTGTGCCAAGAAAATATCCCCCACACCATTACACCACCACTATCCAGCCTGAAACATAGGTACAAGGCTGAATGGATCCATGCTTTCATGTTGTTGACGCCAATTTCTGACCCTACCATCTGAATATTAGATGGTAATATATATTAGGCAATGTTTTTCCAGTCTTCTATTGTCCAATTTTGGTGAGCCTGTGCAAATTGTAGCCTCAGATTCCTGTTCTTAGCTGACAAGAGTGGCACCCTGTGTGGTCTTCTGCTGCTGTAGCCCATTCTCCTCTGACCTCTGGCATCAACAAGGCATTTGCGCCCACAGAACTGCCGCTCACTGGATATTTTCTGTTTTTCGGACCATTCTCTGTAAACCCTAGAAATGTTTGAGCATGAAAATCCCAGTAGATCAGCAGTTTCTGAAATACTTAGACCAGCCAGTCTGGCACCAGCAGCCGTGCCACGTTCAAAGTCAAAATCACTGGAGGAAGAGTGTACATAATCTGATAATTTAACTGAAAAAAGGAAGTACATTTTCAGATTTCAATTAAAGATTTACAAGAGCAAGCTATTTTTTCTTAATGACATGTACAGATGAATTGTTCACCACAAAACTAGCAATGTGAGCTTCTTTCACTATAATCTTCCATGTGAAGCTGCTTTGACACAATCTACATTGTATAAGCGCTATACAAATAAAGATGAATTGAATTGAATTGAACAAAATGATATGGTTAGTTTTGATTTCATAGGCACTTTAAATAAGTAGTTTGAACAAGCAGCAAAAACATTTTTTGAGTGTGTTAGCTTATTGGGTTTTACAGTATAGCAATGCTCATTATAGTTCTCTCAAAAGCAAATAAACAAATGAATAATGTTTCCTTATTCTAGTTGAAGTTGATTTTGCTGTGTCACCATCATAGTGCACAGTGACTCTGCAACCAGAGATGATTAAGGAATGTAATTTTCCACTCCCCCTGCTTTTGCTGATGTGTAATTCACCTGCAAGCTTTTGTCGTGTGCATCTTTGAGGAAGTGTTTCCAATCTCTCTCACTCTGTCTCTTGTTTTCTCTCTGCATTGTCTGTCTATTGAGAGAGAAGAAGGTGTGTTGACTGCATTGATTGTATGAAAGGCGTTTTCTGTGTGTGAGAATAAATAGAACATTTCTCAGAGACTTGTGTTTCACACATGGGGGTTGGTCCTTTCATTTTTGTTTTCAGCTGAGGAAGCAATGATTTAGTCAACCATTTCAATCAGTGACTATAGTTATTTGATTAACCATTAGTTTGTTTGGCTGGGAAGATGACATGTAATAGTTTACCTAAAAATGAAAAGTACCCCATAGTTTACTCGCCCTCACCCATCCTTGGTTTATATATGAATTTCTTCTTTCTGACAGACACTGTTTGAGTAGTTAAGAATTGTATCTTGGTTCTTCCATGCTGTATAATGTTGTTGAGTAGTGGTCGGTTTATTTTAACACTTCCAAAAGTGCATAAATCCATCATAAAACTAATCCCTACACTGCCTGGTGCACATAAAAAAAATCAGTGTACATTTAACTCAATTTGAGTTTAACTTAACACTCCTTGGGTGTACATATGACTCCCTAGATTTGGAGTTAAAATAGCACTTTCTAAAGTGTGAAATTTGTACATTACTCTCAAGAGTTAATTTTAACACAGTAAGAGTTTATTCTTACATTGAACTGGAGTGTGTGTTACCCTTCAAAGTGTTAATATATTACCTTTTCCCTATATTATTAATTAGTGTGTGTAACAGATAACAGTGATCAAATATGTTGAAAATAGTTTTAATTTATTAAATGTTCATTAATCTTTTCAGTAAATAATTTCAATACATTCAACTCTTTGCATTTTAAAATGCAACAAGACATGTTTCAAGTTTAAGTAAAACATATTGGTTTGATCACTGCTTGTCTGAAAGAACCGGTTTGAGTAAAAAAAAATGGACTTCCCATCACTAGTGGGAAATACACTGCACATTGGGGTAAAAGTTTAACACTGAGGGGAAAAAAAAACCTCTTAAATATATGCCCTTTCACACTCATGGATTAAAATGTACTCCGGTTTTAACACTGAACAACACCAAAAAAATTACACTATATTTAACACTGGATTTTTTTGCTGTGTGGATAGCACACATTTTATAAAGCGAATCAATGTTTTTGTAATAAATATATACATATTATTTATAATTTCTAAAAACCTAAGCACTTCAACAACAGAGAAAATCAAACATTCAATAAAATACAAGGATTCAACATAAACACATTGCAATGATCAAGAATATCACTGACTTTTTGACTGACTATTGATATGGGGTAAATAATGGGGTAAGTTTAGTTCTTGGGTGAACTAGTCCTTTAATAATGACATAAGAACAAAAATTAATTTTAATTCTTTCAATTTTCTTTCATTATTCAATTCTTATGTCATTTCAAATTTGGATGGCTTTTTTATTTTGTGAACTACAAATGAAGATAGTTTAAAGATTGTTTTTTTAATTGTAAAAATAAAATGATGCATTATAAAATAAAGGTTCTTTATTGAGATTGATGGTTCCATTGGTTCATTCCTCCAAAGTTCATTGTAATTAAAGATGATTCTTTCAATTCTTTCGAAATTCTTTTCTTCACACAAAGAGAAAAGGATCGTTTAAGAGTTGTTTACTAAAATATTCTTTGAGTAACCAAGAATGGTTCTTCCAGGGCATAAACAAAACAAAACAAAGCGAAACGTCTTTTATTGTTCGACAGAGGAAAGTTATCAAAAATTAAAAAGTTATTAAAATGTTAATACACATGTACTGAATAATATTTATTAACCAAATATTATACAATGTGCTAACAGCAAAGTATTTTTTATTTAGGAAAAAGTGGTCTCAAACCTTTTAGTATTGCTGAGAGCAGCGTTTAGATATATGGCAAGCTGTTTTAGCTTAAAATGTTTCCATCATTATTTATCATAATTGCATTTTAACTAGTAAGGATGAAATCGGAGCGATTTTAAATTGTTATTAGTTCAAATGGCCAGTGTTGGGGATAACAAATTACAAGTAACACGAGTTATGAAATAATAGTAACAAGAAAAGTAATACAGTTAATTAAGTTACTTTTTTTGAAAATGTAATGCAAGTTACTTTTTAGTTTAATTAATTAGCTTTTAAAAAATAAGTTGCTAAAAAAATTAAAGTAGTCACAACAAATCACGCAGATAATGAGAGAATAGGTTTATTATTTTGAACGTATCGAAGAAAAGGGCATTGTCTCAATGGACAAAAGTACAAAACTACAAAAGTAGCAAACCCTGCTTTAGACTTTCAATAATCTGTATATACGGCATGTACAGCTTTGGAGTCAGGAAGTTCTCAGATAACTTTATCCTAATATATTATTTTTTGTCTGTTTTTTTTAAAGGTAAATGTAGGTGTAGGTTATATGTGCGTTGTTAATTGCAGAGCTACTCTATTAAAAAGAAAAAAGAAAAAAAAAAGGTTCTGAAAGAGATCAAGCCTCAGCCAGGTAATAAAAAGTAACACAAAAGTAACTTAAAAGTAATGTAACGCATTACTTACCATAAAGAGTAACTAAGTAATGCAACTAGTTACTTTTTTGGGGAGTAACTCAATATTGTAATACATTACTTTCAAAAGTAACTTTCTCCAACTCTGAAAATGGCAATTAGAGATCTCTACAAATGTGATAAAACAATCTTTATGTAGCAGTCAGTAGATACTGTTGCATTTAAGAAAGCTTTCCAGTGTGGAACAACTCCAAGTAAAAAAAGACAGAGCTCCACCCACTCATTGCATATTAACACCAGACCAATGATAGTTTGAAGGTGTTTGCCAGCTGAACTCAAGGAGAAGATACATTGAAGAATGTTGTATGACTTCCATAGTTATTCATTTTATGGATATTAATGGCTATACCAGTTTCCAGCATAATTCAAAATATATTTTTTTATCTCATGAAGGGTAAACATAAAGCAATGAATCAGTACAATTTTATTTTGGGTGAAGTTTCAAAGGTAGCTTTTTGAGTAGGTTATTGCAAATACCATGATTATGTCATTTCATTCATTCATTTATTCATTTTCCTTCAGCGTAGTCCCTTTATTTATCAGGGGCCTCCACAGCAGAATGAACCGGAGGAAACCCACATGAACACAGGGAGAACATGCAAACTCCTCACACAAATGCCAACTGACCCAGCCATGGTTTGAACCAGCGTGCCGCCCCTGAATATGTCATTTAAATAGCAAAAAAAAAAAATGTAAATAAGTAAACACCTAATGATATTACATTTAGCTATAATTTACAGTTGTTACAATAATAAGTACTATATATTATTTACATAATTATTGACTCACATTTAAATGTGTTACCTGCTAGTTTGTAACAAGTAAATTTAATAAATGTAATAAATAAAATTCTTCGATAAAATCACAAATTTCAATTCATTCATTCATTCATTCATTCATTCATTCATTCATTCATTCATTAATTTTCTTTTCGACTTAGTACCTTTATTAATTTGGGGTTACCACAGCGGAATGAACCGCCAACTTATCCAGCATATGTTTTATGCAGCTGCAACCGATCACTGAGAAACATCCATACACACTCATTACACACATACACTACAGCCAATTTTATTGTACCCATTTCCTATAGCGCACGTCTTTTGACTGTGAGGGAAACCGGAGCACCCGGAGGAAACCCACCCGAACACAGGGAGAACATGCAAACTCCACACAGAAATGCCAACTGAACCAACCGAGGCTCAAACCAGCAACCTTCTTGCTGTGAGGCGATCGTGCTACCCACTGTGCCATCTTGACGCCCACAAATTTCAATTTTTATTTTATTTTTAAAATTATTTTATTTAAGCATCTCTGTGGCTTCATTTCTTAAATTGAATTCAAAATGCACAAACACAAGTGAGAGGTCAGTGAACTGGGTGAATGGTTATTTTTTATTATTCCCAGAGCATTATGAGTGTTTGCTCATCATAGTGTCACTTTAAGGCTTTTATTGCATAAATCAGAAAAAGTGAATGGGATGGTGATCTCTGATATTTGTAAGGTGTATGTGTGTGTGTGTGTGTGTGTGTGTGTGTGTGTGTGTGTGTGTGGAATGCTGCTCTGGCCTGACTCCAGGTTGAGGGAGGATAGCGTTTCCAATCCGATAGCCTGGAAGCATTCAGGTTTGGTGAGTTTCTGAGACACACACACACTCAAACACACACACAGAGAAAGGAACAGGTTGCTCAGACCAGCCTGGCAAGAAAGATGTGAGACTAAACATTTCCCGGTACTAACTGCTGTAGACACTAAGCAACACGTACACACACGTCTTTCAGAATATTTAATATACCTATATTTTGATATACATTTCTGTTAAACACTTGTTTTTGAGCTTCTGGATTTCAGGTATTCCTACATATTTTTTTCTCTCTCAATTTTTTTCCTCCTCACAGCAGAGGAATGTGAAGATTATGTCAGTGAGAGGCAGGTACAGAGACTAGCGCTAATTACTCTCTCTCTCTTTCTCTCTCTCTCTCTCTTTTTTTTTTCTCTCCGCCCGGTCTCCCTCGTTTTCCCTCCCTCCACCTCCTCCTCGACCAGTGAAGGAGAGAAGCAGGGTGAACGAACAGCAAGGGACGGGGAAGTGAAACAGTTCAGAGACAGAAACCAAAAGAGCAGAAGAACAGAAAGAAAAGTTTTCACCACTCTGGACTGTTGAGACCTGCAAGAACACTGTAGACAGGGTGAAACGGCGAGATGAACGTGGCTGCTTTGCTGTAATTTTGATTAGTGCAACACGTCCATTCTCTTTGACAGCTACTAAAGGCGCAGGTAAGTTCATACACACTCCGGCACATCTTTATTATTTTTTTTCCATCATCCTCTTCTTCAGTCTCTTGTCTGTTTTTCTTCCTTGTTCTCAGTGTGTCATCTTCTCACAGATGGTCCACTGATCACGTTCTCCCCTCTGACCTTATTTATTTTCATAGAGTTAAATTGACATCTCTCTCTCTTTCTTTCTCTCTCTCTCTCTCTCTCTCTCTCTCTCTCTCTCTCCCTCCTCTCTTTTCCATCTTACAGTTGTAAGGTTAGAATGTCCTTGTGTTGCGAAAACTGTGTTGAAAGTTGCTCTGCGGGTCTTTTGTGTGTGTGTGTGTGTGTGTGTGTGTGTGTGTGTGTGTGTGTGTGTTGTGTAACTGCACTCAGGGGGTGTGCTATAATTTAGTGTGTGTGAGAGAATCGGGTTTCTGACAGAGAGATGGCTCAATCTGAAAGAAAAAAGAAGTCATGAAAAAGAAGTTAAGGCTGTTTTAGTGTGTGTAAGAAAAAACGTGGGTAGTGAGTAGACTTTTTTTTTCTTGAAGGGAAAGGCACAACATGAATGGACAAGACACACGCTTCACTTTAAAAGATTAATCATCATTTCTTAAGCAAATCATTGGATCTAAAGCTGTGGAGTCTTGTTTTTCTGCCAATAATGAATGCAGGTTGCTTGTGAAATGTTTTAGTTTCGCATTTGATGTTTGTTTACAGTAAGTTGTGTTCAAAAAGGACTGTAGATACATACACTGTAAAACCCAAAAAGTTAAAGTAACTCCAACTATTTGAGGAAACCGATTGCAACAAACCATTTAAGTTCAAAAACTAATCCTAATTAGTGCTGTGAACTTAATCCATTTGAGTAAACGAAGCAATGTGAGCACAGTAAAACCAAATAAATGAACTCAAACCAACTAAGTACTGTAAAACACAATAAGTTAGGGCAACTCAAACCGTTTGAGGAAACAGATTGCTACAAACCATTTGAGTTAAAAACTAATCTATATGAGTACTGTGAACTTACTCTATTTAAGTTGAAGTAATGAGGTATTTAATGAACTCATTACCTTCAACACTGAGTTCAAAACTCTTTTCAAATGAGTAGAACTTTCAGTCAATTTTAGGTTAAATACACTCATTTCATTAGGTAAAGTTGACTGTTGGGTTTTACAGTGAATGATTAAATTTGAGGATGTCCGAAAGATTGCTTAAATGTAAAAAATGATTATATCTATCATAAACAATGAGTTTAATTAAAAAAGCTAGCTTTCTTTCAGGGTTAGGGTTAGCTTAGAGCAATTATATTTAACTTTATGTAAGAACAATAGCTAGACAACTAGGTAAAAGTTTGCGTAGGTGTGTGTGTTTACTTGGTTCTGCCAGAGGTATAATTTAGTCTGCAGAAAGAGCTAAGTAGAAAAAACACAAAAACTCCCCATAATCAGATCCACAGACATTTAGATAGCTTCATTCTCAATAATCAGATATATTATATCAGTCATAGTCATTAGTTGTAATTATAACTACCTTTTATACATATATAACAGAATTTCCTTTAGGACAATATGCATGTGTGTGTGTGTGTGCTTATGAATGGGTTATTTCACATAGGGGGTACAGAGGTCAGTGGTCTTGACAGCCGACACGCTGTGGCTTTGCATTGTGGGGGATGTAGTTTCAAAGAAATTAATGAAGAACTTAGCTCTGAGAAAAGACAACCTGTGTGTGTTTGTTTATGTGTGTGTGTCTCGTTGGTCATGTGACTTTCTGTTGTTACTCTAAATACTGCATCTGTTAAATGTGTAGGCATGTTTATTTGGCGACAGACCTTTAGGGGCCCAGTAGTGTGTGTGTGTGTGTGTGTGTGTGTGTGTGTGTGTGTGTGTGTGTGTGTGTGTGTGTGTGTGTGTGTGTGTGTGTGTGTGTGTGTGTGTGTGTGTGTGTGTGTGTGTGTGTGTGTGTGTGTGTGTGTGTGTGTGTGTGTGTGTGTGTGTGTGTGTGTTTGAAATCTGATTGGCTGTGGCTCTGACTTGAACCAGTTCTCTCTGTCTCCATTCACCTGCTTATCTGATCTCAGAAGACAGATTATTCATTTGTGTTTAGAATTTATGTATGTAAATCGCTTTCATTCATTTTTTGAATATCGTGAGTATTTCAGTTGACTTTCTGGCTTGGACATTAAAGAAACGGTTAATTCAGAAGTTATCTGTTAATTTTCTCACCCTAAAGCCATTTAGGCTGAAGTAAACATAAAACATTGAGAAAGACTTTTAGCTGAAAGGGTCCTTGCTCATTCATAAAAGCAGATGAAAAATCAATAGCTAGCAGAATTTTGTCATTGAAAAATACATTTACAAGCGAATTAAATGAAAACGCATGACTTCTGACCATACACTGAATATATTATCAAGTAAAACGATTAGTCAATGCAAGAAACTGAATGTCATTTACAACATTATTGCATTATTTATTTATCACAGTGTGTTGTTCAAAGTGTTCAGTTTCTTGTATAGACTGATCTCACTTTTTAAAACCTCAACACATTTTAGAAGCCACAGATATAAATTTTGCTTTGACTGTGTGTTTTGAGTCTGAAATTAGTGTTTGTTGACTTGCATTTTATGAATCACCAAGGACCTTAGTTTCAGCTTTTGTGTGTGATTTTAGCTTTATAAGCAGGATTGTCAATACAGGTGCTGAGCTCAGTTCATTTATGTCAATCCGGTAAAACATTCTGGAAAAAAAACCCTGAGTCTAAAAAAAAAATTTGGAGAGTTTTGTTCAGTTTTCATGAATCAGTTCAAAATGTCTACACTGATTCACAGCTCTGACTCACTGATTTATTTGAACTGTTATTGTGAAAATGTCTCTACATGTCCATATAGCAATACCCCACCTCCAAAAATAAAATCCATATTATGTTAATATATTATATCCTTCCATCCATCCATATTACGTTAACATATTATATCCATCCATCCATTGATATTACGTTAACATATTATATCCATCCATCCATATTATGTTAACCTATTATATCCATCCATCCATATTATGTTAACATAATATATCCATCCATCCATCCATCCATATTACGTTAACATATTATATCCATCAATCAATCAATCCATCCATGCATGTTATGTTAACATATTATATCCATCCATCCATCCATATTACGTTAACATATTATATCCATCCATCCATCCATCCATCCATATTATGTTACCATATTTTATCCATCCATCCATCCATATTACGTTAACATATTATATCCATCCATCCATCCATATTACGTTAACATATTATATCCATCCATCCATCCATCCATATTATGTTAACATATTATATCCATCCATCCATCCATCCATCCATCCATCCATCCATCCATCCATCCATCCATATTACGTTAACATATTATATCCATCCATCCATCCATCCATCCATCCATATTACGTTAACATATTATATCCATCCATCCATCCATCCATCCATCCATATTACGTTAACATATTATATCCATCCATCCATCCATATTATGTTAACATATTATATCCATCCATCCATCCATCCATCCATATTATGTTACCATATTTTATCCATCCATCCATCCATATTACGTTAACATATTATATCCATCCATCCATCCATATTACGTTAACATATTATATCCATCCATCCATCCATCCATATTATGTTAACATATTATATCCATCCATCCATCCATCCATCCATCCATCCATCCATATTACGTTAACATATTATATCCATCCATCCATCCATCCATCCATCCATATTACGTTAACATATTATATCCATCAATCCATTTATCCATCCATCCATATTATATTAGCATATTATATTCATCCTTCCATCCATATTACGTTAACATATTATATCCATCCATCCATATTACGTTAACATATTATATCCATCCATCCATGTTACGTTAACATATTATATCCATCCATCCATATTACGTTAACATATTATATCCATCCATCTATCCATATTAGATTAACATATTATATCCATCCATCCATATTACGTTAACCTATTATGTCCACCCATCCATCCATATTACGTTAACATATAATATCCATCCATCCATTGATATTCTGTTAACATATTATATCCATCCATCCATCCATATTACGTTAACATATTATATCCATCCATCCATCCATATTACGTTAACATATTATATCCATCCATCCATCCATATTACGTTAACATATTATATCCATCCATCCATCCATCCATCCATCCATATTACGTTAACATATTATATCACACTGAAAATTATTTTAAAAGACTGAACTGAAAAACTAAACATGGCTTTATTAATATTTATCAAAAGATGTTTAAAGTAAAAGGGCGACGCGGTAGCGCATTGGGTGGCGCTCTCGCCTCACACCAAGAAGGTTCGAGCCTTGGCTGGGTCAGTTGGCATTTCTGTGTGGAGTTTGCATGTTCTCCCCGCATTCACGTGGGTTTCCTCCGGGTGCTCTGGTTTCCCCCACAGTCCAAAGACATGCAGTACAGTTGAATTGGGTAAGCTATATTGTCCGTAGTGTATGTGTGTGAATGAGAATGTATGAGTGTTTCCCAGTGATGGGTTGCAGCTGGAAGGGCATCCGCTGCGTAAAACATATGCTGGATAAGTTGGCGGTTCATATCGCTGTGGCGATCCCTAATAATAAAGGGACTAAGCCGAAAAGAAAATGAATGAATGAATGTTTAAAGTAAAGTCATGGGTAATATATAAATATTCACATTCTAGTCAAATATGTGATATGTGTCAAACACCAAAGGAAATCAGTAAACTGCTTTCACTTTCTGATACCCACAAATGCCAAACGGAATCTGAATAGTTAGGTTTCGGGATTTCTCAATTCTACATCCTTAATTGACTCAGTAGTTTTGTTTCCCCTTTGTGGGAAGCACACACACACACACACACACACACACACACACACACACACGCACATCTTATTCATCTACCTTCAGTCAGTGTTTCTTGACTTTTGCTAGACATACTATAAAACATAAAGAAGGAAACCGAGAGAAAGAGCAGCGCAGGTCACCTCTCTTTTTTGTGTTCAGAAAGTCATATGACTGATCATGTGACCTCCTCAGCATGACTTTAACCCTGACAGACATCTGGACAAGTGTGTGTGTGTGTGTGTGTGTGTGTGTTTGAGTGAAACAGGATCTCCTCTCTCTCCCTTCTGCTTTTCTTCCCATCTCTCTCCCTAATACACACCAAATACCTGCACTTCACAATGAATGCATTCTTACACTGTCTCTATAGACAGACTAGAAGAGCCCTGTGTGTGTGTGTGTGTGTGTCTGTGTGTGTGTTCAGCATGACTCTCCTTCAGGTAGCTTGATTAATAGTGACTTCTGAGGGGTGGAGCTCTTTCAAGCAAAGACTTAATTTGGGATATCCCACCGTGTGTCTCTCACACACGCACACACACACAGTCTCCTTAGTGACACAAGTTCTGCATGTCTGAATCAAGTCGCTCAATTTCTCTCTGTCTCGCTAATGCTTTTATGCCGCTTCATTACACACTTCTCCTCTGTCCCCTTTCTTCTTTTCTTTGTTGTAGTGAGTAATAATAGCCCCTGTCCATTGAACTCGGCAAACTGGACAAAAGCAGCATTGGTGTGTGAATACTGTTATATAGTATGTACTTTTTAATTGCATTAGCAGTGCACCACTCCTGGTTTGATGCTGTAGTGTGGAATGAAGGGGCGAGAGAACGTGACGCTCTCTAGAAGTGTGTGTCTTTTTTAAAAGTAACTGTTTAAAACATCTCCTCGTTCTTGCATTGGTACAGGACACTCACAGACTCACAAATGTTGCTTTTCTGTAAGTACATGCTGTTCTTTCAGCGAAGACCTTCACCGTTCTGCTTTTTAAACAAAAAAACATTGTACAAAAATGATGTAGTTTTCTCTTATCCAGTGGTGGAAGAGTACTGACAAGTAAAAGTAGACAAAAAATGTCTTTCTAAATACTATTTCAATGGGCTATATGCACAGCTAGTGTTTTTCAGCCAATGATGAACTTTCGTTGAGAGGTTTATGTGACTATTTTCAACTTCATTAGGTTCCTTTTACAGCATTGATGTTGTAAAGTAATTAAAATATAATCAGTTTAATAGACTTAAGCATCTAGTTGGTTATTAAAGCGTAAAAAGACACGTAAGATCATTTAAATGCAGGCGCCGTCATTAGCGGCAGGCTAGCGCAGAAATTCCATAGAAAATACTGGGGTAAAATTAATTCCATATTTTAAAGACATGACGCGAAAAAATATAATTTAATGCAGTTCTTCTTGTTTGGTCTGATACCCACTTTATATAGTATCTCAGATACTATATCACAGTGAAGATCGCTGTTTTTTTTAAAAGAAACCAGATCTTAAACGAGCCAATTTTGTATGAGATGACAATTCACTGGAAGCCCTGGGGATGGCTGAGTGAAATTAAAAGTCTGTGTGCATATACAGTACCCCATTATGAGCACATTGTAAAAAAATGCTGGTTTTCATACAATTCCTTTATGTAGCCTCAACACAAATCGATTAAGTTAACTTAAATTTCTTTTTGAATTCAGTTAAATGATTAAATAATAAAAAAATCATGAAACAATCTATTTAGGTCAAATGTGTAAAGAGCTTAACAAAAAAGAGCCCTATGAAATAAGTTGAACCCTTTTTGTCTAATTTTGTGCTATTTATGTTAAAGTTTATTATTGTAAATGCTCAGACATGATGTTGATAGTAGAAGTTTTGTTGTTCAATGAACTATTTTAATTTCCTGTTTGATCATCCTTTTGCTGTAACCATTCAAACCTGCTGCTTTGAAAATCAATGTCCAATTTGAGGTGTTGGACAACATACATGTGTAGATGTGCTTGTTCAGACTACTTATTTAAAATGAGCTGAAACAACACAATTCTTGAGATTTTTTTTGGGACAACCTAATTGTTTTATGTTCAGTTCACTTAAATGTGTTGAATGAATTCATTCAAAATCAATAAATTGTGTGGAACACTGCAATTTTTGCAGTGCATGTAAGCAAATACATTAGCTCTTTGGCACTGTTCAAATTTACTACCCTTTTGTTGTGTTGGGGATGAAAACATCCACTGAATTGAAAACATCCACTGCAGTAAAAATGCATCCGATCAATATTATTTTCACATTTTTTGCATAATTCTGTTAACCAACTTCAGTCCTCATCCAAACTACTAAGTTAAATTACAGGATTTTAACTCTTTAATTGCCAAATTTATAAATGATGTCACTGATTTGGTGAATAAACACACAAAATGACGTATTTCCAATATGAAAAGTAATTGTGGACTGGATTTTTTTAATCTTTGATCACAGTCTTGGACATGAACTTTTAGTAACAACATTGGCTTTAATGCATTGTTATGTTTTCATTTTCTCTCCCTAATTTACTGTTGGTGGCTGTTTTTGCCCCATTGACATCCATTATAACCTCTTTTGATGGTGCATAAATACACAGTCTTTGTTTTTGTTTACTCCATGTAGTTCTGTGAGCAAGGGGCGTCACGGTGGCACAGTGGGTAGCACGATCGTTTCACAGCAAGAAGGTCACTGTGTGGGTATTCGCGTGGGTTTCTTCTGGGTGCTCCGGTTTCCCCCACAAGTCCAAAGACATGTGCTATTGGAGAATTGGGTAAACTAAATTCTCATAGTGTATGTGTGTGTATGAGTGTGTATGGATGTTTCCCAGTGATGGGTTGCAGCTAGAAGCGTATCCGCTGCTTAAAACAAAATGCTGGATAGGTTGGCGGTTCGTTCCGCTGTGGTGACCCTAGATTAATAAATGGACTAAGCCGAAAAGAAAATGAATGAATGAATGAGTTCTGAGAGCTAAGGGGCATATTTTGATTTTCTCAGACACATCAAGGTAAATGCGTAAAGGTCACTCTCACACTCTCACACACATACAAGGACTTTAATTTGCTGTTATACTCCATATGAAATCCAGAAACTATGGGGTTTTTTATCTTAGGGGTTAATGGTGCCAACTGATGATCAACAGTAAAAATTTGACCTGTTCCCAACAGGGAAAACCACCAACAATCAAAAATGCATGATTTTATGGTGTCACAGTTTTATAATTCAAAAAATGTGGCTATAATGGAAGTCAATGGGGCAAAAACAGCCACTAACAGTAAATTAGAAAAATGAAAATCAATCAAAAATAGTGCATAAAAGGCAATGCTGTTATACATGTCTAAGACTTTGATATTAGATAAAAACAAATCCATAAAATCCATAAAAAATACGTCATTTAGTGTGTGTTTTTCACCAAATCAGTGACATCATTTATGAATTTGGCAATTAAAGAGTTAAAGTCTTGTATTTTCTAAGCAATTTAGTAGTTTTGATCAGGACTGAGGTTGATTAACAGATTTATGCAAAAAAAAAAGTGAAAAAAAGTTGATCTGATGAATTTTTGCAGCGGTTTAATTCAGTGCATGTTTTCATCCAGAACATAACAAAAGGGTAGTACATTTGCCCAGAGTGTATCTTTGAGGTTTTTTTTTTTTTTAATTCAAAGCATTTTCTCAAAATATGTGTCAAAATAAGATTTGTCACCAAAATCATTTCGTTAGCTGAAACAAGAAATAGTTATGGCCAAATTAAGACACAAAATGACCCCAGAGTGGATGAAAACATCTCCAACAGCACATAAGGGTTAAGAATACTTGCGCAATAGTGCAGTAAAAGTTCAACATTTACCAATGCATTATTAAAAGCTGTGCTTGTTAACATTCTAATGCACTGTGAGTTAACTAGAATTAACAATGAACGACTTTATATTCATAAAATAACGTTAACAAATAGGAATAAATACTGTAATAAATGTGTTGTAAATTGTTTGATCATAACATTCACTAATGGAAACTTATTGTAAACTGTTACTGTTACTCATGAAGTGGAAAATATAAACATACAATGTAAAAAAAGATGTAACATAGGGCAAAATGCACTGTAGCAATGGATAAACTGCATGAGCGTTACTTTGTATTATTTTAACATTACTTAAGACAGTAATTCAGACCTTTTACATTACAAATTCTATCAGTCATGATCTCAATATGAATTTCTTTTTTTTTTTTTTTTTTTTTTAAACTTAGTTTTTATTGATTTTTTGAGGAACATATAACCAGTAGGAACCAAACAAACAAAAAAGAACAATACATGTAAACAAAAATATACATACATACATACATGCACAAATATATCCATTTCACACAAGTATATCTATATATACACACATCTACATACACATACATATACACACATACATATGTATACATATACATACACATACACACATACATACATACACCTACATATACATACACACATACATATACATATATATACATATACATACACATACATACATACACACATACACATACACACATATACGCATACACACGTACATACATAGAAAAATTAAAATACCTGATCAAACGAAACAAAACAAAAAAAAATTAAATAAGTATAAAATAAAAATATAATAAAAGGTTGCCAAACATATTCTCACAATGATGCATAATCTGTAGAATTATGTAAATGTTCAATTTTAGATAATTATATTGTCTTTGTGGAGAAAGCCAGCCATTTACTCCATTTTTTTTCAAAGGTCTCTAATTGTAATCGAAGTGCATGTGTCATTTTTTCCATTTCCTCAACTTCTGTTATAATTTTGAACCATTCATCTTTAGTTGGTGGGTCTTCTTTATACCATTTCCGGGTTATAGCTTTTTTACTTGTTGCTAAAAATATCTTAAATAGATATCTATCATTCTTTACAAGTTTAATAGGAATATCTCCTAGATAAAGTACTTCGAATGATCTAGCAATATGAAGATCAAAAATATCATTGATGGTGGAGTGCACGGTTTCCCAAAAACTGTTAATTCTTGAGCACTGCCAGAATATATGCGCATGATGTGCCTCTCTTACCCCACAATTTCTCCAACAAGGATGAGTAGTCCCTGATTGTAATGATTTAATTTTTGGTGTGATAAAAAATCTAATAAAATTTTTCCAACAGAATTCACGCCACATTCTTGAGCTTGTTGAGGTGTGTGGGACAGCACACATTTTAAGCCATTGGTCTTGATTCAGAATAATGCCTACTTCCTTTTCCCATTTTAATCTTATATAGTCTGTTGAGAGTCCTCTAGAATTACTTATTGCTCTATATAATTTAGAAATTGTTTTA
Source organism: Danio kyathit (assembly GCA_903798195.1). Taxonomy (NCBI): domain Eukaryota; kingdom Metazoa; phylum Chordata; class Actinopteri; order Cypriniformes; family Danionidae; genus Danio; species Danio kyathit. The sequence goes on along the minus strand of LR812519.1, from coordinate 27,102,785 downwards.
GTCATACTTTTCTTGTATGTCTGACTGAATATCAGAACAAGCTGATTGTTCCAATCTTCATCCTGTATTTCCTTCATATAATAGTCCCGTAATTGTAAATATCTAAACAGATCTTGGTTTAAAAGACCAAATTTATCTTTTAAAGTTTGAAAGCATTCCATTCTGCCATCTTTTATAATTGTACAAAATGAAGAGATTCCTAAGTATACCCATTGTTTAAATCTACTATCCATAGTTCCAGGTTTAAAATCTGGGTCATGTGCCACCCAATTCAAGATTTTAATTTGTTTTTCCAAATGAAGTTCCTTTACCACTGTAAACCAAGTTTTCAAAGTAAACTGTGTTAGTGGGTTTAGATACTGGATCTTCATCTGGAAATTAGTTTTTTTACCCATCAATGCTTGAATTGGTATTTCTTGAATTTTGTTCTCTATTTCCTTCCATCTTGTCTCTACTTCAAGATCACACCAACACACCAATGGTCTTAATTGTGCGGCATAATAATAATCTTTGAAATTAGGGAGGGACATTCCTCCTTTTCTTTTATCTAATTGCAAAGTCTTATACCTAATTCTAGGTCTTTCTCCTCCCCAAATAAATTTAGAAAACTGTTTATCCCAGTCCTGAAACTGTCTGACTGGGACTTCCACAGGAAGTGATTGGAAAAGATATAACAGTCTTGGGAGTATATTCATTTTTATGCTTTCAATTCTAGAACTGAAGTCTAGGTATGGTAAAGAGGACCAGCGTCTAAGATCATCTTTAATTTTATCATTGATTATATCATAATTTTTACTATATAGGTCAGCTATATCTTGTGTTAACCATACTCCTAAGTATTTAAGGGAATTTAGTTTCCAATTAATATTTAATTTATGTTGAAGTTTATTTTTTGGGTTGTCTCAATATGAATTTCATTTACAATAATAAAGCTAAAATTCAGCATTAGTATGTTACAATTTCACATTATCAGTCAGGAGCCCTTAATTAAAGGATCTCCTAAATCAGAATTACTTTGAGTCTGTAAATTGAGTGAATCGTTAACTGGAGACTGGGTTTGACTGGGTCGTTTGAATCAGTAAGTCATTAACTGTAGACTGCTTTGAATTGTGAGTTGTTGACCGCTTGAACAGACACCATCAGATCTGTCTAATTCACAAATTAATTGTTCAGTGTGACTTGTAAATCAATTTAATAGGTCAGTTTTTGCTACATTTCTGATTGTTTTTATGGAATGTGGTTTAGTAAAGTAAACTTTTCCTAACAATACTTACAATAGGGGTGTCACGATAAAGACTTTTTGTTGTGCGATATATTCTCACAGAAGTTGTTGCAATCAAGCGAAATTATTGATGCTTTAAGATCATTATATGCACTGATTATACAACTCTATAATAATGCTAATGCCCTAAAACACTTTCAAGGGACAAAAAACTTTTTATTCTTAAGGTTATTTAGATTCAGTAATCTAATGTTAAAACAGTAAATGTCCTATTATATATCCTATTAAATGTCCTATTTAATAAATGTCGAATTATAAACATTGACACCAGTGAGGTAGAATGTAAATGTCCTCGTAAAATGGCTTTACTGTTATTTGTGAATTTGTAAATATATATAGAAACACCTAAAATTATTGATGTATTGTTGTCATGTCCAAGAATCGCACGATAAGTCAATGTATTGATTATCATGACAGGCCTAACTACTACTCAAATTATTTGACTCATGCTTTTTCAAGTTTTTAAACTTTATACTTATAGAGTCTGCAATTATGTGCCCCAAATTACAGTGAAAATGTAATACTATCAAATATATTTGCAATTGAAAATAACTGTTCTCTTTTTAAATATATTTTAACATTTTATTTTTTTCTGTATTGAAAAAGAAGCATATTTTTCAGCATAATTACTTCAGTGTCTTCAGTGTCACGTAATCATTCAGAAATCATTCTAAAATGATAAATCGGTGATCAAGAAACACACTTTTTTAGTATTGTCACAGTTGTAAACAAACAAGAAAAAGTTTTTTCAGGATTCTTTGATAAATTTAAAGGTCAAAAGTACAATATTAATTTTGAATTTACACTAACAGTCAAAAGTGTGGGGTCAGTTTTTTTCATGTTTTTTTTTTTTTTTAAATTATTCTGTTTATCAAGGCGGCATTTATAAAAAATAAAAAAATAAAATAAAATTTTAAATAACTGCTTTCTTATTGTATGTAGCTTCAAATGAAATTATTACTCCAGTCATTATTGCTTTTATTACTATTACCAATAATAATATTAATGCTAGTAACAATAATTATAATAATTAACATTAGAGTGATTTCTGAAGGATCATGTGACTCTGAAGACTGGAGTAATGAAGCTGAAAATTCATCAGTAAAATAACTGGAATAAATGATTACATTTAAATTATAAACTACTTTTGAACAGTTATTTTATAGTGCAATAACATTTCACAATTTGTTCTGTATTTTTGATGAAATAAATGCAGCCTTGGTGAGCAGGAGAAGCTTATTTTAAAACATTTAAAAATCCTACTGACCCCAAACTTTTAAAATGTTGTGTTAATCTTCTTTAGCAGATGTCTATATATTTAAAAAAACATATCTGTTGAAAAAAACGATAATGTCCTGACAGAAAATTGCATTAAAAATAAACCTTACATATTGAATGGTTCTGATTAACAGATGCAAACCACAATTTCTCCAGTTCCAAATAGCTTTTTACTCAGGTACATTCAAGATTTTATTTTTTAATAAAAAAGTGTAGTAAAGTAAACCTTTCCTAACAATGCTCAAATAAAGCACACTTACTTAAAAAAACACTGTACAAATATCTGTTAATCAACAGTTAACAATGATTCACAAGTGTTTTCTGTTTATTTATGGTTGTTAATTGCTTTATGGGATCTTGATCTCTGCTCTGTCGACTTTTAATGTTGAAAATTAACAAAGTGACTTTTATTTTAGTAGTTTGAAATAATATAATGTATGATCAACTGTATATAGAGAAATAACATTAAATGATCTGACAATTTAGGTTTTTGTAGTGTAATATACAGACAATTTATCACTAAACTATTAAAAATGTTAATAAAAAGTCCCTTTTTTCAGACTTTTCAAGGTTAAAAGTTGTTGGAACAAAGTTTAAGGTCCCATAATACAATTCAAAAGCAAAAATAAAAACACAAATAACAAATGGAGAAAACTGCTAATTCACTAATATTTTTACAGTGTACAGTAAAAATAACGAACTATCCACCACTGACACCAACTAAAGCTTTTGTCCTTGTTTTTTTTATAATGCGCCATTCTGCTTTGTAGCTCTACCAACGGCGAAATCTTAATGGTGTAAAATCACGCCCAGTATTACAGTTCAACATGGCTCTTCCGCATCTGGAGATATTTAAAGCTCAGTCTTTCCAGCGCAGTCACCATCAGATGACCTTGACTCAGAGTCAGATCTACTGTAAGGGCAGACGTGTTACTAGCACAGAGCACATGTCTGTTTGCGTGCCTCTCTGTGTGTGTGTGTCTTTAGCCTATTCATGTATTCCTACAGTGTTGAGTTAAACCTGATTTTCCAGTTACCTTTACCTGCGATGTGTGACGCAATGTGTGCAAAACTAAAACACACTTACAGTCTATCTTTATCCCCCCAAAACACACAAATGCATCTTCTATCCTTGTCCCTTGAGGATGTATGTTTAATACGTCTCAGTCATAATTACCTACTGTAGTATTCCTTTTCTCGATTTCTGTGACAAACAAACCCTCTCATTCCTCCATCTTGAGGAACGACTCAAGGAGAGAAGGTTTATAGTGTAAAATGGACACTGATAAGGGTATAAATGCAGACTTTGCACCCTCTCAAGGTTTGTTGACTCTCTACACAGCCTCACCCTGTTATATGGCCTACCCACAATGCAGTGGGTTTTATAATGTTGCCAATGATTAAAAAGATAATCTCAGATGGTGCTATTTTAGATCTCAAGGTTGTGTTTTGAGTAAGTGTGGAGAGAAAACTTTGAAATATTTTTGAAATGTTAGAGACAGTTGAAAGATCCATTAAACTGGTTTGCCACGCTTTTGTGTGCATGTATGTGTGTGTTTGTTTTGTGTGGCTATTACTGTAGGTATTCTTGTGATCAGTCAACCGTCTAGGACAAAATATTGTTTTAGCTGTTAAGTGCACCGTCATTTCCTGTATATATGCAACCCCCCCCCCCCCCCCCCTTTCGCACTTCTGTTATCCCACCCCTATGAGGTTTAGTAGATCTAGCTGAACATGTAACAAGTGACCATCATCATATGACAGAAAACTGACTCTGCAGAAAAAATGTAATCAGATAGTTGATAAACAACACGTCCGTGAACTTTGTGTTTTCAACATTTCAAGACTCGGTATGTGGGTTATGATGGAAAGTGCTGTTTTGTAGCATGATTTAAAGTGATACACTACCACTCAAATGAGTTGGGTTGGTGGTTTTTAAACAAACTTATGTTTAGAGAGGCTGCAAAGGCTGTAAAAAATGTTGGGTTCCACACAATTGATTTGTGTTGGGACAACATGAAGGAATTAAGTTAACTTATTAGTTTTGACATATTTAAGTGGATTGAACATAAAATAATTAAGTTGTCTTACCAATAAACTCAAGAATTGTGTTGTTTCAGCTCATTTTAAATAAGTAGTTTAAACAAACAGCAAACCTTTTTGGATGTGCATTTATTTGTTGAAAATACAGTGAAATATTGTGAAACATATCATTCTAATATGATGAATTGGTGCTCCAGAATCACACTTTACTGTTATCACAGTAGTAAACAGCAGAGGAAACCTTTTTTCAGGATTCTTTGATTATTGTAATGTTTGAAAATTCAACATTCATTTTAAATCATAATCTTCTGTAGCAGATAATATATATTTTTAAGAAAATCTGTCAAAACTGCAGAAAGTGCCCTGGAAGAGGCATTTAGGCACCAGTGCATTTTGCATTACAAGTAAATCTTAATTAACACAAGGTGTTTATTGGTTTATTGATTACAAACAAATTAACAAACAAACAAACAAAAAAAACTAATATATATATATATATATATATATATATATATATTATATATATATATATATATATATATATATATATATATATATATATATATATATATATATATATATTAGTTTTTTTTTTGTATATTAAATGCAATATATTAACACATTTGGCAAATTGGTCCAGAATTTTTTTTTTTTGCTTCATCCCTAATTATTATTGCTATCTTCCAAAGACATCAGTGTGCATTTTTTAAAACCTGATTTTTTTATTTTCTTTGAGTAAATCTGTTTATTAAAATGTCTCCATCTTAAGCAAACGTTGATTAATTGAAAGTGCTTATAAGAGAAAAGATAGAAACAGTACTAGTCTATAGGTTCTCAAGATTAATATGAGTTTGGGCAAAGTGAGCATCACACATCTCCTTTAATTCGAGGAGTATAATCCAACGTAATATGAAAAACATGCATAGAATTACAGGAAATTATATATATACTGCAAAAAAATGCTTTTCTTACTTGTATTTTTTGTTTTGTTTCTAGTTCAAATATCCAAAAATTCTTAAATCAAAAAGCATTTTCTAGACAATCAAAACTTATGGTCTTGTTTTAAGAAATAATATGTCCACAATTAAGTGATTTTTTCTTAAAACAAGCAATATAAACATGACAATGAGGTAAGCAAATTAATCTTGTTTTTCCTTTTGACACGGGATTATTTAGTTTACGACATTGGCAGATTATTTTGCTGTTTTAAAGAAAAACACACTTAATTTTGACATATTATTTCTTCAAACAAGACAATATGTTTTAATTTTCTAGAAAATGCTTCTTGATTTTAATAACTTTTTAAATATTTGGACTAGAAACAAGACAAAAAATCTAAGTAAGCAAAGCATTTTTTTGTGTAAATTCTTGTGCATTTTGCAGTGTACCGACTGCAATATGTCATTGAATACACTCAAAAAAAAGACGTTTGCTGTTTGTTCAAACTACTTATTAAAAATGAGCTGAAATAACACAACTATTGAGTTTTTTGCAGACAACCTTATTGTTTTATGTTCAATTCACTTAAATGTGTAAAACTTAATTCCTTCCTGTTGTCTCAACTAGGCATAAGACGATAATCGTTTTTTTAAGGTTTACTGCAGTTTAGAAAAGTCAAGGTTTTAAAACCGCAAACATATTCTGTTATACTGTTCTTAAGCTGTCAGTGTTTTTTTTACAATTATTTTATGTAGTTTTTTAGGGCAACAGTATCTCAAGCAGAAAAGGACCCTCCACATCAAAAGCTACTATTCAGCCCATGATTTAGCAAACATTTGAGAAACAAATCGCTTATAAAGCATCATCCTATGTGCATCCTATGTGCTACGCACCTGAATAGTGCAGTGGCTTACCTACTTTATATCCAAGAAAAGAAAGATATTCAAAGATGTCTTTTCAAATCTTTCGTAAACTAATTAAGATAGCAGGTTGATGATTTATTTTAATTATTTAGCCTGACATGTTTGCTCTTCCAAAATATTTTAAATGTTTCTTACAATATAATATCTTGTGATCAAAAGGAAAATAGTTTATAGAAATAGAACATATTTGAGAGCAGCAATCACAGTATCGTCATACTGTGAAACCGTGATATTTTATCCAAGGTTTTTATACTGTCAGAACCTTATATCAGCCCATGCCTAGTCCCAACACAAAATCGATTGTGTGGAACCCAGCATTTTTTACAGTGAACCCCTTACATTTGATTAGCAGTCATTTTCTTGTTCATCCCTCAATAAGCATGTTTCTAGCATTGTCACAATAATGAAAAAGTACACATACAAATGTTTTTACAGTGGCCAAGAACAACTTTGCTAAATTATTCAATAGTCTACCTCAACGTAACATCAATATGCTTGAAGAAGTGGCCTTTACAATATGACAAATATTTAGTTTTTGTAAATCAAGCGCACACCCACAAACACACACCCATCTGCGAATCAATGATTTCCACCTTTTCCAAGTAACTAAAGCACAATAAAACACACGGTAAACGTGTGACTGCCTGTTTCTTAAGGAACAGGAATGAGAAGATTTCGTGAACTGTCTGAATAGAGTTAAAATCAGGTCGGTACAGTTTAAATGAAGGAAATTGATTTCAGGTCAGGCTTGAATAGTTTCCAGTCAATTGCCACCTAAAACAAACTTTCTGCTCGGTCAATCGACAACCGCATTCACAGCTCACCGCACACAGTTTGCTCCCAGAAAAAAAAAATAGGACGAGAGAGAAGGGTTTTTGGGTGTGACAAGTAAAAGGAAGAAAGAAAGAAATATAGGAGAGAGAGAGAGAGGTTTAGGAGGGGGCACCTTTGCACCGCCCCACCCCTCACATGTACTGAGTAAACACTCTTTTACCAACTGCACCTCCAATCACACACTCCTCTGCCCCACAGACGGTGTGTGCGAGCAGACTCCAGACAGACTGAAGAGAAGGCCTGAGTGTGTGAGTGACTGTGTGTGAGTGAAACAACATCACACCCCCCACTCGGACACACATTCATCCACCTGAAACGCCAGGTAAAACTCTTTGTTGTCGTTTTTTTTTTTTTCTGTAACTGCTAGCATTTTGCTAATACAAATAGTCAGCGTTTTACTTGTGCGTTCTTCGTAACGTTGACCTTCATGACCTTCAGTAGTACTCTAAAAGTCAAGCTTTGTGCAATGTAGATTGTGTCTAAAATGCTTTACAGGGATGATCAGGAAAAATCAGATAATAATATTTCATTTTTGAGGGACAAATTAATATATCAAACAGAAAACGTAAAGCTACAGCTACTTACTGTTTTAGTGAATAGCATTTGTGTTTTTTGACTAGTGTGTTCATGTGATGTAAAATGTAATTGTGTGTGTTGGTTGTTGGTCTTTGGACTTGACTTCTTCAGTCTTGTGTTTGCTGATAGGGTGGGCCCAGACCTGAGTGTGCTTCTGTTATCAGAACGCTTGTCACATTTCTTCGTTTGGGGGAAATACTGTAGTATTTTGATTCCCCATAGATTTCTCACATCAATAGAAAGTGATGAGACATCAGCGTTGTGCTTACTAGAGGCATTTTTTGAGCAGATTTGTGTGTTTGTGTAAGCACATAGTGATTGATCTGGCCTCGTCACATTGTGTTGCGGTAAGTAGATTAAGTTCAGGATTGAGGAGTTCAATAGGTGAGATAAGAAACCTCAAGATGTCGTCAGCATTTGTGGTTCAGCCTCTTTTCTCTTATGGTAGTCACTGTGGTGAACATGAAGCAAAGTGCTTTAGCTTATTGTTAGGTTTGTGTGGGATTTGTTTAATTGACTCTCTTTGTGTGTATATGAAAAAAACGATTAATATGTGGTGTTTTTGATTGTGGGGTTTCGCTTAACCTTAACAGGATTTTTAGCTTTCTAACTTCCTTCTTCCTGTTTTGTTATTGAGAGATAGCAGTGTTGCCTTTTCCAACTAAAACCAAGACTATGACAAATGCCAAGAGATATTAAGCTGAAATAAGATGCAAATAATATTCAAATAAAATGAACATTTGTTGAAAAGGTAAAAATGATAAATGATGTTCTGCCAACTAAATAAAACTATTTAGCACATAAATGACTGAAATTAAGTAAAGGTATGTAATATTTTTAAATATTCTGATGACACAGCCATACTAAGTTTACTTTATGGGAAGGATGATATTACGTAGAGTTATCTACCAGTCAAAAATTAGCTGGTTTGTTGATTGGTGTGATAAAAATAAGCTAAAAATAAATACTAAGAAAACTGAAGAGATGGTATTTGACCCAAAGTGTATAGGTGACTATTGTCAAGTGGTTGTACAGGACCATCCTATTACTCAGTGTACAGTGTAAATCTAAGTCTCTTAAAGACAGGATGGAAAATTATTGGGCATGATGAATATTTTTATCTTTGAGTTTTATATGAGAATTGTGTCCTCAATCAGATGGAAAGGGTTTTGAATGATCCCGCTAGCCATGGGCTGGTGTAAGATTCTGATGGTATATGATAACCTTGGATAAAAATATCACGGTATTGTGATTACTGCTCTAAAATATGTTCTTTTTAAATGTCTGGGTAAAAAACAACTACTTTTTTTCTTTTTTGAACACAATCAATTTTATTTTGTGAAAGATTTATAATATTTTGGAGCAGTAAACTTGTCAGGCTAAATCATTCAAATGAATCATTGACTTCTGCTGTCTTCATTAGTTTCAAAAACACAGATTTCTTTACAATTTACAAGACATCTTCGGATGTCTTTTTTGCTGGAGATACCGTTGTCCTAAAACAACAACAACAAAAAATTGTAATAAAAAATCTTACACATACGTTAGGAATAGTATTATAGAAAATGTTGATGGTTTTAAAACCTTGACTTTTCCAAACTGCGGTATACCTTGAAAATAGTTATCGTCCCATGCCTAGATCCAACTTAATTTTTGTTTCCACATTATGAACTGCTTCCCTCTGGTAGGAGATATAGAGTCCCTAAGTGTAGGTTGAACCGATATAAGAAATCCTTTGTACCACTTTCAGTGGGTTTACTTAACAAGAGTTTATCTTAATTAGCATTACAATTATTGTAATTACTGTATTTTTTTATTGTTTTTATTGTTTGTTTTTATGAAATGTCTGCAGCAATATGGTGATGCCCATAACAAATTTCCTGTCAAGGACAATAAAGCTTAACTAACTAACTAACTAACTAACTAACTAACTAACTAACTAACTAACTAACTAACTAACTAACTAACTAACTAACTAACTAACTAACTAACTAACCAACTAACCAACTAACTAATATAATAAATAAAAATGCTAAATACATTTTCAAAGAAATACATATTCAACATCAAATGATATAATGTATATAAAATTTGAACTAAAAGTGAACATATATATTGAACATATTCTTAAATAATAAAATAATTTATAAATAGCACAGATTGTTAAGGTATTTTTATTTAACACCTGTTCAGACTACACTGTAAAAATATCTGTTAAATAACAGGTTCCTTTTTTCGTGATTAACAGTTTTTTGTTTATTTACAGCTATAAATTGCATTATACAACATTGATCTCTTTGAAAGATCAATGTTTGAAGTTGAAAATTCATCTCTGCAGGTTAACAAAAGGACTTTTATTGACATTTTAGCAGTTTGAAACAGTATATTGTATAATAAATAATATATCGAGAATTAAGATCTGTAAAATAACAGAAAAAGTACTGGCATGTTTATCACCAGGTTTTTTGCACTGTAGTTTACAATCAACCCACATATCAATATATCACTTCAAACTATTAAAAATATTACATTTTCAAACTTTTCAACATCTAAAGTTGTTGGAGGAAAGATCAAGATCCTATAATGCATTTCAAAATCATAAATAAATGAAAAGAAAATACAAAAGCATGCATGACAGAATATGAAAACTGTTAATTTACGCGTGCCATGCTTTTTGACTACAGTCTAAGTCGTGAGAACAGAGTCATTGTGTGTGTTTTAAATGAATGTTTTGATAAATGCTTTACTGTAGCTTGTTTTCATAGAGAATTGAAACTGAGGCTGACAGGAATTGAGATCGGCATTGCGGGTTTGACTGTCTCTGTGTCTATACGTCTCTCGCTCCGCCTGCCATCGTTTGATGGTTGTGTTCTGAGCAAATCGGATTTTCTTTCGTTTTGTTGTATGTTTCACAGTCTGTGTGCAGACATACAGTTGAAGTCAGAATTATTAGCCCCCCTTTGATTTTTATTTTCTTTTTTAAATATTTCCCAGATGATGTTTAACAGAGCAAGGAAATTCTCACAGTATGTCTGATAATATTTTTTCTTCTGGAGAAAGTCTTATTTGTTTTATTTCGGCTAGAATAAAAGCAGTTTTTAATTTTTTAAAAAACATTTTAAGGTCAAAATTATTAGCCCCTTTAAGCTATATTTTTTTTCTAATTGTCTACACAACAAACCTTCGTTATAAAATAACTTGCCTAATTACCCTAACCTGCCTAGTTAACCTAATTAACCTAGTTAAGCCTTTAAATGTCACTTTAAGCTGTATAGAAGTGTCTTGAAAAATATAGAGTAAAATATTTTTTACTGTCATTATGGCAAAGATAAAATAAATCAGTTATTAGAAATGAGTTATTAAAACTATTATGTTTAGAAATGTGTTGAAAAAAATCTTCTCTCCGTTAAACAGAAATTGGTGAAAAAAATAAAAGGGGGCTAATAATTTAGGAGGGCTAATAATTCTGACTTCAACTGTATATGAAGTATTTAAACGGTTTGCATCTCATTATGCATATTACTGTATGTATGTCTTGGAAACTAACTAGAAATAAAATAAGTACTAAATGGAAATGAATTAAAGCAAAATATTATTTAACTAATAAAATGAAAGACATGACTCAAATTTAAATTAAACTGAAAATGTAAAAAATATAATCGTAGCAACATTTCACAATAATAATGTATTTATTTACTAAGATGAACTAAGAATGAACAATACTTGTAGAGTATTTATTAATCATAGTTTAACATTTAGCAATGCATTATTAAATTCAGATGTGTGCTAACATCAGTTTATGCACTGTGAGTTAACAAGAACTAATGACTCACTAACTAACATTAACAAATATGAATAATATAATAAATGTATTGATCATTGCTTATTAAATGCATTGACTAATATTCACTAATGGATCCTTACATAAAGTGTTACCTGGATTGTAGATAAATATTATTTAAATGAACTAAAACAAACAGAAATCACTAAATTAGATTAGATTAGATTCAACTTTATTGTCATTACACATGTACAAGTACAAGGAAACGAAATGCAGTTTAGGTCTAACCAGGAGTGCAATAGCAGCAAGTGCAGGATACAGGTATAAGTTATAAAGTGCAGTTATAGAAAAACTATGGTGATATTTACAGATGGATGTACTATGAACTTTATATACAGGTTGTATTAGCTATGAACAGAGATCTACAATAGATGGATATATGTACAGGTTGCTATTAATAATCAGAAGTGTGCAGATAGATAAACAATTACAAATGTAAATGTACAGTAGGTGTGTACATAATTACAAATGTACATGTGTAGCGGGTATGTACAGTTAAAAAAAAATGAATCAATGCGACGAATATGTGCAATTTTTAAATGTGCAAAATGTTAAATAGTGCAGTGATTATGAGGAGTATAAGGTATGAGGAGAGTGGGGGTGTATCAGGGAGGAAAAGAGTCAGTGGGGGGCAGAGTTCAAAAGGGAGACAGCTCTGAGGAAAAAGCTGTTCCTTAGTCTACTGGTTTTTGTCCGGGGGAGCCTGAAGCGCCTGCCGGAAGGCAGGAGAGAAAACAGTCTGTGAGCAGGGTGAGAGGAATCCTTAAAAGTACTGCGTGCTCGGCGCACACAGTGTTTACTTCTGGATGAAACTTATTATTACGTTTCTTCTGGATGAAATTACAAATAAATCTGATTGTTAATCATCTGAAATAAATCTACAATATGCTGAGATATTAGTAAAGGTCAGACATTTGACCGACATTTGACCACTTCGGTCTAAACAAACTCTTTGGCTGATTAACAGAAGTGCTAGATCTCTCCTGTGTCACTTTTAAACTGCTTTAACACTGGATAATGTATTCTCTTTTCTTACTACAATTAATGTACACATTTAAAACTCTATAGGTTCTGACTAATCGAAAAGTCATTATAGATTACCAGCTAAAGTGTTTACTCAGTCACTGTGTGTTTCAATTGTAAGTATGTGTTGACTTAGAGAGAATTGTGGATTATCATTTAAAGAGAGTTTATGTTAATGATCTGCACAGTGATTATAAAGTGTCACAAAGGTCAGTGTTTGTCAGAGATGAGTTTAATAATTATATAGCACCATTATACAAGTTTTCACTTCGTCACTGAGAAGAACGCAAGTCGCTGCACTTTTCAATACATCATGTGAGTGGTTTCTAAAAATCTTTAAGACTCTCTTCAACAATAAACATTAACTCACTTAGATTATCTGTTCACACCGCAGTAAACTTTGACTTTTATTGCACCGGTCATCTTATATGGATGCAGATTTAGAGCTGGTTTATTCTGGATGAACTGAGAATCATGATTTTTTTTTGTTTGTTAAGAATCAAGATCACAATTCTGAATAAGCAATATAACAAACTATAAAATAATAATAATAATAACGTATAATAATTTTATTTACTATAATATCTTTTTTAGATATTATATTATGGCATAATTTAAATAAAAAAGAATGATTAATTAGTAGTTGAATCAGCATTTTTGAAGAATCTCTTGAATTAATTATTCAAAGATAATAAAATTTTAATGGTCACCTTTTGATGCCACCTATTGTTCCAATGATGTAATTGCTTCTTACTTCATTTGAAGCATCAAACTGCTTTCAAAGTGGTGTTGTCACTGTAACAAAATTGTAATATTTAGTACCAATACCAGTGATAATACATACAATTGTCATAATACATACAATTTTTAGTATCAAAGAAACTCAATAGCTGTGCTAATTAAACAGCTGACTCTCTGTAGTCATTAAAAATCCCATGGCACTTCTCGTAAAGAGTAGGGGTGTAACCCCGGTGTCCTGGCCAAAGTCCCTCAATCGGCCCTTACGATCATGGCCTCCTAATCATCCCCATCCACCGAATTGGCTCTATCACTTTCTCTTCACTCCACCAATAGCTGGTGTGTGGTGAGCGCACTGGCGCCGTTGTCCTGTGGCTGCCGTCGCATCATCCAAGTGGATGCTACACACTGGTGGTGGTGTGTAGAGACCCCCCTCGTGATTGTGAAGCGCTTTGGGTGTATGGCCATACACAATAAATTCGCTATATAAATACACATTACATTACATTACTAATTAACCACTACACTATGTTTATAAATAAAAATTGGGCAACATTTAAATGGTTTAAACATTTTTAAAGTCTTTTTTGGTATCTAGCAAACCAAGCTTATGCAGCACTGACATAATACTTGCAGTTTGTGCATGCGTTTGATAACGTAACATTCTGTAGTGCATTTATTTATTATTAAAGGCCATTTGGTAATTTCAATCATCATACAGTAGACATCCTTCATTTTCTCATCACGCAGTCTAAACAGTTTCTTGTCATTGTCTGTAACAATTTTGTGTCTTTTTGGACACTTTTTTTGTACTTCCGCACTTTTATTACTTCTGTAATACTACATGTTTGATGCATATATAAAGCGTCTGTGTCTTGAGGTCAGTGTGTTTGATGGGATTTTTATATGTGAAATTTGATTAGAAAGGAATCATGGGACTGATTATTCTAAGCCAATCACTGTAGACTAGAAAATAAAAATATAAAGTAATGACTGCAGGAAAATAATGCAGTAAAAGTACACATTTTATAAACTACTTAGTAAAGTACAATGCTTGAGTTACAGTAATTTAAGTATTTGTAATTTACTTTACACCACTGCATATACACACTGCTAATTATCGATTGCTCTGAGAGAATCGTCACTATCAGCATCATTACATTTGTGAATTAAAACAACAATCCCGCTATATTTAAATATATTCTATATTGTTGGTTTGCACGACTAAACCATTTTTATACAACTGCAAGAAGCGGACGCCTAAAATGGCGAGATTGTGGTCAGTAGAAGAGGTCTAGTTGCTACTTAGAGATAATATTGCGTGGTTGTTTTAATCAATATCGAGAGTTTTTAACGATTAGCTGATTGAAATCTTGCTGACACCCCAACATACAAGAAGAGATAAAAACATGCAAACTCGTGTCTTTTAGTCTTGAAAGGCTCATAACATTGAGAGTAGCAGGACTTTTGTGTGCAACTGAGGGCTTCGCTCTTTTGCTTGATCAATGGAGTGTATCGTGTTTGAAGAGCCCTTGACGTGACTGAAGAGCTCAGCATCTATACATAAAAACAAATACACACACCAGGCTGATGACTTGATGGTCATCTGAAACCTCTATTCATTTATTTAGAAAATGCTAAAGTGGCTTAAATATCTTCCGTGATGACCATGGTTCTTGATAATGACATCAAACACTCAATTAATTTTACACGTTGTGTCCGTTTGATCAACAAAAATCCTTGTTTAAAATGTTATCAGATTTATTAAAACATTGAGAAGTACTTTGAAATTACCAAAACACTAACCACTTCACAAAATGATGCTACAGAACAGAATTAATGAAATGTATAATCTGTGATTGCTCAAAAAAAAGTGTTAAGGCAAATTTTTAAATAAAACAACATGTTCTTGCTCTGCTAAACATCATTTGGGAAGTATTTAAAAAGGAAAGAAAATTGAAAGGGGGCTAAAACATCATTTGGGAAGTATTTAAAAAAGAAAGAAAATTGAAAGGGGGCTAAATATTCTGACTTCAACTGTATGTATACAGTATATATATATATATATATATATATATATATTAAAGTCAATCAAAAGCTCGGTCAAATGTTTTTTGACACATTATAGCACTTCATAAATATTAATTTATTAAGTAATACTTGTATTTCATTGTATTTATTACAATTATATATATATATATATATATATATATATATGTATATATATGTATATGTATGTATATATGTTTGTATATATATATATGTATATGTATGTATGTATATATAGATATGTATGTATATATATATATATATATATATATATATATATATATATATATATATATATATATATATATATATATATATATATATATATATATATATATAATTATAATAAATACAAATAAATGTTTACAAATTGTATAAAAAATAAGTATTATTTAATAAATGTATACATTAATTTTTATGAAGTGCTATTAGGTGGTCAGCCTTTAACAGGACCATACCGCCGAGGTGCTTACTTTACACACTGCCCTTGTTGATAGTGATGGTCAACATTTTATGAATAAATGAAATATTAGGTTTAAATCACAGAAGCCAACTCAAACATAAACACACATAAAGTTTATAACAAAACAACCCATGTATTTGAACTAATATAACACATAAACTAACTCTAAACCATTTCCCATGATGCACCTGGCTAGAGCGCTGTGGGCCAGGTCATTACTGTGTGAGTAGCCTTAAAATTTTACATTGGTCAAAACAAATATTTCTTAGTTGAGCTCTTAATCAAAAACATTTATATTTAACTATGTTTTGAACTCATATATTAAAATAAAACAAATAATATTAGACTGAAATAACTGCTACATTTTTAATTGGATGAAGTACTGCTTGAAAATAATTTTTCAGCCTTTTTTTAAACCAAAGGATGAACGGACTAACACTTCTGATTACTTGTAAGCAACAATTTAGATCTTCATCAATGACTCTTCTCTATTGCACGTTTTCCCCATCCATGCAAAATCTCTATACAGGTGTGTGTGTGTGTGTGTGTGTTTGGTGGTTTTCCTGCGTGTGTATTGTTCTGCTCCTCTACATTTCACTGTGTTCTTTCAGCGAGATGGAAGGAGTTTCACCCAAGAGATACTAATTGATCTCTCTGCACACAAAAGCCTTGTGTGTGTGTTCCTGTGTAGCTGTGTGTGTGAGTTTATAAAGCATGTGACGACTGTCACACATTGTCCTGTGTGTCGAGAAGTCAAAGATCAGATACTTCTGTCAATCAGTGTGTTAGATAATGAAAAACCATTATCTTGTGATCACACTTGCCAAGAAAAGGCCTCCTACATTCACACATCATCTATAACTTTGTTGTTTTGGACACTTGTTGTTTAGTAACAATTTAAAAGATTGAATCACTTGATATATTTAAGTCAAAATGAATATAAAGCTATGGAAAAATTAGGAGACCGCTTGAACACTCTCAGTTTCTCTGGATTGACATGGGTTTTAGTTTGAGTTAAATTGTAATATTTGGTTAATTATTTAATGGGTTTGTAATATTTCTTCTATCAAATAATACTGTCATTTAGAGGGTTTTTTTGTGAAAATGACAGTTGCTCAAAATAACAAATGTTTAAAAAAAATAAAATAAACAATCAGGGTTATTCTACCAAATGTTGATTTATAAATTGTTTGGAGGTTGAAACATTCATTGTGTTGCTAAAATATATTATACATAAATGTCTGAAAACATGGCAACTTTTTGTGTAAAAAAAATCTAAATGGTGACTTTTCTATTTTACTTTTTTGAAATTTTATTTAAAAAATGTCATTATTAGTGTACAGAATAAAGCAAAATTATGTTTTATTCAAATGTTTTAAATCGGAAATCCAGAGGGATTACAATTAGTTTCTGTTGATTATAGTAGATTGAATTCTCAATCATTTCTATTATTCTCAATTAATAACACATTTGAAAATGCAATGCATATTTTTATTTAAATATAGTATGTTGTTTGTGTGGTAACATTTTACATTTATTCATTCAATATAATTTACAGTAAGATTAGATTAGATTAGATTAGATTCAACTTTATTGTCATTACACATGTACAAGTACGAGGCAACGAAATGCAGTTCAGATCTAACCAGGAGTGCAATAGCTGCAAGTGCAGGATACAGGTATAAGTTATAAAGTGCAGTTACAGAAAGACCTATGAATTAATGCATGAACTTAAAGTACAATAACAATTTGTAGATTAAATTGAATAATTTATTCCAGGGATTTTAAAGATGAATTTTCAGCTTCATTACTCCAGTTTTCAGTCACGTGATCCATCAGAAATCACTCTAATATTAATTATTATTATTATACTTATTATTCATTCATTCATTCGTTCATTTTCTTTTCGGCTTAGTCCCTTTATTAATCCAGGGTTGCCACAGCAGAATGAACCGCCAACTTATCCAGCATATGTTTTACGTAGCGGATGCCCTTCCAGCTGCAACCCATCTCTGGGAAACATCCATACACACTCATTCACACACATACACTACGGACAGTTTAGCCTACCCAATTCACCTGTACCGCATGTCTTTGGACTGTGGGGAAAACCGGAGCACCCGGAGGAAACCCACGCGGATGCAGGGAGAACATGAAACTCCAACTGACCCAGCCGAGGCTCGAACCAGCGACCTTCTTGCTGTGTGGCGACAGCACTACCTACTGCGCCACTGCGTCGCCCTATACTTATTATTAATACAAGCAATAATGACTGGAGTAATAATTTCAATTGAAACTACATACAATAAGAAAGCATTTATTTAAAATTTGAATAAATATTTAACAATTTAACAATTTTTTTACATTTAATAAATGCCGCCTTGATGAACAGAATAATTTTCTTTAAAAAAAACATGAAAAAAATAAATCTAAAACTGACCCCAAACTTTTGACCGGTGTGTGTGTGTGTGTGTGTGTGTGTGTGTGTATATTTATATATATATATATATATATATATATGTGCATGCTTTTTGCTAAACAAATAGTAATATATAATACCTAATTTGCTGTGTATTAATAGTTATTAATGTAGTAGTTAGGTTTAGGTATTGGGCAGACATGTAGAATATGATCATGCAGAAGATGTACTTTATTAGTAAAAAACATTCTATATCTTAACATTAGGAAGGCAATAAGCCAGTATTAATATTGAGAATTGGTACTAAAACAAACATTACCGAAGTATTTCATACAAGAAAATGCTTTTTTGTAAATAATGTCGATTGATTTGCGATTTGTTAGAGATCATTTGATCTATACATTTTATTTTGCTTTAGTTACCTTAAAGTGTTCTTGTTTGTGATTCGCATTGTTTTGTTTTGAAAACATTTTTGAAAAGTTGAAGTCTTGTTGAAATGAGCACCACCGAGAGTGTGTGTGTGATTGTGTGTGTGTGTGTGAGTGAGTGAGAGAGAGAATCTGTACGTACAGCTAGTGATTTGTGCTGGTTAATCATCCACCTGCTGCTGCCTCAGGTTTCCTTGCACCCAGTGCGTGCGAACACACACACATACACACACGGAGACATGTAAAGGTCAACCATTGCCAGGCAGGTACAGTAAGATATGGAGAGCTGATGTTGGCTGGAAATTGAATAATGTTTTTTTTTTCTATACTCTCGATGGTTTATTTTCTCTCTCTTGCCACGGATTCTCACTTCCTGCTGTTTTCTGTATCTCTGTACGGAACCAGGAAACTTCCACAAAGTCTCACTTCCAGAAACACACGAGGGCCTAAAAGACTTTTCTCTGTGTCCTTGTTGTCCCTGGTGATTTGTCCCAGTTACTGAATGAATAATTACAGTTAATTCATGAAACTGTAAGTAATTGATTAATTAATTAACAAACACACACAGGGAAGATGTCGCTAAAGCTAATAATTCAAATTTCACATTTTAGAGTTAGCTAAATAGCAAATTTTTTTACTAATAAGTCGGGGCTAATCACTTATTTTTGCACAAGACCATATAAAGCAATATACTTGTACGGTTGCACTTTATTTTGATGGTCCTTCTATAGATGTTCATTCTTCAACTAAAAGAGTAGCTTTTAAGCTGCATTTTAACTAACTTTTTTAGGTTATTAGCAGGGCTTGACATTAACACCCACCAACCTGCCAAATGCGGATTGATTTCACCTGTGGCGGGTCAAACAGACACCCCCACTCGCTACTTTGGCTGGTTGAAAATAATTTTTACATTTAAATTTTTAAATTAAACTGTTGTTTCCTTGTGCGAAGCAACTGTGCCTGGGAACACAACTGGTGCGATCGTTTCTCTTTGAAATAGACTGGAAAAAAGTGATGCGCGTGCATCCACAGTCCTGCTACTTTCAAGAGCTCAAGATTTTTTGTAAGCAGCAGCGGTTGCTGCTTTCGCTTTAACGATTCTTTGAATAGTTTATTAATGTGTTAACCGTGTGCGCGCGATTATCCTTTCATTATCGCACACTGAATGTTTTTCACTTACTTTTTTTGCTTACAGTTATTTCTATTAATATGGTTTAATTATTATTCTTCACGTCCTATCATCCTTTACAATAACATTGCTCTAATAGGAGAATAAAAAGTTTTATTTTGCTTGTTTTGACGAATTATTAATATTTGTGGCAAGGAAATAAATAGTTTGGTGTGGCCAGAGAAAAGAAATTGGTAAATCTCTAGTGTTGAGCCCTAAAGAGTCATGTAAAATAAAATTAATTGCAATGCGACACTTTGAAACCCCAACACATGTTCTCATGCTCATTGAGCAAGGTCACAACAAACACACAAAAAACTTTAATTAACGACGAGTCATGTGGACATAACACATATTCTAAATCAAGTAATTTTAGCATGCCAAAGTCAAATTTATGCATATAAAATACATTTTCCTAACAAAAATTGTGGCTAGTAAAAATGGCAAGTGGAATCATTGGAAAACTACTAGCCACAGTGGCTGCTGATCAAAAATGTTAATGTCAAGCCCTGGTTATTAGTAAACTGGCAATTATGTTGTGCCATGCTGTATGTTCGTCACATATTATTTATACTGTACTTTTCCTTTTATTAACTGACACAACCCATATAGTACATAAAATGTAATCCTTTTTCCAGTTTGAAAAGTGTAAATGCTGGTTACACTGCCTTATTTTGTTCATTTCCTTTAGACAGTAAATGCGTTTGCTCTGAGAACCTTTTTCACGGTTCATAGAACTATTGCTTGTGTGCAAGTTCCTGATTTTGGCTTTTCATACTGCAGGAATTGGAAACAATTTTAGTTCTAGGAACACAATTTGGGGAAACAAATTAGTTCCTATTCAGAACAGGGACACAATAGGAACTACAGTGATGCAAGTGTACATTTGCTGATCTCTTACATCTGCTACAGTTGTTTTTAATGTTAAAAACGTACACATAAACAAAACTAATGTAACCTGCATTTACTTGCACTTTATGTCTATTACCTGTACTTTATGTATGTGTAGAGCTAATAGTTGTCAAAGGTGATTTAGTATATTTTATTGTTTTAGTCATATAACTTACTCATCAGCATTTCATCTATATTTTCAATTAGAAAAAGGAAAAGCAAAACTAAAAACACAATTGCGATTACGCCGTCCTCTATCCTCCAGTTGTTGAATAATTTGTTGAATGCAGAGCTTGATTGTCAAGAGGGAAATTAGTTCCAGGGCTTGATGGCTAGTTCCTATAGCTGAGATGTAGCTACATGTTAACTAACTCTCATTAGAGTATGTGTAGAATGTTAGGTTTAGTTTAAGTTAACCTGCTTGCAAAGGTACTCGTAGTCAGTGGAATGTCTTTTGGTGAAACGTCAGAATAAATTGTTTAATAAACCAATTATTAAGTTGAGTCTAATAGCTGCTATAGTTGTTGCAAATGACTTATAGTCAACAGAGAACCATCAAAGTGACCGTCAAGCTAAGTAACTGATTTTAAAAAGAGAAGCATTTAATGGGTAAGAAAACAAGAGCGTCTGCCTATACTGTATATCTAAGCAAACCCCAAAATGAAAAGCCTTTCACTGCAGGCTGCAATCGCGTGTGGCGTTTTTAAGTTTTTAGTAACGCCTGCGTTCCAGATTCTGAGTGCAACAACGGGTCACTTGTGAAGTCCCTCATCCTGTGCTGGATGCTCTTGGATGGAGAGCACACGAGACAAGTTTTGTATTGTTTTCATTGCTTTTCTTAGTGAACATGCGTTAACACTGACGTCTTTACACAGATGCCCTCGGGTCTTTGTTGCATCTCGTGCATGAACGGCGTGTTTTAGATGAAAAAGCATGTCTAGTTTTGAAACAAGTGGTGAACAAATGCCAAATTCCTCCTTCAGAGATGAGACCTTTTAACAATGTTTACATTTTAAATGCGTAGCAAGAAGAGTAGGATACATTGCAAAATATTAAATTGTATGCAATACAACCTGAAATCTCAAACAGAGTTTTAAGACATTTTAAGATTTGATCAGGTGATTTTTACCAGATGTCGTATTGGACATACAAGATAAACCCATGGTTTTTTGCTTAAAAGGAAAGACACCATTCTGTGTTATACTGCACAATTCCCCTTACTGTAAAACACATTTTACTGGACTGTCCTGCTTTTAATGATTCCAGAGGGCGTTTTTATGAAATCAACTCTCTAAGAACAATTTTAACAAAGTGACACCAGGAAAAAATGAACATTTTGATCATGTATTAACACTAAAAAGTCTTATTTAATTTATGTGTTCATTAGTTTGTTGTTTTTAATTGTATAATTATTATTGAAATGTTTTGCCATGAAAAAAGCCTTGGTTGGTGACATGGCATTAAATTTAAAAAAAATTACATTATGTCTCTTGTTTTTGATGTCTCCTTACACTTAGCTTGGAGCTACGTATTTTTACACAAGGCCCAATTGCATTCATTTATAAACAAATAGACTAAGGGGGGGGGGGGGGGGTGTCAAGGTGGCACAGTGGATAGCACAATCGCCTAACAGCAAGAAGGTTGCTGGTTCGAGCCTCACCTGGGTCAGTTGGCATTTCTGTGTGAAGTTTGCATGTTCCCCTCGTGTTGGTGTAGGTTTCCTCCGGGTGCTCCGGTTTCCCCCACAGTCCAAAGACATGCGGTACAGGTGAATTGGGTTGGCTAAATTGTCCGTAGTGTAAGTGTGTGAATGAGTGTGTATGGATGTTTCCCAGAGATGGGTTGCAGCTGGAAGGGCATCCGCTGTGTAAAACATATGCTGGATAAGTTGGCGGTTCATTCCGCTGTAGCGACCCCTGATTAATAAATGGACTAAGCCGAAAAGAAAATGAATGAATGAGACTAAAATTGACACGTTTTACTACTCTTCTTGCTAGATGTTTGCTTTTACCTCTTTAATTCTACTTTATTTGTTCAGTATTTGGCAGAGATCCATATTTCTCCTCTCTCTTGCCCTCTCTTTCCTCCTGGTTTTTGCTGAATCGTCTTTCATTGTCATCTGCACACTTCCACTGACCCCACTTCCACCAAGACCATCTCAGTTTATTACACACTGATAGCTAGTTCATTTAGGCAGTACATTTTGTGGAAAAAGTCAGGCTGTCTTCCAGGATATGCTTATTTTTACAGTTAATGTCCATTGTTTGTGTTCTTAATGTGTGTGTGTTTTGTAAAAATAACCCTTTAATTCTGTGTTATAGCATCTTGCATAAAGCCTAAGTGGTTATAGAAGTGTTGCATCTATATACAACATAAAGGTTTTAAAATAGTTAATTGCAAGAACAATTTTATGTTCAGCAAAAGAACGATTTAATGAACAACTCTCCATTTTTTTTAACATAAAGAATATTTTAAAGATCCACAGACCTCCTTCCCACCCAGAAAAGCTTTTGTGGAATGATCTTTAGATGTAGAAGGTTCTTCATGCACTGTAAAACCCAACCGTCAACTTTATCAAATAAAATGAGTATAATTAACTCAAAATTGACTGAAAGTTAATTCTACTCATTTGAAAAAAGTTTTGAACTCAGGGTTGAAGGTAATGAGTTAATTTAATGCCTCATTACTTCAACTTAAATGGAGTAAGTTCACAGTACTCATATAGTTTAGTTTTTTTAACTCAAATGGTTTGTAGCAATCGGTTTCCTCAAATGGTTTGAGTTGCCTTAAATTATTAGGTTTTACAGTACTCAGTTGGTTTGAGTTCCTCTCATTTATAGGGTTTTGCTGTGCTTAAATTGCTTCGTTTAGTCAAATGGATTAAGTTCACAGCACTCATTAGGATTAGTTTTTGAACATAAATATTTGTTTTAATTGGTTTCCTCAAATGGTTTGAGTTACCTTAACTTATTGGGTTTTACAATGTGGAACCATCAATGCCAATGAATATTCTTTTTAAAATAGCGTACAGACTCATCAGCATAAATATATCTTATTGGCTGGTCTGCCTGGTCCTTTTGGCTTGTGATTAGTCGGTCTGCGTTTCTTCCTGTTTCAGCTTGGCCTTGAGCCACACATGTTCTGATTTTCAGCATATGTGTGTGTCAGCGTGTGAATGAGGAAGTGTCGTGGATATGTGTGTGTGTGAGAGCTTTGCTTTAGTACTGCTGAGTTGCCTGTTATTCCAGCCTCACAGTCACA
Source organism: Danio kyathit (assembly GCA_903798195.1). Lineage (NCBI taxonomy): Eukaryota > Metazoa > Chordata > Actinopteri > Cypriniformes > Danionidae > Danio > Danio kyathit. The sequence continues at coordinate 27,078,629 of LR812519.1, read as the reverse complement.
GTCACATGCTCCTTCAGCGAGCCTCTCAACTCATCATGAAAACACCAGGTATTTCAGCATGGTGCGTCTTCTAGTTGCTCATTTGGACGTTTGAACTTTAATCCTGGAGTGAATGCCTAATTAATTAACAACTCTTACACTTTTATTGTTGCTTCTTGTCCTGGTAGTTGTGTGTGCGTGGATTTTAGTGTCAGTGTGAGCTTATGTGAAGTTAGTTGTGTAGATCCAGGTTAAGCTGTGCGTGGGTCAGCATGCTCTGTGTGTGTAACCATGGTTTTATTGCTAAGCAACCTAACTACCTTACCCTGTAAGCGGGCATCAAGGTCCGGCTGACTGATAAATGACTGAATAGAGCCATCTAACAGCAGAACGGTGGGACTGAATCTGCGCAGTTTCTTCACCAATGTCTTTGTCAAACATTTTGTGGTTTATTTGAATGTGTCTGTTTTCTGCTTATGGAAAATTCTGGTCTAAGGATTTGGAGATTTCTTCCGTGCTGAAAAATGTAGATGCGGCTTAGTGGGGTTTATTAGGCAGCTTTATGTGTAGAAGAGGATTTATGTTTTGTGTGTGTGTGTGTGTGTTACACAGTGAAAATAGGACTTATAATTTATTATATTTTATAATTAAATGCATTAATCAGATTTTTTAACTGACCAGGAAAGATTAGATGAAAAAGTTTTTTTATATGTAATATTTAATAAAATAATTGAAGTTAATCTTTAAAAACACACAAAAAGCGAATGCAACTTAAATATAATCAGGGGTGGATTTAACCATTAAGAGAGGTAAGTGGCCGCTTAGGGCCCCAGAAAATCTGGGGGCACCCAATAAATATCTAGAAGTATAAATTATAACTATACACTATATATAACATCATTTTTTTTTTACCATATTTTGTATGGTGAGAGTTAAACAAATAACATTTTTATGTAATTAAATATTATTTAATATACAATCAAATATGATGTAAAAGATGTAAAATAATAACATCACAAAATAAAACATCCATCATGAAGCAGTCCAGCAATCAAATTTATAAAAACTAAAAATATATAATAATCTTATTTTAATTGTGAATTCATTTTAAGAAACCTAATCATTTAAAATGTAAAAATTGCATTAATTAAAAATTTCGAAAAGAAGATTGAGAGATATAGATAAAAAACAGCAATATAAATAAATATTGAATAAAAGTTGAAAGGGTGGATTTCAGAACTTGGGCCCTACAGTATATCTGTATGTAATTGCTTAGGGCCCCAAAATCACTAAATCCCCCCCTGAATAGAATCATTAGTGAGTCTCAAAATCAAAAACTTTTCATTATCTACGTATAATGCAAGTGATTGATAGCAATTAAAACAATTAGTTAGTTATTAACTAATTAATTAACCTATTTTTAATTAATTAATTATTTAGTTTGTCCATTTAATTTGTTATTTTTATCTTATATATGCTCTAGCCATAACATGTATTTACAAATAAATACCAACATCTAAACCGAACAACCTCCATAATAACTAGGCATGCCCAGATCCGATCATGTGATCGGAAATCAGGCCCGATCACGCGATTTCAGACTCGATCGGAATCGGATGTTACCTCCCGATCAGGACTTGAATATATATGTATATATTCTTATAATTTTTTTAACACATCTATAGTTACTGTATTCGGTGACACAGAGTTAGACCTCTTTCTTGACTTCACACAGAAACAGCAATGTGTACGGCATGACATCACTTGCAGTCTGGAGGTATTATAAAGTTGATGATGACAACATTGCCATAGCAAACTGAGATATGTAAACTTGGGATTGCCTGCGGGGTGTTTTAAGTTGAGGTGCTATTTGTTTTTATATTAGATTTATTTTTAGATTTACTGTTGCACTAAAGTCCAAACGTGAAGAATTTATGTTATTTATTACTGGATTGCTCAAGCTACCTCACAGAAGTGCTCTTTTTGTTAACAGAGTTGTTGAATGTTAAAATAAGGTGAATGAAATAAAAAATAAGGAACATCCTGTTTCTTTGCTCTTCTTTATTCTTTTTTATATGTATTATAGAAGCATTGGATCGGGTTTCGGTATCGGTATATACTCAAAATCAAATGACTCGAATTTAGACTCAAGGGCAAAAAAACCTGATTGGGACATCCTTAACAATAACTAATAAGCAGGAAATTAGGAGTTTATTGAGTTAAAAGATTTTGTTAATTGTTTGTTGAAAGTGAGAATTGTACCTTTCAATAAAATGTGAGCAATATTTTAATAATGTGAAGAAACATTTAAAGTTAGATGTTCTTTATGACACAATTAATGCTAACTTTTTAATATTAGTCATAACATTAAACAATTGTCTTTTTTGTAAGTGTTTATGAACATTATGATGATGCTTATAGAACATTTTCAAATTTTCCTTCTCTTTTCAGACTCCAGTCCTGATTGGATGCTTATTTCAGAATGACAGCAGAAGACTCCGCCTCTGCCGTTGCTATGAGTAACCCTAGCCCATCCTCCTCCTCCAAATCCTCCTCTGGACATCCGCAGCATCACTGCACCGTCCCAGAGGGAGTAGCTGGAGCCCCCAATGAAGCTGCGCTGGTGTCCCTGATGGAGCGGTCAGGTTATGGCATGGTGCAAGAAAACGGACAGCGCAAATATGGCCCGCCTCCAGGCTGGCAAGGCACTTCCCCTCCCCGCGGCTGTGAAATATTTGTTGGTAAAATCCCACGCGACGTTTACGAGGATGAGCTGGTGCCAGTATTTGAGAGTGTGGGACGGATCTACGAGATGCGCCTTATGATGGACTTTGACGGGAAGAACCGTGGTTATGCGTTTGTCATGTACACGCAGAAGCATGAGGCAAAGCGAGCGGTCCGCGAACTCAATAATTTTGAGATCCGTCCTGGGAGATTGCTAGGTGTGTGCTCCAGTGTAGACAACTGCCGCCTCTTCATTGGAGGAATCCCAAAAACCAAGAAACGTGAGGAGATCCTTGAGGAAGTTTCCAAGGTGACAGAGGGGGTGCTGGATGTGATCGTGTACGCCAGCGCTGCGGATAAGATGAAGAATCGTGGCTTTGCTTTCGTAGAGTATGAGTCTCACCGTGCTGCTGCTATGGCCAGAAGAAAGCTTATGCCTGGACGAATTCAGGTTAACATTAGTTCCAATTGAAAACAATGAAATCGTTCACTCCAAAAAGAAAATTTACTTAGTTTCTTGTCACTGGGGCTTTAGAAGAACCATTTTTTCTTAGTCTAAAAAAATATTTTGGTAACACATTACATTAGTAGTCATTGCAGGATGGTGGCTCAGTGGTTAGCACTGTCACCTTACAGCAAGAAGGTTGCTGGGTGGAGTCAGTTGGCATTTCTGTGTGGAGTTTGCATGTTCTCCTCGTGTTCACGTGGGTTTCTTCCGGGTGCTCCGGTTTTCCCCACAGTCCAAAGACATGCGGTACAGGTGAATTGAATAAGTAGCAATTCTCACTTTAAACTAGTGGCTTGTTACCTACATATTGTTAGGATATTGATTATTATTAAGATACTGTTTATTTTTACTTATAAAGTACATACTTCACATAATCATATTTCAGATTCTCAATCCAATACCTAAACTATACCCAACTACTACATTAAGCAGCAAATTCATTGGCTAAAAGTCATTTTTAATGGTTTGTTAATATTGAGAATTATAACTTGAAATAAATCGTGACCAATATTTGAATAATATAAAGTAAAATGTGAAGTTAACTGTTCTTTATGACGCCATTAATGCTAACTTTTACTCACTTTTTACAGCAGATCCATGCAATTATTTTATAGGATTACAATTTTTTTGTTATAAGCTGATGAACCAAACCAGTCAACTATGAATTAATCACATGACAAACACTAATTTGAAGCAAAGGAGTAGATGGAAATTTGACAAAAAGGTACATGATATAGCTTTAATGAGGAGAAGAACTACAATCCAATGAAGCACTGTAAATGGCACAATCCAAATAAAAACTATGGAGAAGTATTCATTTAAAGTTATTGTTTGGATTTATAGAAATTATCTAATCTAGTTTACTGCAAAGTATGCATGAAATATTGAAGTGTTTTGCCTGTGTTGGGAGGCCGACCGGATTAGGTCTTTCTCTCACTGCAGCTCTCTGATTCTTTGGTCCTATAAAGCACCTTTATTTTTAAGTATTTACTAAGAAAAGGAGAAATTTCTAAAGAGTCTTCACAAAGTTATTTTGGTATACAACAAAAGTGATAGCTACTAAACTCTGAGAAAGGTAAGCTTTAGTAAGCTACTACATTTTTAAATTAATTAAAGTTAAAGTTTTTTATTCTGTAGTTGAGATCAAGAAATGGATCATGCAGATGAATGAACAGATGATTTTTTTTAAGATGACTGATTTCAAATAATCTTATAATAAAAAAAACGATGAATTAATTCAATTCAATTCAAGTTTATTTGTATAGCGCTTTTCACAATAATTGTTGTTTCAAAGCAGCTTTACAAAAGGTGCACATTATTGCATTACAATCAAATTTGGAAAAGTTAAGATTATTAGTTACTATAACTTTATTAGTTACTAATAACTTTAACTAATTAACTAGTAACTAATAACTTTTAACAGTTAAAGTTATTATATATAAACATAATTAACCTTCAGTTATACTGTATAGTGTATAGGTGATGTCTATGTGTACATGTTCAATGAAGTGTATTTGTGTATTAGGTGTATTTAATAACCAATTGAAAAATAGGACTGATCTAATTCTGAGTTCTGATTCTGACTCACTGATTGACTCACTGATTCAGTGGTTGAGCTGTGGCAATTAACAGCTAGCTGGAGAGAGTTTAATGCCTCCAGATTTGCTCTGTTCATCACAGGAAACAACTGAATGGCTTGAGAAGACTTTTAATAAAGCTCACAACTCACCCAAGCAACTTTTATGGTGCTTTTATCATTTAAATTTGCACTTTCGGAAGAAATATTATTTAAAGAATTACTGTGTGGAGATTTTCAGAACTTTTTTGTGTATTTCCTGGAATAAAAACACCCGAAAGAGTTAAAAATATTCAAATGATTTTCTTTTTTGAGTGAACTTTTCTTTATTCCATTTATGCTATTTATTAAATACACCTCTACTACTTTATACCTGTTTGTGACTGTGTGTTTGTCTTTATGTTACTGCAGCTCTGGGGTCACCAGATTGCAGTCGACTGGGCCGAACCTGAGATTGACGTGGATGAGGATGTGATGGAAACAGTGAAGATCCTGTATGTGCGGAACTTGATGATCGAGACCAGCGAGGAGATCCTCCGCCAAACCTTCGGCCAGTTCAACCCTGGCTGTGTGGAGCGTGTCAAGAAAATCCGAGACTACGCTTTCGTTCACTTTGCCAGTCGAGACGATGCTGTGGTTGCAATGGACAACCTGAACGGCACAGAGATCGAAGGTTCCCGTATAGAAGTGACCCTGGCCAAGCCTGTGGATAAAGAGCAATACACCCGCTATCAGAAAGCATCGAAGGGAACAGCGGCTGCCACAACTGTCGAAAGTACCCCACAAAGTTATGTGTATCAGTGTGATCCTTACACACTGGCCTATTATGGTTATCCATACAACACACTCATCGGACCCAACCGAGACTACTTCATTAAAGGTTGGAGAACTCATTATCTCTCTTTATTATCTATGTGATTCTTGTTTAAAAAATAATATTAATAACCATTTGGCAAATCAAATACATCATGTTTGTATGTGATTTTTGTTGGTGACCTTGTCTGTAATGCTACTGAATATAGGTGGGAAACTAGATTGTTTTCCAACTATCTTTTGCTTAGCATTCATATTTACACACATAATCAGACTTGATCTGTACAAGAAAATGAAGGGGATGCATTACAGTTCATGTTATTATATCTCCTTTAACCCAGAGCTTTCAATCTTTTCAAAAAGTGCTTCTCAACTGGTGGTTTAAATATTGCTAAAAAAGGTTTTCCTTGCAAATGTGTGTTTATATCTCACAGTTCTGACTTTTCATCTCAGGATTGCACAATAAAAACTTGCATTTGCTAGTTATTAGGGCAAGAATGCAGGATCTACACTAATAGTGAGAGAGGTCAGATTTGGCAAATATAAACCTACATTATATGATATAAACTCACAATTCTAAAAAAGTAATTACTGCACGTGTATATGTCTCACAATTCTGTCTTTATAACATGCAATTTTTGTGTTTTTTTTCATAGTTGTGAGAAAAAGAGTGAATTCTGAGTAAAATCTAAATTGTGAGAGAGAAAAAATGACCTTTTGTGTTTTTTATTCAGTGGCAGAAATAATGATCTATGCAAGGCATAAAAAAACCTAAAACACTCAGATTACATCCGAAGATGTAAAGGATTTATAATCTTAATTCATAATCAGTTACGTTGTTATTTTGGGGGAATTTGTGACATTGATTACATTTACATTACTCCATTACATTTTAAAAATTATATTTATATGTATACTGTATGGTCTTTTAAATGTAACTAAGAAAATAAGTAAAAAACTTCATCTTTCTGAGCTACCAAAGCAAGCCAGATTTACTTTTTAACACAATTGGACAATTAAAAGTAGAAAATTGTACTTTCGTCAAGTTTTTCTGACCTCAATGCAATAAATATATATATTTTTAAGATTACAAAAACTTTAGTGAAATAAGTATGACATTGAAAAGTGAAATCCAAGACAAATTTACAAATCAAAACATTCACTTTCCTTATTATGCCCTTATCTTGTTAACATTTATGGCATTCTTAATGATTTAAAAAAATTGTCTATTAAAGATATTTGTCTATTAATATATATTAACTTTAAAGCTACTATTTGATGTCAAACATAAAATCTGAGCAAAACCAGTTGAGAATGACTCCTTGAAAAGATGCATCTGAAAACTAAGCTCTGCCCTGTTTGTTGCTAATCACATCTTCAGTGTGGCCACTAGATGGCACACAGTTTGCTGAAGAACAGATCTCCAAAAAGTATGATACTGAATCTAATGATGGGAACCTGGCATTATTATATTTCCTAACCCATAATCATCGATTACAAATGCTTGTGGTTTTGGGTTGGGTTTGTAACAACTGAGATCATGTTCCTTTTTTTCAAATTGACCAAAGAATTGTGATTGCAAATGCTCATCCATTATCTGATTAAAAGAAAACTTTATCTTTACTTTTAATTCCAACATTACTCAAACACCACCACTCCCATTTCAAAGAACAGAGGCAAATTGATAGAGGATTAAGACACATTCACACTGACAGCAATTTGAATATACTGATGAGTGATACTGCCTAAATACTGCTTTATTTATAGCCACTCCCACATCCTCAATCCTAAAACTATAATCTGAACAGAAAGGTGACACAGAAGCTAATGACTTTTTATGCTATCAAACAATGAGGTGACTAGTATTTATATATAATTAGGTTGCTCCTTGCGGCACTGTGCCTGAACAGCACGTCCTTTTATTTGTATCTTAAGCAGGTACTGTAAGAGGCCGTGGCCGTGCCGGGGCCAGTAGCAGGGGCCCAGGGCCCCGCGGCTCATACCTTGGTGGCTATTCAGCTGGCCGAGGCATTTACAGCCGCTACCATGAAGGAAAGACCAAATTGCCGGACAAACCTTACGAGATCGTGCCTAATCTAGAGTTGGCAGCTGTGAACCCAGTGGGCATCAAGCCTGGCACAAGTCAGTGTGAAAATTAAAGCACATACCTTCTGAATTTCACTTAGTTGTGCTCTACTCCATTCAGTGGAGGCAGAATATAGAAACTTCATTTTGGGGGGGTGGAATTCTATTTATTACTGACATTTAACCATCATTCTAGTTTTAGATTCAGCTTCTACTTAAAAAAAAAACACACTCATGGATAATGGAGTTTAGGGCTGGAACAATAAATCACTGTTTTGTGATTCATGGGTTGATTTTTGGAATGTATCATGATTCTCTCAGCAATCGATTCTGAGCCGTTTTTAACAGCAGATTGCGCTTTGGGCTAGTTTTGAATCATACACTAAGTAGATTTATGATTTAAGTTTTAAGTAAGTTTTTCAATGATTTATGTAAACACAGATCACTATGAATGAACACTCTTGGAATTCACTTAAAACCTTTCATTAAATCTTTCACTTTATTAATGATTGTTCTGTGTTCAAGTAGAATGCGTAAGGATTAGCAGAGTGTGGCTGTTTGTAAAGCATATAGTGCCATCTGGTGGTAAAACCTTAACTCTGAATCGATTCAAGAGAGAACACGTTCAGAAAACTTCTGAATCTTTTCTCGATTCACAATTCATTGATTTATTGTGCCACTTATAATGGAGTTAAAATAAAGATATGGATTTCTGTGACTATGCTGCCCCTACTGGCTTGGAGTGGAACACTAACTTGCTTTCTTATTGATAGCTGATTTAGATTTTTCTTATATTGCTTAAAAGTTGTTTTAATAATATATGGAATGTTCAAACAATTCTCAAAAATACTCTCAAAATCTGATATACCCTACATATAACTGCACATTCATTTGAATAAACTGTTATTAAAGGCACAGTTCACTCAAAAATGAAAATTCTGTCATCAGATGATTGAACTTCCAAACTTGTTATGTTTCTTTCTTCCGTTGAACACAAAAGAAGATATTTTGAAGAATGTTGAAAAATGGTAGCATTTCTACTATTTATGTCAATGGCTACCGCTTTCCAACATTCATTAAAGCATTTTCATTTTTGTACAACAAAAAAAAGAAAATAATAGAGGTTTAGGATCACTTGAGAGTTTGTAAATTGTGAGTAAATTAAATTTTTTGTGCATCTTTCGACAAAGACACTTTCATAAATTAAGCCAGAGACCTAACCCAAAGGTAAAAAATGCTTTTGAGAGTGTTTGAGACTGTTTGTTTGGGCATTGAGTTCAAAGTTCTTAATGACTTTATTTTTCTACTAATCGGCTGCTCTGTGTCGAAATGAACTGATCTTGCAGAATTCTGATCTGAGATCTGCGAACTCCTGACTGGAGTTTTCTGACGTCAACTAAAACCTACTGATCCTAAGTCTGAATTAAAATGGGGAATGAAAAGAGTTTTTGTGCATGGAAACATTGTGTGTGTGAAAGACAATGTGTACGTGGCCGCGTGTGGGTGTGTGTTTTTTTGTCACTAATCTTAAGCTGAGTCATACACTTGTTAAATGAGGACAGGTTGTGTAAGTCTCAGTCTTTCTCTCTTTTCCTGCATATCCCTTCTGTCATTCTTGCACTTTCTGACTTGTATTTGTCCTTCCTGCATTGCTTATTTTTTTTCCTATTTTGAATTATATAACCTCACATAGTACACATTTTAGTAATGCACAAAATCAGCTTTTGTAAAATGTAACATCTATCCACCTTTTTTTCCTGCACCCCATGATGCTTTTCATGAATTATGGGAGTAACGTCCAGAAACTGTATACAAATTGTTTTAAAAAAAATGGCTACATTGAGATGCCAGTATTTTCCTCACACACAAAAAATGCTGGGTTCCACACAATCGATTTGTGTTGGTACAACATGAAGGAATTAATTTCACCTTATTAGTTTAAGTGGATTAAACATAAACATTTCAGTTGTCCCAAACACACTCAGTGGTGCTTTTCGTTTGGGAAAAGCATGATGTAGTGACAAGTGTTTCCCAAAACCTGTAGTTTCTCTGTCGCATATCCGTTTGAATCACGTTAGTTATAACCAGTGGCGGAAATCTGTTGTAAATATTACTCAAAGTATGAGTAAAAAATAGACCTTTTAAAAGTACTCAAGAGTAGTGAGTAGTGAGTATTACGCTATAAAAAGCTAATCACCAATAACAAATCAAATGACGATGATATTTGGTTGATTTTAGGTTGTGTTGGAAAGTGACCAAAATCCATCGTCGATCCAACATCTTAAACCAACGTCAATCCAATAAATTACTAATATTTTTAAAGAAAGACCTCTCCTGACCTTTTTTATTGAATGCGCATGGAATTGATTAGATATTCCAACAGTATTAAAGGGAACCTATTATGCCCCTTTTTACAATATGTAAAATAAGTTTCTGATGTCCCTAGAGTGTGTATGTGAAGTTTCAGCTCAAAGTAGCACACAACATGTTTTTTTTTTTGACCTACAAATGCATATGTGCTTACGTAGAGGTAGATTCAAAATGGTTATCTCTGTGATAAACTGAAAACGTCAAAAGAAGTGGCTCAGAAGTGCATCATAAAACACCACATTTATAATGCCTCTTAGTCGCTGACATTATCTTTGGCCGGTATGGTACAGAAATTGTAATAGCGGACGGCTGCTTCTCACTTAGGGCTGTGTGTGGTTGTTGCGACACAATAGGCCTAAATTGTACTAAATTGTACTAAATTGTACGAATGAGATCCTACGAATTAGCACTAAATCAAAACGTTACGAATTGCCGTGAGATTGTGTTGCATATTTTTTAGTGCAGACTTATTATTTAAAATAGTTTATGTTTCTTTGAAAGGAAGTTTCCCAATCCCCATAATTAGAAATGCATTTATCATGTGCAGAAAAAAAATAATGTGGATATAGTCTGCTGATTTTTTTGTTTCCATTGTTCTAATTGTATGTGTGTGCGAACAGTGGCTCTTCCAGCACTCGGTGCCCAGTACCCTGCTGTGTTTTCCACTGCTCCTGCAACTAAATTAATGGAGGAAGGGAAGATCCACCCGGTGGAGCACCTGATAAACCCTCTGGCCCTCCAGCATGACCCCACAGCTGCCTCGGCCACCGCAGCGGTCATACCTGCAGTCTCCACTCCACCCCCTTTCCAGGTACTGATGCACCTGAACAGATGGGACGATTCACAGTTATTATAACACCTAGATAACTCTAACACCATGAGCCTATTTATATGTTCACAGTGAAAGTGAAAATGACACAGTAACAGCCAAAGAAAAACATATTTGATATTTACTGTGCAAGTTTGCATGTATGCATGGGGTGTGAGTGTTTACTTGCACTTCAATATGGCTTTGTTACTGCTATCGTGACTTTAGAGTTGAATTTGAAATGCAGTAGCAAATATTTGGTTTTGATAGAAGGGAAGTTGAATTACAGTCATCTGAAATTCTGTTATTTTCTTCATTTTTTGCTTGCTTTCAAATTGATGTTACTGGAAAAGGTGTCTTTCTTTGATGGAAGCTTTTCAAGTTAAACTTTTAAAGTTATACCTGTTCGCAATTACAATTGAAATCTGAATTATTAAACCCCCTGAATTATCCGCCCTCCTGTTTATTTTTTTCCCCAGTTCTGTTTAACGGAGAGAATATTTTTTCAACACATTTCTAAACATAATAGTTTTAATAACTCATTTCTAATAACTGATTTATTTTATCTTTGCCATGATGACAGTAAATAATATTTGACTAGATATTTTCAAAACACTTCTATACAGCTTAAAGTGACATTTAAAGGTTTAACTAGGTTAATTAGGTTAACTAGGCAGGTTAGGGTAATTAGGCAAGTTAATGTATAATTATTGTTTGTTCTGTAGACTATGGAGAAAAATATAGATCAAATAGGCTAATAATTTTGACCTTAAAATGTTTTTAAAAAAATTAAAAGCTGCTTTTATTCTAGCCGAAATAAAACAAATAAGACTTTCTCCAGAAGAAAAAATATTATCAGACATACTGTAAAAGTTTTCTTGCTCTGTTAAACATCATTTGGGAAATATTTAAAAAAGAAAAACTTGTTAAATTTCTTTGAACTGTAATTTGTATTCTGCTTCCTCTAATTTCCAATTCAATTTACCCTTCATGATTTGAAAGCAGGCCAAATACTACTACTACTACTACTACTACTACTAATAATAATAATAATAATAATAATAATAATAATAATAATAATAATATGTCATTACCTGTTTTTCAAAAAAGTATTAGCCATCAGAAGGAAATAAATATGGAGCTTTTATAAGAAAATATTAGAAATATAATCCCAATACTGGTCAAAAATGAGTCATGTCTAGTCAAAATGGTGTTATTCATCATTCATGTCATATGGGTGATTCTCGAATTGTGGGTAGCTTTTGCATCTTTATTTATTTTTGCTTTTTTTTAAACAAATTTTTAAAAATAAAGCAGTTTTGAATAATGGTACTAATTAGATCAACTTATCTCTAAAATAATGTTTGTATGTGTATTTAGGGACATTTTGTCTCGTAAATATTATTTTAAAGACTCCATCTATACCCATTTTTGACTTTTATCATCAAATAATCAAGTCAAATTTTTGTCTTTTTTGTGTGTTTACTAAGTTATTTAAATATTTGCTCAAAACATCTGTTTTCTATATTACTTGTAGTTTCACTTATTAAAAATTTTGTCATGACATTTTATGTTTGTCCAGCCTGATCTGAAGTACTTTTTGTACAGTTTAGTGGTTATTTTGTATGTCATACGAAAATGTACAATTTTAAAAAGGAGTGGCACCAAACCCCATCTCTAAACCCAACCATCATTGGGGGATAAGCAAAACGTACTAAATTGTACAAATGAGATTGTACGAATTGATTGGAATTAGCCACTAAGTCAAAAAGTTAATTGCCGTGAGATTGTGTTGGTCTGTCCCTACATTCTGGCCAACATTGTTACATCGGTTTTAAAAAGGCCGAAAAATCTGTAAAGCACTGATATAAAAAGCATGTTTCTTCAAAAGTGGTGTCACTCCCTTTAGTGGTAAACTCTGAAAGATATCAAGGCACAACATTTTCCTTCACTCAATAATTTGTACAAAATGTTTACGATACACCAATAGTAGATAAGTTATATGTCAATTCATTATGATATTTCAGTGAATGTCTTATTCTTTATGATGAAATGCATAAAATGATGTTTAGACATGTCATGTGTTATCTAGTTTGAGGTTAGCAACTTGAGCTAAAGCACAAAATGGATGAAAATGTCAACTTGTAAACATTTAGCGGTCACACTTTATTTCGATGGTCCGTTTGTTGAATTTAAGTTACATTGCAACTAATTCTCATTAGATTATAAGTAGACTGTTAGGAATAGTGTAAGTTGACATGTACTTGCAAAGTATCTTATAGTCAGTTAAATGTCTGTTGAAGGAGCATACCAACAGATAATAAGCAAACAGTCTACTGATACTCAAATGGACCATCAAAATAAAGTGTTACCCATTTAGCAATACGTTAAACAACAAATAGTAACTGAATCAAATGTTGACTTACTGTATATATTTCAATATTTCACATTATTTTACTTTAACAATGGATTCAGTTTATTCTAAACTACACATACAAAAGAAAAATTCATGGAAAATGCTTGAAATGTACCCACAATTCTTGACAGAGTCATATACTGTATACAGTATCATCGTCACAACAATTCGAAAAGGACACTGTGTAAAGAAATGAGAATCAGTGAAATGTTGCATGCAAAATAGCGATGGGAAGTTTGGATAATTTTACTGACTCTGACCTTTGGGTCTGCTTCATTGAGATGAACAAATCTTTTTTCACGTCATTTCGTTAAATTTGCCAAAATATTACTAAAATGTTACGAGTTGCTTCCAAACACATCTAGAAACGAACCCAAACATTGATCACTCTACAAACAAGTCATTAGAATGATATGAGAAAATAATCATTCATCGTTTACCGTTTTATTTTTTGTCCATGATTAGGTCATCTCACATCTTCTGACATGTCTTCAAATTTGAATTGATCGTTCACGTGACACTGACATGATCATATAAGCTTAACCAGTGCGCACAATCTGAGCTCAAATGACCCACGATCAGTTCACCTTTCGAGTCTTTTGGTTTTTGAGTAGTTCGTTTATCATGTGACAGCATGTTTAGAGATTAATCGAGAGGTGAAAGGATCAAATCTTTTTCTTGCATTAAATGCATATGATTGGCTTCTGTCTTTCACGTGACGAACGAACGACTCAAACGCGATAGAAGACTCAAAAAAAAGAAGTTTGCAAGTACATGTTCTCCTCCACCTGCACAAATGTGCGAATGAACAAATCACGCCCTGAGAGGACTCTTCGTTCTCGAGTCACATAAAAGATTCATTCAAAATGAACAAATTGGTCAAGAACGGCTCATCACTAATGCAAAAAGCCTATTTTCAACAGTCTAAATGTGCACAGCTCAGGCAAAAGTCACTTTTTATTTGTCTGTGTGGAATATTCACCAATGTAAACACACGCAAAATCTAAATACACACCAAATTTCCTAATCTCTTTTTATCTCCCAGGGTCGTCCAATAACCCCTGTCTATGCTATGGCTCATAACATCCAGAGGATCCCGGCTGCAGCTGCCAGTCTATATGGAGCCGGATACATGCCTATCGCTGCCCATGCCAACACAGCCACGCTGGCAGCGCTGCAGAAGAATGCCGCTATGGCTGCCGCCTACGGAGGGTACGCTGGGTACATGCCCCAGGCCTTTCCTGCTGCCGCCACCTTCCAGATGCCCATTCATGATGTATACCAGACCTACTGACTGAGACACCCGCAGCATCAGTCACAATGACTTACTATTACACGCACCACAGGCCATCAGACATTTACCCCACATCTATGAGGTCTGCTGGTTAGTCGAACCACGCAGAGCGAAACTGACACACTCACAACAAAACTAACACCTTCTGACTCGTGTGAAGCTCCCTGGAAGCCTTTATATTCCTGCAGAAGTTAAAGCTGGCAGCAAAGACGTAGATGTTCTGCTAAATTTACTCGCATCACCATCAGTCCCCCCGGCCCATGTTTATTAATCCAGACGTATGACCCAGGTCAAAACCACTTTTATTTACTACTGACTAGATAGGTAGTCTTCTGCGCGATGTGTTGTGGACTCAAACCCTGCAATGTGACCAGAACTTCGCCCATTTTTTACCCTTTAGACCAATGGGGAAACAGTCTGTCAGTTCCACATCCTCATCCAAGGAATCGACCAGCTTGCTGATTTTCCAAAGCCATCACACGACTGAATGAATGATAACTTTTGTTCTTCTTGTATGTGCGTTTTCATATTTTATCATTCCACAGAGGTCTTGTTTTTTAGTTGATCACCGGTATGGTGGTGGACTGACTCCGAGTGATAAGTTCATATGAAGAATTTCAAACCGTAAGACTTGCAGAAGCACATCTACTGACATATCGCCGTGTTTCCCACACACACACACACACTCCAGATGAGAATCGTGAGCCAGAGAGGCACAATCTTAATGTCACTTTTCTGTGTTCACCACCTGAAGAATACTGAAGGAACGGTGTTGTATTTGTGGACATATTTAACTCGTCTCTGTGCT
The DNA here is from genome assembly GCA_903798195.1 of Danio kyathit. Lineage (NCBI taxonomy): Eukaryota > Metazoa > Chordata > Actinopteri > Cypriniformes > Danionidae > Danio > Danio kyathit. The sequence continues at coordinate 27,063,248 of LR812519.1, read as the reverse complement.
GTAGTCCATTTACTTTTGTTTTGTGAAGGAAAACAAAATGAACAAAAAGAAACTGCTGAGCAGGAACTTCAACAACCACAGAAGTAGAAGACATAAAGTGTTTTATGTAAATGCTGTGTTTTGAGTTTATAACATATATATATATACTTGTGAAATGTTTTGAAGGCTCTGGAATCTTCCGTCCACTGGGTTTCCTGCACGTGAGTTCATATATTTGCATTTGTTTTTCCTACTTTATTGCTTATTCCTTTTTATATTAGACTATTGTTTTAAGATTGTGCTCTCTAGTGGGTTTGAAAATTTTTCAGATGTTTTCATCGTCTAGAGGATTTTTATTTCTTCTTTAAACTGGAAGTTAGATTCACACTGATCTGATTCTCAAATAAGTGCTCAAGTGAACGCAAACTGGAAAAAAGAGAAAAAGATTCATTTCACTTAAATATGTTGTGAATAACACTTGTCCTTTGTTAAAAGGATGTCTCACCTAAAATGAAAATTCTGCCACCATTTACTTACCAAATATTGTTATAAAAGTGTGCTACTTTTTTTTCTTCTGTGGAACAACTGAGATTATTCTTCATTTGCTTGCCCCAATTTTTTTTTTTACTAGTGCAATCTGATTACCCAAATCTTTTGGTTATCAACCTACTTAATTTGCTTAGCTAGAACGTTTTGGTTGCAAACACTCTTGATCTAGTACACAAAATGTTTTATGTACCAACAATTTTGACGTGGTTTCCAAAAACGTTTTGGTTTCCAGCTACTTTGATTTGATTCCTCAAAATGTTTTGGTTACCAGTCTTCTTGAATTGGTTAATTGAAACATTTTGGGAAACAACATTCTTGGTCTGGTTACTCAAACGTTTTTGTTACTATCATTCTTGATCTGGTTACGTAAAACATTCTGGTAAACAATATTCTTGATGTGGTTAACCAAAACTTTCTGGTAAGCAACATTATTGATGTGGTTGTTAGCCAAAATACTTTGGTTACTAAAATTCTTGATTTGGTTATGCAAATTTATTTGATATAGTTTACTCAAACCTTTAGCTTACCAGCATACATGATTTGGTTATAAGAAATGTTTGGGTTGCCAACATTCTTGATCTAGTACACAAAATGTTTTGTGTACCAACAATTTTGATTTGGTTTCCAAAAACGTTTTGGTTTCCAGCTACTTTGATTTGATTCCTCAAAATGTTTTGGTTACCAGTCTTCTTGAATTGGTTAATTGAAACATTTTGGGAAACAACATTCTTGGTCTGGTTACTCAAACGTTTTTGTTACTATCAATCTTGATCTGGTTACCTAAAACATTTTGGTAAACAATATTCTTGATGTGGTTAACCAAATCTTTTTGGTAAGCAACATTATTGATGTGGTTGTTAGCCAAAATAATTTGGTTACTAACATTCTTGATTTGGTTATGCAAACTTATTTGACATGGTTTACTCAAAACCTTTAGCTTACCAGCATACATGATTTGGTTATAAGAAATGTTTGGGTTGCCAACATTCTTGATCTAGTTAAACTAAATGTTTTGCGTACCAACATTTTTGATTTGGTTTTCAAAAACATTTCGGGTGTTCAGCTGTTTTGATTTGATTCCTCAAAATGTTTTGGTTACCAGCATTCTTGAATTGGTTAATTGAAACATTTTGGGAAACAACATTCTTGGTCTGGTTACTCAAACGTTTTTGTTACTATCAATTCTGATCTGGTTATTTAAAACATTTTGGTAAACAATATTCTTGATGTGGTTAACCAAAACTTTCTGGTAAGCAACATTATTGATGCGGTTGTTACCAAAAATAATTTGGTTACTTACATTCTTGATTTGGTTATGGTAACTTTTTGGTTGACATGGTTTACTCAAAGCATTTAGCTTACCAGCGTAGACGATTTGGTTATGCAAACTTGTTTGACATGGTTTACTTAAAGCCTTTAGCTTACCAGCATACTTGATTTGGTCATAAGAAATGTTTGGGTTGCCAACATTCTTAATCTAATTAAACTAAATGTTTTGCGTACCAACATTCTTGATTTGGTTTCTCAGAATTTTCTGGTTACCAGCATTCTTGATCTGATCAATTAAAAAGAACATTCTTGATCTTGTTACCCAAACGTTTTGCCCACCAAAACTCTTGACCTGATTACCCCAAAAAAATCCTTGAGCATGGTTGCCCACAACTTTATTGTAAGCAACGTTATTAATTATTGATATCTTAAAAATTTCGCAATAGACATGCATTTTAATTAGTGACTTTCAAAAAGGTTTTAGTATTTTCATTTTTGTGTAAAACATCTCATTGTTTTAAAAGCACAACTTGAACAAAAAATGAAGCTGAGTTGAAGATACAGCATTACTCATGATGAGTTAGTTTTGCTCACTGGTTGTTTTAACCAACTATGAGTAGCCTTTACTTTTCCAGTCCACTACTGTGATTCCCAGCCTCCAGTCCTGTAAAGTCTTAGTTGCATCATTAAGAGACCACAAGCTCCCTCAAATCCATTTTTGTGCCATTAATACAAATTACACCTGAAGTACTGTCCCATTTACCGCTGAACCAATTATGTTCACGTTGTTTATTAACGGTCTTGAGTTGCAAGCCTGGAGTTGCAGGATAAAAATCAGGCTAATGATGCGATACTCCCTCTTCCCCCTCTTCCTAATTCCTCTTATAGATTCATGCAGTCACATCTGACATTTTTGTACTTTGTTTTCTTCTGCATTTTTGTAGATCACACTCCCTTTGGTTTAGCTACTGTACGGTATGTGCTAGTAATAATAATGACTGTTCTGAGGTGCACTTAAACATTTTTAGGGTGTTAAAAGTTCTTGTGTGTGTATATGTATGTGTAAGCAGGCACTTTTGTATTTTTCGGGGTATCAGTACTCCTAGAACTGGATTGAACTGGACCAAACTGAAACCAGGGAGCTCAAAGAACCTGTTAATATCCTCATTGCCTTTTCAATGACTGCTGTATGTCATACCAATGTCCTCCTGTACTGCTGTATGTCACCAGTATGCCTTCTATAATAATGGTAATGTCACATGTGCCTTTATTCAGACTGCTGTCTGTCGAGTGACCTCTTAAACACTGTTTGTGACACCACAGTGCCTCTTCTGTTCTCTTCTTATTTTTTCTATTCCTTTTTTGTGTGTGTATTGCTATACTGTTATATCTATGGGGGCTGTGAGTGTTAGAGTGCTGCTTTGTGTTGTATTATGCTTTCATGTTCTAACAGAGTTGATGTTTTATTAAGTATAGCCTGCTTTTTTTTAGAAAAAAGAAGAGACTGAGTGAAAGTTTTAGGGAAAACTTCATGATATGCAAACAAAGACATAAAGAATGACAATCCATAGTTCACATCAAGTAAGCTAAAGACACATTTTTATCACCATCATCGAAGACAGTCTCTCGGTTTTGGTCACATCTGTGTGTTTTTTGAGAAAAGTGAACAGTGTCCAGTAGTTTTTCTGTCTCTTATCTAATCCTTCATTATGAGCGAAGCAGTCAGGATATATTTAATATATATACAGTACATTGTTTTTGTGTATGAAGTAAGAGGAAATGCTATAATATATTTTAAAAAGACTTTTCCATCTCATTATGTGCTTTTAACAACCTTTTTTTGCCAAAGTGTTCAATGTGTGCAACTAAACTAATGCAAATGTGTGGATATATATATATAAAAGCGGCTATATGTAAGCTTCCAGTGTGGAGTCAATATTGGCCCAAACTGACACATCCTTTGGCAAAATGTGCTTTCTTTTGCAATCATTTCATAAACACTACATGTGTAGCGTTTGTTTTATTCCTTTTTAGACTTGTTTCTTGTTACTAAAAAACAAATAAACAAGACAAGGTGACCTCGGCTGAGGACATTTAGATAATGTAGAATGTTGTTGCCAAAATATTCTTATCATTCCCCCTTTTTTAGACCTGTTTAGAACTGTTTTCTAGCTTGAATGTTTTTTTTTTGTTTAAGGCTTTTTGGCATTGTTGTATTTATAGAGGTAGTTTAATAAAGCATTTTCAAAAAGAACAGTAAACTGTTTTTGTCTTTCCTTTATGCTTTCTATCTTGCTTTCCATTCATACAATAGTTTTGACTAATCTTTTAAATAATTTTTACTAATAAATTTTGCAAATTTGTCAAAAAGATTTTTAGTTGGATTTCAATATTCCACTTACATTTATTTTTTATAAATCTATTTTACACTATTAAAAAAATATAAAAAATAAAAAATATATATAATTAATACACAATTTTTGTTAACTTTTTTGTGTTTTCTGATCTTGAGTACTGCATTCTAGTTGTGTTGGGATATAAATGTCGTAGTCACAGTATATATGTAGCCTACTGGGAAATTTAAGTGTGATTGGTTGTTTTCTTTCTTTCTTTTTTGATCTGACACTCTGACATTACACACAAAAAATATAGATAATAGAAAATTAATCACTGACTTAGCCAACACGAACAATGAAATTATAATTATTGCTTATTAATAGCAAATATATATATTCATTATTATTCATAATCAATTTCTTTTCGGCTTAGTCCCATTATTAATCAGGGGTCGCTGCAGCAGAATGAACCGCCAACTTATCAGCATGTGTTTTACGCAGCGGATGCCCTTCCAGCTGCAACCAATCACTGCGAGACACCTATACACTCTCATTCACACATACACTACAATTTAGCTTACCCAATTCACCTGTACCACATGTCTTTAGATTTGTGGGGGAAACCAGAGCACCCAGAGGAAACCCACGCGAACATGGGGAAAACATGCAAACTCCACACAGAAATGCCAACTGACCCAGCCGAGGCTCAAACCAGCAAACTTCTTGCTGAGGCGACAGAGATACCCACTGCGCCACCATGCCGCCCTATATCATAAAACTTAAAAATGAAGAAAAAATTAAAACAGTAAAAAAATATCAAACCAATCCAAACTCATGAGACCTTTGTTCATCTTCAGGATACAAATGAATATATATTAGGTGAAATCTGAGAGCTCTTTCATCCTCCATATTGACAGCAATGGAACCGAGTCGTTTAAAGTCCATACAAATACCGAAAAACAGATCAGAAGCCTTCAGTGGTTCAATTGGAATATTATCAAGCCTCGACCAAGGGCGGATTTAACCAATAAGTGAGGTAATCGGGCCGCTTAGGGCACCAAGAAATATGGGGGCCTCCAATAAATATCTATTTATACTTTCACATATAGCAAAATTTCTATTGTGAGGGTCTAACAAATAAACTTTTACCATAATAATTACATCAATGCAAATGTGTCCCCCCATACCTAATCATAGAGCAGTCCAGCAGTCATCTTAGTTAAAGATTGTTTTAAAAACAAAATAGTTTGTTTATTTTTAGTTTGTTTTAATTTACAAATAGCTTAAAATGTAGAGATTGCATTAAGATATGTAAAAATGTTGAGCGATATAAGAAAAAGACAACCAAATAAGTGAATAAAAATACAAAGGGTGCATATTAGGATTGTTGGGGCCAATAATATTACAAAGGGTCCATATTAGGATTGTTGGGGCCCCATGGCTGTAATTGTTTAGGGATTGCTGGCCTCGACTGTAAATTTGTGCACAGGTAGCAAAAAAGAGGAAAAAAAAGAACAACTTTATTCAAGTTTGTTCTCCTCAATGTCAGTATACGGCGCGCGTTCAAGAGTGTCACGTTCGGTCGCACTGCTGACGTATACCTCGAATGCACCTGTGCTTTGTTTCAAACAGAGGACGTCGGGCGCGGGCATACGGGGTACGCGCACCGTGACGCTGAGAAGAAAACTGTACAATAAAGTCGTTATTTTAGTTTGATGCACCACAAAAGAATTGTCGAAATATTCTGATTGAACCACTGAAGAAATATAGTATGTTTTGGGGATGTTTTAAGTAGCCTAACGTTACCTTTTTGGAGTTTGAATTTGGACCGGTGCCTATGGGGAATGAGGGAGTAGGCCTATTTGGCTTTCATCCTAAACATCTTATTTTTTTCCCCCGAAGATGAACGAAGGTCTCGGGAACGACATTTGGGTGAGTAAATAATTCATTTCATTAATTAATTATCTGTTTAGGTAAGAATGGGTTCAATGTCATTTCCCCCCTACAAATTAAATTCCGACCAAGCCAGTTGCAACAAACCTGTCCGTAATTTAGGCTACTATAGTGTATGCTCCTGAAAGATCTGGTTCAGGTACTTGTTTAGAACTGAACATTTATTCATGGTAAATCTTAAGTACAGCATTGAACACCCCTAAACTAAAAGTCAATTTAGGATTTAAAAGTAGTTCTGTTTGTACCACTAGAGGGCAGCAGTGCAGAGGATCCAGATGAAGGCTTGAATCTAAGCACCTGTGTTACTGTGATGTGGAAACAACGGACATGTTTTGTTCAATATGCTCATTAAACGCAACGAGGTTCTTCCCTTTTCTATGTCTCAGTAAGTGACTAAGTAGCTGTGACACACTTGACGTGATATGGCTTGCTGAATTGGTCATTTATGCCACTCCCCATAGTGGAAGGCTATAAAAGTAAGCAAGGTCAGTCAAGAGGAAGCATATTTTATTTGTGCGTGTGTGTTTTATTTAGTGTGAAGAGAGATGAATATGATTCATGATTGATTGCCCTTTAAGTATCAGCAGAAAAATCAAATGTTAATAGTTGCCACGGGTAGTTGTCATTTCAGATGTTTTCATTTACATCACATTATGCGTTACAGTTGATATGATCAACTCAACACTGGCAAGTAAAAATTCCAAATATCTGCCTGGAGAATATATCACATTCACAAACGCATTATGGTTTTATTTTATGGATATACAGTAGTAGTATTATTGTTATTATTATTTATTGAATTGTGTGCATAAGTTTTGCACTTCTGTTCAGATGGATCATGATAAATTATGACATTATTATGGAATTGCATAAACATGAACCATGTGATAGATTATTTTGAGCACTATTAGATGTTTGTAATTATTTAAATTATGCACAGAATATGGGTCAAAGATGGGATGCCTCGTTTTGATGTCTGCATCAAAAAAGATTTAGCAAAGTGATGAAAAACTTGTTATACTGTATGCAAGTGTCTTCTTTATTGTTTTAAATAACATTTGTGAATATAAAACATGGGTCAAAATTACAGATATTACATATTTATGTAAAAATAAAACAACGTACTTAAACCTGCTTGTGGCATTCCTATTAAAATATACAATAGACTATTACTGTTATTATAATATTAAGGTTGCACTGTGGTCCTTAAAGGTGACACGGTGGCTCAGTGGTTAGCGCTGTTGCCTCACAGCAAGAAGGTCACTGGTTCGAGCCCTGGCTGGGTCAGTTGGCGTTTCTGTGGGCAGTTTGCATGTTCTCCCTGTGTTTGCGTGCGTTTCCTCCGGGTGCTCCTATTCCCCAAAGACATGCGGTATAGGTGAATTGAATCAACTAAATTGGTCGTAGTATATGTGTGTGAATGCAAGAGTGTGTATGGGTGTTTCCCAATACTGGGCTGCAGCTGGAAGGGCATTCACTGCGTAAAACACATGCTGGAAAAGTTGGCGGTTCATTTCTCTGTGGTGGCCTTGATTTATAAAGGGACTAAGCTGTAGGAAATAGGGTTGCATGGTTTACTGGTACTATGGTAGTATCGTGATACTAGTATGGCTCCAAAATACTGGCGGTGCCACTGTAGTTTGCAAACGGTAGTATTATCATTAATAGTTTATCTACAATAGATAATGTTGCATGTAGAAAAGTCCTTAAAATCCTCACAAGTTTGTGCAAGTATAAACCATTTTATTTTAATAGTCTGTGGGGCCCTTTAAGGTTGCAAAACTGTAGAATTCGTGCCTTTTATGGTAGCCTATTGCATATTTTTTAACACTTCAGTTCGAACACATTTGAATCGGTTAATTTCTGTTCCTGTTAATATGATTTGTTAGCTACAACAACAGTCACTATCTCTTTAGAAGAACGACTTACAAAGTGAAATGTTTAATTACTTTGGATTGTTACCTGAGAAGACAAAGAAAAAAATAGATGAAAAACCCAAAATAGCAACAGCAAACATTGAAACAATTTTTTGATCACTTCATATGGCCTAATTTTGTTGGAAAAAAGTTTTTTTGTAACAAATTTCATTCCGTATAATTTGTATTTTTATTTTAACGTATTTTTTGTTGTGAGTGAGGTGCAGATAATACTTTTTGTCCTTAAGGGAATCATTAATTAAATTCAAGTAGGCCTATTATAACATAAAATATAATATTTCTGACATTTTTCTTTATAATTTGAGTTATGAATTACAGTATCGCAATACTACTTGGTATCATGATACTTTAGCTGGTATAGTATCGTAGGATTAACTAATGTTATCGCGACAACCCTAATAGGGAAATTAATTAATAAATGAATGACTGGGGTCCTTAAATCTTTTAATATATGTCATTATTAGGGATGTAATGATTCATCGTGAGTCGGTTGGAAACGGATTCAAATATGTGACGATTCAATGTTATAGAAATGTTGAACGAATCGCAATACATTTTCTGAACAGAGGGGGCACTGTGTTTACAGGCAGTAAACAGTAAAATGACAGCGGTGAAGTGCTCCAAACAAAACACAAACTGTGCAAATACTGCAAAAAGACATTTACTTACACTAACAGAACAACCGATATGATGCACATAAACCGTCAGCATAGTGTAAACTACTGTCACAGATGTCTATATGCCAAAAACTATTACAGTTTTTCTCAGTCGCTTTGGTGCATTTCTCACAACACTATTTACATTTGCACAACAGTTCATGCATTTCTCAAAACAATTAGTGCAAACTGCAAAACCGAGTTGATAACCTGCAAAAGCGAGTCACTTGCTCAAAATGGATAGCTCATTCCTCAAAAGCAAGTATTGATGTCAATGAAAGTGTCAGTGCCATCAAAATGCAAAGTCCTGCCTCCATTGTTTATGAACAAGATAGTCAAATGGCTTAGTCATGTTTTCATTATGACACTTTACTCTGTACATTTTTTCCAATGTAAAAAAGTCAGATTTTGGTGACACTTCCTGAAAATGCTCAAGACAGCACTATATACTATTTGCTCAGCCATTTGAAAACTACAGTAAAGTTAGACATCACTGCATTTAGTGAGGTATCTGAGTACAAGACACTGAATATGTATGTTTCACATGTTTACTGCATTTGCTCTTTACAATTCTAATTTATTCACAGCATTGTGCAAAAGAATAAATACACCCTTTTTTACAACAAACAAACTTTCTTTGGGTAGAGCTGTGCAAAACTGTAAACAACATTGCAGTACATATTGGAACTGAACCTACAACATACACAGGTCTGTAAATCATTCATGAAATTGTTCAATTTAGAAGACATTTTCAGTGGAAAAAAAGATTTAAAGTTTTTAAATAAAATGAGCTTGACAGATTTTGACAACTAGTTCAACATTTTTGTATGTAATGACTCAAGTAATGAAATGAGGACTATTAGTTTAATATGGAATGACTATTCAGCAGACACAAGTTTAGTTAATTTTGACTGACATGACGTAAGCAAATGAGAATGTTACAAACAGCAGAGAGTTGTATGAAAACAATTGATGCATGTCCAAAAGCATTTGCAATTTGTTGAAAGGAATGAGAAACTGCTACTTTGATGTGCACAAATGACTAATTGTTTTGAGAAATGCATTAACTGTTGTGCAAATGTAAATAATGTTGTGAGAAATGCACCAAAGCGACTGAGAAAAACTGTAATAAGGCAAACCACGCGGACCAGATGATTTGCAGCTCCACTTGCTCTGACGAGTGCTACAGAGATCACACGGTGCATCAGTGTTTTCATAACGAAAGTGTGAAGATGTTTTTCAGACTGAAAGAGAATTTTTTTTCTGTTACAGAAGCAGGTATTAGATTATTTTACCTTCTCCTTTTCACATTAGTTTATGCATATTTAAAAAATTTGCTTATTATTATTGAATATTAAAAAATGCTCAAGATAATCTCTTTTTAGGTATATCACACTGATACTAACACTAATTAATTATACAAGTAATATTAATTATTCATCTTCATGATCATGTTCAACCCCTGTTTCTATCCTACTATATAATTAGTAAATTTATAATCAGTTTTTTATGCCAGTGACCAGTCCCCTGGAGCAGAAGGCCCATTGACCACCTCTGTACACGCTGCTCTCTGTTTTAGGAAAGGCTTACCTCTCCACACCAGACATCTCAGTCCCCAGTGAAAGAGTTTTTTTTTTTCAGCAGGGGATGTTGTAAATGTGCAAAGACCTCAGCTTATGCCAGAAAACAGAGATATGCTGATATTTCTTTTTAAAAATGTAAAATCCCAGCACAGTCACAGTTTTAGTTTGTTTAGATTAATGAGTCTTTAGTTTGTATTATTATTATTTATTTGTATTTATTGTATTTATTTGTTATTAAAATAGCAGTTTAGTTATGGCAGAAAATTTATTATTTTGCAAAAAATGTGCAGCATTAAAGAAAAAAATGAAAGGGCTATTCACCTTAAATTTGTTTTAAATAATTTTGTAAAAAAAATTGATTAAATTGTGAATCATGATATAAGTATCATGAATCGTATCAAATCGTGAGTCAGGTGAATTGTTACATCCCTAGTCATTACATTATTCTTATTCTAAATATGCCTGATTTATTTATTTATTTTGTATTTTTATTGTAGTTTATTGTATTTTTATTGTATCATATTCATCTGTGACCCATTTATAAATCCATTTTTTTTAATCCAAATTAAATGTATATTTTTTTACATTTTATTTAATAATATTCTTGCACGTTGACTCTGTGCTGTAAAAAAATACACAAAACATGAAACTTGAATTTAAAACTTTTTATATCAGAGTAATATAAAATATCTCACACTGTACAATAACTTTGTCATGTGTTTTTAGGGCATTCATAAGCAGTGCATAACCTCATGACGACACATTAAATATGTTTTTAGAGCTCACATGGCTGTATTCTCAATGTCACGCTGGACATAAAACACAATAAACAGCCATAAAAGAAGCCCCCCCGTGTCCACAAATCTTTTACATTGCTTTTGAATGCTAATAATTGATCATTCAGTGTGGATGTGCAGTGCAATAATAAATCGGTTGAAGAAGTGTATTAGTGGCTCAGTCACACCACAGACTGTGAAGCGTGGCGCTCGTCCTCTGAGTAGCGCCTGAACTGTTCCCCAAGCAGCGGCTCCAGGCCTTCAGCCGAGCGGTATGAGCGAGCCCGGACTGCACACCCAATCACTCCACCCACCACTGCCACAACCAGCACCACTGCAACTATAGCGATAGTGATGATCTCAGAAATAGTGTATGCCCGAGCTGCAGAGGGAGAAAGATGGAGATTTGTTTAGATGTAGCACAGCACAAATGTAAGAGACACTTTGAAATTGTACAGCAAAATTGTGGCAGCTTCAATTGCTTTATTAAAGTGTACTTCAACCTCCAGACCAGTAGGTGGCAGAAATCATGTTTTCTTAATGGTCAATAATGGACCCTTTTCACATTTGCGATATTCTCAGTAGCAGAACTCATAGAGTGGAGGAACTATGACATCACCTTGTAGGCTAGTCGGCTGGTAGCATAAAACTGGTTCCCTCGATAAAATCCCCATAGGATTTTCCCATAGACCTTTCAAAAATTGCAAATAATAAGCTCTGTGTTCAAACACAGTTCATTACACGTACACATTTTGTCCAGGGGGATAATCCTCAAATGATAATATAACTTTTATCACTTTTGGGTCTTAAATGCAAACGCAAGATCTAAAAAGCTAACATAAATGGACTACACAGACTTCAGGGCGCTCGCTTGTTACGTCACCACCATCCTGCTACCTACAACTTTTCAAGCTTATTTTTAGAAATATGGTTCATAACAAAGATGTACTCACTCGAGTTATTATATTATAATCCATGCTATATTTTTACTAATTTATTCACACATTTGCATTTCTGAGAGCAGGGAAGAGACAGGCTGCGCTGCGCTATGGTAGGCAGTATCTTCATAAAACAGCTTTATTAAAATAAATGATCAACAAATGAATCTGTCATGATGGTCTCTACAAGTAAAAGCATTATCTACACACAATATGAATGCCCAATTAGAAAAATACTACAAACTGTAAAATCCTTAACCAAACAGCAGACATATCAATATGCCTGACGCAAGCTGTAAAATTTAAAGCGAACTATGCGTTCAGCTCGATGACGTAAAATGTCTCCGACATCACCTGTAGTCCCATTTAGCTACCTGATAGCAACCGTCTTTTAAAAGAAACGTTACAGATAACATTTTTAAAAAAAAAAATCAAGAATGGGGTTTAACTGATGTGTTTTATGTCGTAGAATAAACCATGAAATTATCTTGAGTTTGTGATAACCTCGAAGCTTATTTTAGCGATTTAACAGAGATCCCATTCAAAAAACCTATTGACTTTGGGACGAGGTAACCGGAACTGCTAAAATGCTAACTCACTTCTGGGTTTTTGCATTCAAATTGATGTCATAATTCATCCACTCTGTTATAGTTGGGTAAACTTAGAGCACAGTGAATAGGAGTGTAAAAAATAAATCCGTAAATTTTACGGTAAAAAAAACGGCAGCTGTGGTTGCCAGTATTTAACCGTAAAAAATACGGTACAAACCGTAAAAGTAATTTCTCATTTTTACAGTATATTACCGTATTTTATTAATTTATAGAGGTAATATGTCAGTATTTTAAATTAGCAACATCTACACATCTTTTGTTACACAGATAAACATGATCACACAGCCATATGCAGGTGGTGATGAGAAAGTTCATACATAACCAACCAATGCTCATCTCAAACAACTTTTCCCACAATTAGAAAAGTGTATCAGTGTAAAGAAGGTGCTCAGTGTCATTCACACAGCTACTAAACACCAGTATGGTAACACGCATAAAATTAAAGTCATGAAATAAACATCGTTTATCAACATTAGATGTAACATAACTCACTAATATACATTACTGATGGGGAAACAACTAAAAAGATCCATAGTAATGTCAACAAAAAGCATAAAAAGTGATGTGCCATGCAGGGAATTCTGGGAAAGTCAATTTAAGGTTATTCGCCGTATATATTACGGAAACATACTGTTAACCAGGTTACGGATTTGTACTAGCATTTAAAAACAATCTAAATATTAAAAACTTTTAAGGATTTAAGATGCTGATGACCGTTACACTCGTCATAACAGTCTTGTGAAATGGGTCTATCCCATTAGTTGTGTCCTAAATGATGAACTATTCAATGTACTGTACTTATACACTGTGTGTTTACTGTGTTATGCATTATGCACTCAGTTGTCTAATATATATGAACTTTATAAAGCCATTTTTTCATTCATCATCTATGATGACCAAAAGATCTCAAACATGCTGCAATTAAAAAAAGCATTCAAACAGAAAACACTAAAAATTGAGAAATAGATTAGAGTCAGTGGTGTTGTCGAGGTGTTGAGTTCAGCAAGGTGTCTCTTTTGTTTATTTTAACATCCTGGTCGTACAGTTTCTTGTTGTTTGCATATTTGTAATCCTAATAATCTGACAAATTGCACATTTAACGTTAAGTGATCTTCTGAGTCTAGACAGAAAGCAGTGAGGTTCATCACTTTTTAGTGTCCCCTACATGTTTTCGTTGTGTTCTGCATTATTTGCAGTGAGTTTCTGTATTTGCATGTGTTGCGAGAATTTGTGTGCATGTGTATTGCCATAGCTAAACTGATGATGTTTTCTCAGTTTGTTTCAGAGTCTGAAACTCTACTCCTTCGCTTCATAATAAAGCTGTTAAGACAAAACCTTTTTTAAAAGGAAATTTAAATAGCTTTTTTATATAGTTTGTCCATATTTGCCGCAACATTTGGTTCAAACAACCCAGAATTCCTAATAGAACCCACAACGGACTGTTGCAAACACATTCAAGAACAGTAAAAATGATTGCTTTTTCTAAAAAGTCAATGCCTAAAAATGAGAAAATACTATATTGATTTAAAGTAAATTCAAAAGTGTTTTTGAACCAGATAGTATATAGTAATGTTTATTATACAGTAGTATTATTACTATAGTATTTTTTTTGGCTATACCTTTTAATAGGTTAGAATGTGTTGGTTGAAATCAACATCACAGGATTTTAATCCAACTTTATAATGCATTCAACCTCTAGCGTGTTACTTTTAGCAAAATCCCCAGCCGATGTGTATTACAGATATACATATTTGTACAGGCATATAACTATAGCTGCAGACAAACATTGAACTTGCTTTTACAGGCTGGCTTTTAAATTTGCATATGTATAGCAGCCAGCCAATAAAACAGTCAATATTGAAGCATCTGTAAATAGCATTGATATTTCCAACTTTTACTTTTAATTAAAGATTAGAAAATGTCATTATGTTGCTGGCTGAAGTTCACTTTATGGCCACGTGTGTGGCTAACAAGAGTTTCTGAATTCTAACTGATTATTCAAATAGGTTTTGACATTACAGTATATTGAATTCTTCCAAACCTATTAAGTAAATCAGTGGTTTCCAAGGTGGTTGCATGAAAGGGGGTCGCTTGGTGATTTCCAAAAATAAAATACATTTTATTAAACTATTAGATCTATCATGTTTTATCCATAACTAACAAAAGAAAAAAATAGCAATTAATAGTTACAGTACATAAAAAAATCCATCAGCCTTTCAAATTATTTCCCATTGGATTGCGTCCCCTGGGATAATACGTTAAATTAATGACAGAGAAATAGCTTCAGTTGCTGTTGATGGATTTTATGCCACCATATGAAACTTTTTGGCATTGGTGAGTATAATGTTTAAACACATTAATAAATTACTTAAAGGTATATATGGTGATTAGACTGTTGCATTTTTGTGTTGCCAGTATTCTCATGTTTATATAGGCCTATTGTATGTGCCATTATGTGTAACGTTTGTTTGTTTAAAACCACCTCTGAGGATAATGAGGATTGCAAGTCATCATTGGAACTGTATTTTGGTGGTAGTGGGCTTAGATTTTTGGGAACCCCTGAATTAAATGATTTACTTTTGTTTCGCACAGAATAAAAAAAAAAAATTTAACACGTTAACAGAGGATAAAATTTTTCATTTTTTTCTCATTTGCCTTCAAAAGAAATGAGTGTTCACAAAGTGTATGGCTTTATAGGAATTATACGTGTTTGCAATCAGCCGTCACTCACTTGGCCACTGAACCTCATAAGTGTATCCCAGGCTGTCGGGGGCACTGACAAACATTTCAGCATTTCTGATTGGTGGCCAGAAGGGAACCATGTTGAACTCTCTGTTGTGCCCAATGGGAGCGTTTTCCTCAGGATAAGCCAGTGTTCCTGCTGGATAAACACAAAGAACACCGGATAAGATACAGACGAATGAAACACTTTTTAGTTTAGTTTTTGTACGTATATGAATGTGTGTGTGTCTGTGTTTTACCAGCGGTGTGCCTCTGAAGCCATTCATCAAAGATGGCATCAGTGAACGTGTGGAGCAGGACGAAGATGGGGTCGTTTGGTGACAGGTGAGTCTGACCACCTGTGCCATTGAGAAACAAATGAGCCAGGTTGTGCAGACTCCTCACTACTGGGTCATAGTTACCCTGGGGAGCGCTGTAACCTGGTGACACCACAGAAAACCAATTAAAAGTTGAAAAAACTCCTATAAAAGATGTCTGCAGGTGGTTGGCTGGCAAGCAGGTCTTTTTATCTTTTGCCTCAAATGTATTGTTTAATGAAGTAGTGTTTGTTTTACCCTCAATAGTGTTCCTGAAGCTCTGAGAGGATGTGGAGTAATACGGTGGTGTGTCAAAGGTGTTGAGCTCTAGACAGTCGATGACATCCTGTGGTTCTGGTAATCTTTGAACCATTGGTCGAGCCACGTTACCAGCAGGGTTTCTCCTGATTGGACTGGATTCTGTGTCTGAAAACATACAGCAAGGTAAATTAGCATTTTTACCATTCATTATTACATTTTAATTATTAAAATAGAATTAATTAATGGGTGGCATGGTGGCTCAGTGGTTAGCACTGCCGCCTCACAGCAAGAAGGTCACTGGTTCGAGTCCCGGCTGGACCAGTTGGCATTTCTGTGTGGAATTTGCATGTTCTCCCTGTGTTGGCATGGACAGTCCAAGACATGCAGTACAGGTGAATTAGATTAACTAAATTGGCCGTAGTGTATGAGTGTGTGTGTGTGAATGTGAGAGTGTATGGGTGTTTCCCAGTAATAGGTTGCGGCTAGAATGGGAATCCACTGCGTAAAACATATGCCGGAATAGTTGACTGTTCATTCCGCTGTGGTGAATGAATGAATTATTAGTTAAATGTATAAATAATTGTAATAATTATTAAAGAAATTAAATTAAAAATTAAATAAAAAATAAATAAATTAAAATTTAATTAAGTTAAAAAGGTAAAGATTTAATGAAGAAACATAAATATAAATTAGAATAAAATTATTTTAATAATTAAAATAAAAAATACATTTATTAAGTATGTTTTAAATAAACAAATAATATTAATTACATGTTTTAATTACTAATTAGTTTTTATACCCTTATAATATGTGATTTATTCACATACAATTTTGGGTCTTTGATCAAAAAACAATGTATAGTGGATGCTTTTATTTTACAGTTTAGGACGATCATATTTGCAAGTCCAAACACAGAAAGCAGCAAATCTAAATAACATGAAGTTAATAAAATAATAAAATATGGAGTGACAAATAAAATAAATAAATGAATGATGCTTTTAAACCATCATGATTGTGTATCAAGGTCAGAAAGTCTTTTAAAACATCGAATAACCTTTTAAAACAAGATGTGTTCAGTTTGTAAAATGTCATGCGGCGCGACTCATCAAAAACCTTTTAAATAATTGTTTTAAATAATACTTTTCGAAAGTAGTATAAAGATTTTCCAAAAGTTTTACAGCACAAATCATCCCCACTCATTTCAAATTAGATATTTTTTTTATCACTTGACTTTGACCCTTGAGCCAAATCTCCTAATGATACTTCATTTAAAAAAGCATCATAAGATTGAACATTACACTATTCGGGTTGTCTGCAATCGTGAGTCACATTCTTGCAAATACAATCACATGATCCTAATGGTTTTGCCCATATAAGGTTTGATCATTCTTCTGAGCTCTCCAAATGCCTCAAAGGATTAGTTCAAACAGCATGTGAGCATTCTTAGGTCTTGTGTGTGTGTGTGTGTGTGTGTGTGTGTGTGTGTGTGTGTGTGTGTGTGTGTGTGCGGTACTGTTGCAGATGGTCTCCGATGTCTCACACTCCCCCACACTCTCACAGATCTCCCACCAGGGAAAGGACACAGAATTAGCCGTGTTTCTGCGGCGTTCTCTGTATATGTGTGTTTGTGTGATGTATAGAGTGTATGTGTGTGTGTCGTACTGTTGCAGATGGTGCCCAGTGTCTCATACTCCTCCACACTCTCACAGATGACTCTCCACTGAGAGAACACAGAGTTGGAGCTGATGCCGTTGGTGTCGAAGCTGCTTCTGGCTCCTATCAGGTCATCGGTGCAAATATCACACTCGCTGCCTCCGATAGCAAAGTTCCAGTACGGCAGGGCAAACGACGGGTCGCCAAGCATGTCCTGCATACACACACACACACACAAACACACACGTTTTTTCAACATGTCCCATTAGCTGATCCTTCCGTCAAAGGGGAATAGTTGGTATTTCTGCTCACTGCACAGGATAATAAGACGTCAAATTGATTTTTCTGGATTAAGTAAAAACTCGAGACAAACTTTGGAGTTATGCTGTTTAGGAGAGGGAAAATGTATTTATATGAGGTATAAAGATTTAATTTAACTCAGGATTTATTTTCGGAATATTTAAGACTATTTAATACTTATATTTTTAAAGAATTTAACTTTAATCTATACAGATTTTATGTAAATGATATTAATGTAAGAAACAAATGCTAATTAAAAAAGTAAAAATAATACATACAAATAATATAAGAATATGAGAATATTACTATAAAAAAATATATTCATGGTTTACAATAATATTATTGCTTATAATATTAATGGTTTTAAAAATAATATTTATAAAATTACATATAAATTATGGCGGTTCATTCTGTTGTGGTGACTTCTGATAAATCAGGGACTAAGATAAATTATCTATAAAATTAAAGTGACACATACTTCTTTCACCAAATGAGAATCTATAAAGACATAAATTGTATAAATATAATAAGATAATTAATTCAGTTATGAAATAAAACATCATAGTTATCTAAAAAAAAAAGTCTAGAAAAAGTTCAAACTTTACCCTAAAATTATGACATGGTGTGGTATAATTTTAGCATTTAATGTCATAATTTTTGTTTAATGTTTGTATGATTTGCCAAAGTACAGTATGACATTTTATTTGGCTGACAATCAGCCATAATTTGTTCATTTTTAAATTAATTTGATTCACTTTTTTCTTTTGAATACAAGCTGTAAAATGAACATTAAAACTTATTATAACTTTTCAACATCATAACGTCTATTCTAGTTACTCTATTCCAAATTGATCAAGTCATAATATATTTTTGACTGACATTTAAATCTAAATCTTTTGATAATCATCCAAAACAAGTAGTTTTTTGTACCAGATCAACCAGTTAGAATTTAAATTATTCTTAATTTACAGCATGACTTCAGAAAATGTTTATATTTCCTGCTGTATAATGATCATTGTCTAAATCTGGATCACCTGCATGTCTCTCTCCAGTTGCAAAAGGTGGTACCGATGCCAAGTTACAAATCCTGGCCCTTCATGAGAGAAATCCACACCCCCAAAGCTCTGCTGGCCTGGACCCATGTAAGTCTTGCTGACCGAATAGTAGTGGGTCCAGACGAAGTAATTATAGATGGTGATGTTCTCAATTTGAACACTTGCTCCATCAGGACTCAAAATCTCCTGAAAGCGGCGGGTGCAGATCACCAGGTCAGGATGAACGGTTCTTTTAGCCTGGTCCAGAGCGTTCACAAAGGCTCTTTTCTCATCGGCAGACATCTGCATGATGTTACGGCGCACTGACAACAGAAACACACACAGGTGAGGAGGAAGACTGTAAAAGGTATATGAAATAGCTGATGATGGGCTATTGGATTAATTGAAAATACTGCACGCTTTTTTCAGTGTTACACCATTACACTTCAGGTTTTAGTATGGAACTGTTGAATTCTAAATTCTGATTGGCTTATAAACATTTTAAGGTGCAGAATTCAGAGAAATGCTTAACTTAAATCTTGTCTTGTTCTGATATGGAAATTACAGTTCTATATCAGTACTAAAATTAATTGATTTTAGTTTTCTGAAATTGCGACACAGTCTAAAAAAAGCCTACAAAAAAGCCAAAAGCCTACAAAAAAAAATAACAAAGAAACAAAGATGCTCTCTCGCTAATAACTAAAATAAAAAAATCCATTGGTGGTCAGTGAGACAATAAAACAGTTTCATTAAGGCATGAGGAAGCACTGCCAATGTGTTTTTGTGTCCTATAACATTTGTGCAGAAAAACTACATTACCCATGATGCTGTAAAGAAAATTCAAGCAATCAGAGTTGTAGTGAATGTTAAATATTTTTTTATACTCAAATATACAATATACAACTATTTTTACATTTGGAAATAGATTGTTTTATATTCTGTAAGTTCTATATTTATACATTTTAATTAGATTGTAAACCGCAATGATTCATGGGATTGTAGTTCTTTCCCTCATTAAAACTATTTTATACACATTTTGATTTGTTTTTTATAATTTTGTCAGATTTTCTTTTAATTATTTGCTCTTTAGTTTGTAATATTGTGATTTTCCTTGTTGTATATTGTCTAGTTTTATGATATAACGCTTGACAAACACTTTTTAAAAATCCCTATGAGATGAAATATTTGGAATAATACTTCTAGACAGTCTATATTGTACACCTTAGAATAATTCAAGCAGTCACAATCATATTCAACATCACGTACTGTATGTGCATTGGAAAAAGGGAAAACTTAAACAAATTACATCAGCTAATTAAACCTAAAAGAATGATTGAGTTTTCAGTAATAAATCAGGTTGAAAAAACATAATTTTTTTAGGTGTACAATTAGTTTCATATTTCACATTTACATTGCATTTATGGTCTGTATCTACACTAAAAATTTATATGATCAATTAGTCCTGACAGCATATGTTTTTAGTTCATTGTCAAGTTACACAAACTGTTTTAAGTCAGTTTCACATAATATAAGTTCAATGGACTCTTAAGTTAATTTGATTCTGCTTAAAAATTTAAGGCAACCAACACTTTGTTACAGTGTATGATTGTGTAGATGTTTATCCTCACCCACGGTGATTCTCTGATCACAGTTCGGCCCTGTCAGACCATGTCGGCATCGGCCACAGTTGAACCCAGTGAAGTTTCCGTTGCATTGGCAGGTTCTGTTAAAGAAGCGAAGCGGCCATCTCTCTCTGTCGTCCCGGCCATCGTGAGGATACTGAGGGCCGTGTGGGCGCCTGTCAGCAGTAATTGACACACACTGACCTCTGCCAGAGATGGAGCCGCACTCGTCATTGGGCAGTCCTGTAGGTGATGGGCAGCAGGTGCCGCTCCGCAGACCTTCTGGTGTCATACACTGACGCGGAAACTGAGCTCGCGTCACCACCACGCACATTAGCACTAAACACACACTCTTCCACATCCTGAAACCACATAAACACATGCACATACATTAAAAAAGCCAACATTTCTGTGATCATTTACTTACCCTCATATCAAACCTGTGCGGCTTTTCTGTCAACAGTAGATGTTGGGTAGAATGAGAAGTATTTAGGTTTGGAGTGATTTGAGGATGAGTAAAAATAAAATTGGGGTGAAATAGCCATTTTGAACCATGCATGTTCGCGGTCATAAATGTCAAAAAAAAAAAAATTTTTACAAATAAATGTAAAAAATCTAAACCATAATCCTACTTATGCATTATAAGTAGTATTATGGTTTTGATTTTTACATTTATTTGATATTTTGTGAGTTTGTGACATTTATGATCACAAACATGCATGGTTCTGTTATCTTGATTTGTTTCAAAATAGGCATACCTAATTTGATTTGACCATAAAATTTGACCTCTTACAGTAATTTTATGGTTTAACACAGCCGGGCAGAACCACCCAACAAGCTAACTTACTTTAAATGGATTTTGTCATGTCGGTCAAATGCCTCTAACTGTGTTTTCACTTACATTTACACATTTGGAAGATGCATTGATTAGACTTAATTTAAAATGCGTTGATGCTATACATTTTTAGAATTTATGGTTTAACACAGCCGGGCAGAACCACCCAACAAGCTAACTTACTTTAAATGGATTTTGTCATGTCGGTCAAATGCCTCTAACTGTGTTTTCACTTACATTTACACATTTGGAAGATGCATTGATTAGACTTAATTTAATATGCGTTGATGCTATACATTTTTAGAATTTCATGCACGTTAAATTAGCTGGAAATAGAACCTTAATCTCAATGTCTTACATCTTGAATTTTAATGATTTACTTTTAAATTTTAAAAATAATACAAGGGTTAATATGGCCAACATCTACTGATAACAAAATAACTGCAGTGCTTTTCACTTATTAATAATAATAATAATAATAATAATAATAACAATAGTTTTCTTAAACTGTAATTTGTTTCCCTTTCCAGAAAAAAAAAACAATCATTCAAAATACAAATGGAGCCAAAATTGCAAAAATTAAGAAAACATTTCTAAACATTTTCAGCTGAACGTAGATAAAATGAACTTTTTATATGTATATCCGTTTTGGAAAACAATTTTCTCTTTTTAAACATAAACATCATATAATATCTGATTAGGTTTATGATATATAGGTTTTAAAAACCTGATAACTTTGATAAGTTTTTATTAATAATTATAATTCTAACAAATATATAATTATTACATTATATATTATATTATTATTAGTAGTAGTAAATAACAATAAATAACTAAATTATTCAAAATATCTAATTTAAATAATAATATATCATATCATAATTATATATTATTACATGATATATTCAATTATTATTTACAAATATATTATGAAAAAATATTTCATAATTTATAAAGTAATGTTAATAACAAACAGATTATTTTATTATTTCAGTTGTTTTTGCAGTTAAAGTTGATAAATTAAGCGTGAAGGGAAAATTATTTGACCATGAAGCGTTATAATTTAGCTTCAGGAAAAAAGAGTAACCCACTCTGTTTCCTGGAACTGTTAGTGAAAAATATATTAGACATAATCTGTAAAGAAATGTCACTTTAAAAGCCTGTAAAACTTTTCAGATTAGTACAGAAATTGTGCACAGTGGGATCTGCAGATGATTTGAAAAACTATAGAAAATATATTACGCTGTCAGAGAGAGACAATGGAAAGCTACAGCTGATTTTTCTCTCTCTTTTTATTTTTAGGCTTGCAGTGGTGTAGCAGCCTTCCAGAAACATACAGTATAGTTCCCAGTTCTGTAAGTTACAGACTCTTTCAGTTTCACAACCTCAAACTGTCTAACTTGCTAACTATTTTTCCTCAGAGTAAACACACACATACACATTGTGTTAAAACAAAATAAAACAAATAATTTCTTTTAACGATTTTTCATCTTGACTGCAGTGCCAAGAAGAGACAGAAATCTCTCATAAAACTCACCCTATCTATGTCCATCAATAATTCTGAATGATTTATTAAACAACAGTTCATCAATACCATGCCCTGGTGGAGCACAATGTCAGTCTTAAACCAATGCAGTGATATAAAGAGTAAAAAAGATAAAAGTAAAGATAAAAGTATGTACCTTATATCATCCGCTCTGTTTTCTGACCCACTCTTTCACTCACTCTGTATGTTTCTGCTGTGCTGTAGTGCCCCCCTGTGCTGCCCCCTGGCCAACTCTTTTATACCTACACCCCTTCTGACTGCACTCATCTCTCTGATCCTCCATCCCGTGATCAGCAGCCAGCGGAGAGAGGGAGAGGGAGAGAGAAAGAGAGAGAGAGAGAAAGGGTAAAAAGTCCACAATTAACTTTTAAATATGAATGTGGCTCTTCATTTGCGTCTGTTGGTTTGACCTTTTAAAAGGTCTGATAGATTAGTGGTCTTTGCTTTCATAACAGTGGAGAGAAAAACGTGGAAAGAAACAAACCACTATTGAAAGAAAATTGCATGCCATATGTAGGGTTATTATTAGTTAAATAAAGTAAAAACAAGACAAGGAAATGTCTTGAAATAAACTTTAAATTAAATATAATAAAGAGCCTTATTTGCCCCCTGTATATTAGTTGCCCAATTTCTGTTTAATGGAAAGATTTTTTTTCAACACATTTCTAAATATAATAGTTTTAATAACTCATTTCTAATAACTGATTTCTATTTTCTTTGACATGATGACAGTACATAATATTTGACTAGATATTTTTCAAGATACTAGTATTCAGCATAAAGTGACATTTAAAGACTTAACTAGGTTAATTAGTTTAACTAAGCAGGTTAGATTATTTAGGCAAGTCATTGTATAAGCCATTGTGATTTGTTCTGTGGAAAATTGAGAAACAAATGTTTAAGAGGGCTAATAATATTGACCTTAAAATGATTTTTTAAAAAAAATTTAAAACTGCTTTTATTCTAGCCGAAATAAAACAAATAAGACTTTCTCCAGAAGAAAAAAAGATAACTGTACTGTGAAAAAATTCATGCTGTTAAACATCGTTTGGGAAATTGTTATTAGAAATTAGTTATTAAAACTTTTGTATAGATATGTCTTGAAAAAGTCTTTTCTCCATTAAACAGAAATTGGGGGGAAAATATACAGGGAGGCTAATAATTATAAATATATATCTGTGTGTTTAAGTGTACAGTATAAGCTTAAAATTAATACCAGCTAAGGTAAAGTTTATCATTTTCTTTTTTGGTTGTTTACTTAACTAAAACTAAAATATTGTAAATACGTGCTGGAAAGATAAATATTAAAGAAAAGTATTAAAATGGCAAAAACAACAAAAAACTTTAAACTTGGAAAAACAAAATATAAATTAAAAAATATATATATTTGTAATATTTTATGTATCTCAGTAATACTAAAATGTAAAATGAAAAGAAAGGAAGACAATGTTTAAATTGTATTTAATTCTGAGGATTTTTATTTATATTTTATTTACATTTTTTGTACATATTACAACTTGCACTTTTAAGTTAAAGTCTACTTATTGGCATTGATGGCTCCATGAACCTTTTCTTTCCACAAAAGGTTTTTATAGGAAATGTTTTTTTTCTTTGGGTAACAAAAAAAAAAAGGTTTCACTATGTATAACTGCTGCCAACTTCCCTTATTCAAGAGCTTTTACAAGTTAGACAAGAAGCAGTCACCGACCAGCCATTTTGGGATGATATATTTCTAATGATGAAAATACTTCCCAAATAATTTAATATAGCTTATCACATTTGCCCCTTTTGAGATTGTGAATTTGAATGCTCTTTCTATGCGTTTCCCTTTAAATTCAAATTAGATTTACACACTATTCTGACATTCCAGAAACAACAAGACAAGAAAATCAGCCAAAATGACAGGAATCAGACGATGATGGAGGGGATGAGCTTTTCAACTGCACCAGGACATACGGTCAGTGGATACAATTTTTAGAAGTTGTGAAGAAAAAGTTAACATTTTGACTAGCATTCTACTGTTTTCAGGCCTTTGCTAATATTGATTACACTGATTGTGCATTTCTCTGATCATTACAGAAAAAAAAATGTTCATCTTTCTACACAGTGCATAATAAATGTGCATTTCTGACAGTCATTTATTAAGCAGTCTGAGATGAAATATATTTGGGCCAAATAGCTAGTGGCTATAGGATGTAAATATGGAAACTCTTAGGTTTGTTAAACAATGGAACATTTGTTGTTATTATTATTATTATTATTATTATTATTATTATTATTATTATTATTATTATTATTATTATTATTATTATTTTAATCTGAATATCTAATTTTTCACATGTTTGCAGAGAAAAGTAGAATAGAATTAAAGTAGAAATTATTTGTATAGGGGAGGTTAATAGGTTAGGTTAGTACATGAAAAGTGGTGGTAGTTTAAATAGTTGATAGTTAAACAATACTTGTGTTAATTATCTGAATGTGCTCCTCTCAAATAAATACATTTATTATATACTTATAATATACTTATATTTATATACTTGGTTAATAAAACATCATTTTAAAAGTTTCATTGTATTTTTCCTATTTTTTATTTTTATATTTAAAAAGTATTTTGAAAACCTAGCTCATACACTGAATAAAATGACTTCTGCAAAATTGTTGGAAAAAATGTATATGGGTGGAATTTAAACTACTAAATGTAATTTGTTTATGTTCAAATTAATTTGTTTGTTTAAATACTTCCCAAATAAGTTGCTTGCAACAACTTACCTTAAAAATATTTAGTAAACCCAAGGAATCCTTTTTGAATCATTTATTTTCAGTGTGCTACTGTTTATTCAGTTGAAATTTTGCATCTCTAATTGTCACTTAAGTTTCTTTTATTTTCAGCAGTGGAAAGATGTTGCTAATACAGTACTCATTTCATTTAAATTCAACAACCCAATGGCAATAAAATAAAAGTTATAAATGAAAGATTATACATTTAATAAGGTTAAACTGCCCTTTATATAAGCAAGAATGGATATAAATTAATCATGTTGGGAAAATGCTGTTGGGAGATTGCTTTTTATATTATTAAGTTGACTATTGTATTATTAAATAATTAAATGTAATAAAAATTATTAAAATAAATACAATTTAGTTAAAGTTATTTGTTAATGTTAAAAAAGTTTTAAAAAGTACATATTTCTATAAAATTGATAAATAGAAGTACATAGAAATTGTTTAATACAACATATTTATGTGATTTATCAGCTTCATCAAGACAAAACAAACACCTCTTTAGTGGAATCATTGTATTTATGCAGAAAACAAAATCTAAACATCCTTAAAACAAGAAAAATATACTTGAGAAGCAGATAGCAAATACTTGAGAAAATATGTTTGGAATTAAGTTCATTTCTCTTAGCCCATGGGGAAATAGTTTGTTTATTTCCGGCGTACTCTAGATTTTAGATGTTTTAAACAAGAAAAAAAGTCAATAAAAAAAACTAAATATATTCTGTGAAAACTAATCTTAATATTTTATGCAGCTTTGCTTTTCAAGTACGTTTATATTTTCCCCCAGAATATTTTGATATTTTAACCACACCAAAAACAGTGAGAAGACTAATATTTCTTCCTTGTGTACATATACAATAGGCAGATCTTACTGAAAAATGTACTCTCTCTCTTTTTTTAACAAATAATACTTCATTCTGCACACTGAGCAACACAGGAGTGACAATTCAGTCAAGGCTAACAAAACCGTTCAATACACACACAGATAAACACACACTCGCATGTTCATACTGACAGGCACTCAATCATTTACACACATCTAGAATCAGTCTCCTTAAGGTCAGTCGTGCTAAACAACAGAGGTTCTGGGGTCAAAGGACGAACTCTTCTCTGAGGAATCCAGTGGGATAGTTGTCATAGCAACGTCCTCTTGCTGGACCTGCGAATACTCGGGAAGGTCGTCTACAGCAGATCTGTAAGCACAAACAATCAGTCACAATACATGTGTGTTTGTGTGTGTGTGTGTTTATGTTCTTCATAATCTGAGTGAGTGTGTATGTGGTTGTACTCACTGCTCATCGATTGGTATGGTTGTGTCTGTGTTGTTTGCGTCACATGCATTTCTTCCTGCGCACGTGTTCTTCGGAGCCACACTGCTGCTAACAAATAGAGTTCATATTAAACACTTCATATTATTCAGAAAAAAAATCTCCATTGTTCAAACTTTGATGGAATTTCCTTTGCGGATTTAGCGTTCAACAAAATATCCAAGGCACTTTGACAAAAACCTTTATTTTAGAAAAAACAGAGATCTAAGTTAGCGATAGGAAAACAATGGACCACAGATTATATAGCACTAGTTTAAGTACATAAAGTACCTATGTAGTCTTTCTTGTTATGTGTATGGTGAACTAGTATATAGTTAGAGTACTATACTTCAGTATTAGCTTCTGTATGTTAGCTATATGCATAGGTTCATATTTATGCTTTTTATGTAGCACCATGGTCCTGCGAGACATAACATTTTGTTGCACGTTATGTCCACACATCTATAACAGGGAATAACAATGACTGTAGCATGAACAAGGAAGGTTAGAGTCGTCAGATGCTTTTTTCAATGAATTCTGCACAATTGCAGCCACAAGACATCACTAGTCTCTTAGACATTACTAATCTCTCACTGGACATCACTAGTCTTATTACTTGCCATTAAGTACCATTACTTGCCCAAAAATGTAGTGCAAGTAGAGTAAAAGTATCTGTTGTAAATATTACTCAAAGTATGATTAAAAATAGACCTTTCAAAAGTACTCAAGAGTAGTGAGTATTACGCTGTGAAAAGCTGATTTGTTTACATGTAATTTGTGGATTTGTGTAAGCATAACATTCTGTAATGCATTTATTTATTGCCTAGCAGGCACACAACATCATAAGACGTTAATATTAGGTTAGATTTAGGTTGTGATGTCAGGTGACCAAAATTCAATGTCTAGCCAGCGTTTAAGGACAACGATATTTTGATGTTCAATATTGACGTCAAATGACGTTGATTTTAGGTTGTGTTAGAAAGTGCCCAATATCCAACGTCGAGCTGACATCTTAAACTAACGTCATATTGATGTCAGATATTGACATTTATTTGTCAGCTATGGCAACCAAAATCCAATGTCTGATAGACGTCATAGTGGTAACGTTCACACATCATTAAGCTGTAACATCATTAGACATTGATATTTGGTTGATTTTAGGTTGGATGTTGGACATTGACGTCGGCCTGAGGTTGAATTCTGATGTCAACCTGGTTTTCATTTCCAAACAAAATGCAACGTCCCCACGACGTTGGGGTACAAAGTCAATCTGATGTCAAGTTGACGTCTTGTGCCTGCTGTGTGTTTAAGGCCATTTCGGTCATCATACAGTAAACATCCGTCATCTTCTCATCAGTGACATGCATCTAAGCAGTCTCTGGGTCAATGCAAGTAAAGATTTTGGAAATCTTCTTGGACATTTTTAATGTTTCCAAACAGTTGCTGCAATTATAAATTGCCCATGTCTTGGGGTAGTTCATTAGGATGTGATGCACTTTTGATTGGACGGGAATCACAGACTTGATTTTTCTAATCCCCATAGAAAAGAAAAAATAAATTAGTGACTGCAGGTTGAAGGAAAATAGTAGAGTAAAAGTACTGATACTGCACTAAAAATGCACTCAAGGGTAAGTAAAAGTACACATTTTTAAAACTACTTAAGTTATAATTCCTGAGAAAGCTACTCAGTTACAGTAATTTGAGTATTTGTAATTAGTTACTTTTCACCACTGCTCACAGGTCATCACCAGTCTCTTAGACATCACTAGTCTCTCACTGGACATCACTAGTTTCTCACTGGACATCACTAATCTCTTACAGGACATCACTAGTCTCTTAGACATCACTAGTCTTTCACAGGTCATCACTAGTCTCTTAGACATCACTAGTCTCTCACAGGTCATCACTAGTCTCTTACAGGGCATCCCTAGTCTCTTACTGGACATCATTAGTCTCTCACTGGACATCACTAATCTATCACTGGACATAACTAGTCTCTTACAGGACATCACTAGTCTCTTACAGGACATCACTAGTCTCTTACTGGACATCGCTAGTCTCTTACAGGACATCACGAGTCTCTCACTGGTCATCACCAGTCTCTTAGACATCACTAGCCTCTCACTAGACATCACTAGTCTCTTAGACATCACTAGTCTCCTAGACATCACTAGTCTCTCACTGGACATCACTAGTCTCTTAGACGTCACTAGTCTCTCACTGGACATCACTAGTCTCTTACTGGACATCGCTGGTCTCTTACAGGACATCACTAGTCTCTCACTGGACATCACCAATCTCTTAGACATCACTTGCCTCTCACTGGACATCACTAGTCTCTTAGACATCACTAGTCTCCTAGACATCACTAGTCTCTCACTGGACATCACTAGTCTCTCACTGGACATCACTAGTCTCTTAGACATCACTAGTTTCTCACTGGACAGCGCTAGTCTCTTAGACATCACTAGTCTCGCACTGGACATCACTAATCTCTTAGACATCACTAGTTTCTCACTGGACATCACTAGTTTCTCACTGGACATCACTAGTCTCTCACTGGACATCACTAGTCTCTTAGACATCACTAGTTTCTCACTGGACAGCGCTAGTCTCTTAGACATCACTAGTCTCTCACTGGACATCACTAGTCTCTCACTGGACATCACTAGTCTCTTAGACATCACTAGTTTCTCACTGGACATCACTAGTCTCTTAGACATCACTAGTCTCGCACTGGACATCACTAGTCTCTTAGACATCACTAGTCTCTCACTGGACATCACTAGTCTCTTAGACATCACTAGTTTCTCACTGGACAGCGCTAGTCTCTTAGACATCACTAGTCTCGCACTGGACATCACTAGTCTCTTAGACATCACTAGTTTCTCACTGGACATCACTAGTTTCTCACTGGACATCACTAGTCTCTCACTGGACATCACTGGTATCTTAGGCCTCACTAGTCTCTCACTGGACATCCCTAGTCTCTTTGACATCACTACCCTCTCACTGGACATCACTAGTTTCTTAGACATCACTAGTCTCTCAATAGACATCACTCGTCTTTCACTGGACATCACTAGTCTCTTAGACATCACTAGTCTCTCACTGGATGTCACTAGTTTCTCATTGAACATTGCTAGTCTCTTAAACATCACTCGTCTTTCACTGGACATCACTAGTCTCTTAGACATCGCTAGTCTCTTAGACATCACTATTCTCTCACTGGACATCACTAGTCTCTTAGACATCACTAGTCTTTCACTGGACATCACCAGTCTCTCACTGGACATCATTAGTTTCTTAGACATCACTAGTCTCTCACTGGACATCACTAGTCTCTTAGACATCACTAGTCTCTCACTGGACATCACTAGTCTCTTAGACATCACTAGTCTCTCACTGGACATCACTAGTCTCACTGGACATCACTAGTCTCTCACTGGACATCACTAGTCTCTCACTGGACATCACTAGTCTCTCACTGGGCATCACTAGTCTCTCACAGGTCATCACTTGTTTCTTAGACATCTCTAGTCTCTCACAGGACATCACTAGTCGCTCACTGGACACATCACTTGCAGTGACTTTTTTTTAAACACTTTGGGTTCAGTCTTCTTTTGCATTTGTCATTCGTGAACAACCAATCTTTCTGGTGAACTTGAATGAGTGAGTGACCATGTAATGATGCTATATCCTAGAGTTTCAAACACTTTAGAACAGCTCATCATCTTGCAAAGTCAGTGAAAACTGTAAAGTTTATATGAAAACACGCCTGATTTAATACCAATTACTTGGAGTATCTAGACATGTTGCATAAAAATGATATTTAGGCATTTATACTTAACACGGAATACATGAAACTTATGTAATTTGTCTAAAACTGTTCTCTTACTCTTGTCAGCACAACTTCAAATAGGAGTAAACAGTGACTTAAACAGTAAAAATTAAAACATTTCTGTAGGAATTGTAGTATCGTCCTATTACTACAGTGCATGCGGAAAGGAATCATAGCGCATCACTTTTTCTACATTTTCTTATGTTACATCCTTATTTCAAAATGGATTAAATTCATTTATTTCCTCAAATTCTACACACAACAGCCCATAATGACAATGTGAAAAAAGATTTTTTGAAATTGTTGCAAATTTATTAAAAATAAAAGAACTGAAAAATCACATGTACATACGTATTCACAGCCTTTGCCGTGAAGCTCTAAATTGAGCTCAGGTACATTCTGTTTCCACTGATCATCCTTGAGATGTTTCAGCAGCTTATTTGGAGTTTACTTGTGCCTGGGTAAGGTTACAGAAACATTTCTGCTGCTCTGAAAGTTTCAATGAGCACAGTGGCCTCCATCATTCGTAAGTGGAAGATGTTTGGAACCACCAGGACTCTTCCTAGAGCTGGCCGGCCATCTAAGCTGAGAGATCGGGGGAGAAGGGCTTTAATCAGGGAGGTGATCAATGACCCGATGGTCACTCTGTCTGAGCTCTTTTGTGTAGAGAGGAGAACCTTATAGAAGGACAATCATCTGTACTGCAATTTATCAATCAGGCCTGTATGGTAGAGTGGCCAGACAGAAGCCACTCCCCTCCTGGAATTTGCCAAAAGGCATCTGAAGGACTCTCAGACCATAAGAAACTAAATTCTATGGTCTGATGAGACTGAAATTGAACTCTTTGTAGTAAATGCCAGGCGTTACGTTTGGAGAAAACCTGGCACAGCTCATCACCTGGCTAATACCATCCCTACAGTGAAGCATGGTGGTGGCAGCATCTTGCTGTGGGGATGTTTTTCAGCAGCAGGAACTGGAAGACTAGTCAGGATAGAGGGAAAGATGAATGCAGCAATGTACAGAGACATCCTGAATGAAAACCTGCTTCAGAGTGCTCCTGACCTCAGACTGGGGCGAAGGTTCATCTTTCAGCAGGACAAACTTTTGCATCAACAACGTGTTGAGCAAAGGCTGTGAATACTTATGTACATGTGATTTTTTTCAGGATTTTATTTTTAATAAATTTGCAACAATTTCAAAAAAATATACACTGATACACTGTATGCCCATATAGGTGACCATAGGTCGAGGGGGACACCCATGACATGTCCCACAAGGCACCTCTCCTGTTCAACCTTTATATGCTCCCACTGAGCCAAATAGTGAGACAGCCAAATCTCCTACATCAGCTATGCTGATGATCTACTTAGCCTTACTGCGTGGTGACTTCAGCCTCATTGACACCCTCTGCCAGTGCATTGATCAAATTAACAGGATGTGCCAAAACTTTCTTCAGTTAAACAACGAGAAAACTGAAGTTATTGCATTTGGGAACAGAGATGAGGTTCTTAAGGTGAATGCATAACTTGGCTCTAGGGGTCAAACAACAAATAATAAGGTCAAGAATCTTGGTGTGAATCTGGAGTCTGATCTAAGTTTCAGTAGTCATGTGAAAGCAGTAAGTAAATCAGCATACTATCATTTCAAAAACTTTGCAAGAATTAGATGCTTTGTTTCCAGTGAGAACTTCGAGAAACTTTTTCATGCTTTTATCAGCAGCAGGGTGGATTACTGTAAGGGACTCCTCACTGGCCTTCCCAAAAAGACAGTCAGACAGTTGCAGTTCATCAAGAACGCTGTGGCCAGGATTCTGACCAGAAGCAGAAAATCAGAGCACATCACACCTGTCCTCTGGTCTTTACGCTGGCTCCCATACATTCAGAATAGATTTTAAAGTATTATTACTTGTCTATAATCACTAAATGGCCCAGGACCTCCATACATTACAGATATGCTCACTGAATTCAAACAAACAGATCACTCAGATCTTTAGGATCAAATAAATTAGAAATCCCCAGAGTTCAGTCAAAGCAGGGTGAATCTACTACACCCCCTGCTGCTGGAATCAGCTTTCAGAAATGATTGAATGTGCTCCAACATTAGGGACGTGCAAATCAAGGCTTAAAACACATCTGTTTAGCTGTGCCTTTACTGAATGAGCACTGTGCTATGTCTGACAGATCGCACTCTTATGCTGTTTTTTTATTCCTTTAAAACCTTTTTTTAAATCAGTTTTTTAATCAGTTTTTATCATTTTAATTCTTTTAATCATTTTTATTTTCTTGTTTCTTTATTCTTGTTTATGTAAAGCACTTTGAAATACCATTGTTTTTAAATGTGCTATATAAACAAACTTGCCTTGCCTATTTAAATACTATGTACGCTTTTTAAAATTCATTCAGTATGCTTAATAGGCTACTGTACATTAAATCTATTATTAATCATAGACAGGTGGTATTGTGGGTGGTCTGCTCTCATATGATTAGTATAATTTTAAAAATCTCTAAATTCATCTAATACTCCTACACAAACACCCACACTGCAAGCAAAAACACACACAAAAAAAATATTATAAAATATTAATTAGTCATAATCTGTTTACAATGTGCCCTCACTTTGATGGTATCATTTTGATTAGGACTATGAGTGCAAATCAATTCAAGAATTTGGTTATTTCAATGGCAACACTGTGGCTCAGTGGTTAGCACAGTCACCTCACAGCAAGAAGGTTGCTGGTTGGAGTCCCGGCTGGGTCAGTTGGCATTTCTGTCATTTCTGTCAAAGTCCAAAGACATGCGGTACATGTGAATTGAATAAACTAAATTGGCCGTAATGTATGTATGTGTGTGAATGAGAGGTTATGGATGTTTCCCAGTATTGGGTTGCAGCTGGAAGGGCATTCACTGTGTAAAACATACTGTATGCTGGATAAGTTGGCGGTTCATTAGCTGTGGTGCCCTTCTGATGAATAAAGGGACTAAGCTGAAGGAAAATGAATGAATGAATTGGTTATTTTAAATTCACATGACTTTATATGCATTCATTCATTTCATTCATTTTCTTTTCGGCTTAGTTCCTTTATTAATCCGGGGTCGCCACAGCGGAATGAACTGCCAACTTATCCAGCACATGTTTTACGCAGTGGATGCCCTTCCAGTTACAACCCATCTCTGGGAAACATCCACACACTCATACACTACAGAATATTTAGCCTACCCAATTCACCTGTACCACATGTCTTTGGACTGTGGGGGAAACCGGAGCACCCGGAGGAAACCCACGCAAACGCAGGGAGAACATGTAAACTCCACACAGAAACGACAACTGACCTAGCCGAGGACCTTCTTGCTTTGAGGCGACAGCACTACCTACTGCGCCACTGCGTCGCCATATGACTTTATATGATGAATTATAATAATTTACCTAAAAAATAAATGTAAAAATTCTGTAACATTAAATATAGATTTAATGTATAGACATTATAGATAGTTTAGATATAAAAATAGATATTTTATCAGGCTAATAATAATAAAAAATAAATAAATAAATGTAAAAAATTTGTGAAAAAAAATAGGTGAAAATTTTCTTGCTTTGTTAAATATCACTTGGGAAATATTTGAGAAAGAATAAAAATTTCACAGGAGGGCTAATTATTTTGCCCTCAACTGTATACACACACACACATACTGACATGAGAGAGATAGAGAGAGAGTTCTTGAATCTGATTGGGTGATTGGTCTTTCTTGCGATGTAACATTCTGTCAAAATCACTATAGGAACCGCTTCACAGTTTGTAAATATGTTCTCAAAATGACCTAAATCTTACCTAAACCTAACATACAGTACATAATTAAAAAAAGCCTAACCAGAACTCCTAAATAACCCAGTTTCATTTATTTTCAAAAGTGATTATTGCATGCTTGATGGATACAAATTATTTCTGAGTTCGACCTTCAGCTGTGACTGGTGAATAGGAAAACATTTACGCGATAGCTCAAAAAATTAGACTAATTAATCATGGATTTGCTATTTACCATTTTACACTGTTCGCTTCATCTCTGGAATCTACTCGCACAAAAAAAATAATTCCCTGAATGAACTCGCAGCATGATGAAGTGAGTGGCTTTTCCTCATGGATCTCATGTCTATAAGATGGATTTCTGTGTTCGAGGTTACAAACATTTTTTCCCCCTTTTTTAAGTGCTGACATTTTTACCTGAGACCAGAGGCCAATAATACTGAGCTCGACCTGCGTTTCGAACATATTTTGGACATATTTTTTTCAAATTCAAGTAGACCTGTAGTCTGTATACCTCTGCCTGCAGCATTTCTCACAGCAAGTGCAAATGGTGAAGGACCAAACTCACTATAGTTTTACAAATACTTTCGTTGATGAGAATGCACTCTTTTAGCCTTCAAATAAGTGGTTAATTTATAAATATAAATCTTATTCAAAAATGCTTTTTAGGGTTTTCAAGAGCTTCAGCGCGTCTCCCTCAATGATAACTCAAATAATAATTTGACTTCGGATAAGGGTTCTGGAATTTGCCACCGCCTTTATGAAAATTAACCCTGGTTTTATTATAAAAAAAGTTTAGCCGTGTTTTTTTGGCTCATTGATTATCATTTCTATAACCACGGTTTTAGCAAAATTGTTTTCTCATTTGCTTTGGTGCATTTTTCAGATATATTATCAAAAATACTTGTTCAACCTCCACATCATGATTTTAGTGGTGCACATCATAAAAACAATCTTTCATTTACTTGAAATTACTATATATATATATATATATATATATATATATATATATATATATATATATATATATATATATAGCACATAAATATATATACAGTTGAAGTCAGAATTATTAGCCCCCCCGAATTATTAGCCCCCCTGTTTATTTTTTCATTCAATTTCTGTTTAACGGAGAAGATTTTTTTCAACACATTTCTAAACACAATAGTTTTAATAACTATTTTCTAATAACTGATTTATTTTATCTTTGCCATGATGACAGTAAATGATATTTTACTAGATATTTTCACTGCTATACAGCTTAAAGTGACATTGAAAGGATTAACTAGGGTAATTAGGTTAACTAGGCAGGTTAGGGTAATTAGGCAAGTTAGTGTATAATGATGGTTTGTTCTGTAGACTATCGAAAAAAAATGTAGCTTAAAGGGGCTAATAATTTTGTTTATAAAATGGTGTTAAAAAAAATTAAAAACTGCTTTTATTCTAGCCGAAATAAAACAAATAAGACTTTCTCCAGAAGAAAAAATATCAGACATGCTGTGAAAACTTCCTTGCTTTGTTAAACATCATTTGGCAAATATTGAAAAAAGAAAATCCAAAGGAGGGGGGGTTGCGGGGTGAGATAATAATTCTACCCCTACCCCTATCTCAATTCTACGTTATTCTATTTTTTATAATCACACTTCAGAAAAATAGTCTGCAGAAACACATTTATTGACATTCTCCATTTGTTCAGGTCATCAGAGGGTTAAAACCCTGCCCACTAGTGACAATCTCTCCCTCATTAAAACTTTAGGATGCTTTCACACTAGCACTTTTGGTCTACACCTGGGTTCATCTGACGTCAAAGTACGGTACGTTTAGCTAGTGTGAATGCTGTGTTGAACTTGGTTATGCACCAGTGAACCGTACCCGAGTCCGCCTGAAAGAGGTGGTCTGGGGTACGGTTTGTGCGAACTCTGGTACGGTTCACTTCTGATATGAATGCAATCGTACCAAAGTGAACCGCCAACTGTACAACAAACTTTAGTTTTCATAGCGTTTATTCGTGTGTCTGTATGTCTGTGTATCACCCACCTTGGTGACAAGTGGGACTGACCCAGTGCAAACAGTGATAATGTCTGCTTGTCATCACCAAAATCGACTTCTGCAGACATCGCCTGATGTTCTGAACATTTTTTATTTTTTTGCAGCAGATAGATGCAAGTGGCTCTCTGTTTTTTGGTTTTGGTAACAAAACCAAAAGATTCAGTAAAAGCAGAATGCCCATGATATGCGGACGTCTTCATTTTGGCGTATTACTTTTGTGGCCGTCACCTAGTAACAGCGGTACACAAAACAGCAGCTTGAGGACGCAAGCGTACCGGTTTTCAGAAGGAAAAAAGACGGTGTGAACACAAACCAGCCGAGGGAGGACTATCAAACTTGGGTTCGGACCAGGTATTCAGACCAAGTGTGAAAGCACTCTTAGTCTTGTTTTTGAATTTGCCACTATGCTGACACATAGGCATTTGTAGCTCCACCCTCTTTTAAAAAGAGCACTATCTCAATTGAATTTAAAGAGAAAATCACCAAAACGGCACAATTAGGATCAAATCCTAAAAGGGGCAGTTTTAAAGAGTTATAAAATATTATTTATTAGGTATTTGAGCTGAAACGTCACATACACACTCTAGGGACAACAGAGACTTATTCTAAATCTTGTAAAAAGGAGCATAATAGGTCCCCTTTAAATAGATTTCTGTTCTACCTTTTTTAGTACTGTGCAGATCTATAAATAGCTCATAAATTCATTTCATGAACATTCAGTTGGCAAACGTATATGTATATGGAGCACAGCACAGTGTTATAATTTATGACAATGAAGGGACTACAAGGAAACAAACAGGGTCAACAGCTGAGAAGAAGCAGCAGAGGAGTAATGATGAGCGGGTAGGGAGGAAAAACTAAGGACAAGGTAGAGTAGGTTAAGGACAGAGACATGTTTCAGTTGATATAATAATAAAGTCTCTATTGTGGTCTATGTTTTCAGTGATGATCTTAGTGGCCAAGGTGGGTCGAAAGGTGCTGAATTTTATGATTGGAACATTTGTAGACAAAAGAAGTACTGTATATAATCAAACAATGTGCAATTTGGCTTACTATATACTATTATGCTTCATATGCCATTATTTGCATTTTACATTATAGTTTTTCTCAGTTGCTTTGGTATAGTTTTTGAATTATTCGTAACATTTGCGAACCAATAAGTGTTTTTCTCAAAACAATTTGTGCAAACACTGTACAACAATTGATTTCCTGCAAAAGCCTGTTTACTTGCTCAAAAGGCTTATTTATTCCGAAGTATTTTTGTCAGTGAATATTTCAGTGCTGTCAGAATGACAAGTCCTTTTGTATTTATTTTCAGAGAACAATGGTGCTGTTTGTATGAATTGTTTTGAGAAGTACCCTTACCTGTTTGCGAATGTTATGGATGTAATACTATAGCAACAGAGAATACTGGAAAAAAAATAGAGGAGATTGAGTAGGGTAGTAATAGTTGAAACTGTCAGTTTGACAGATTGGTAAAGAGCTGTGGCGCTGTCATTAATTTCGTATACTTCACATTTTTAGGCCCAGCACAAGTGGCATTTGACAGTGAGCAGCACAGATTTTTCATGACCCAAAAAGTGATTTTCAGGTAAGAAAGTGACGTTTTTCAAGAAGATTTATTTATTTATTTTCTATCTAGCATTCATTGTATTGTAGTCTATATTTATTCAGTTTTGTGGTATTTATTTGGTGTTAAAAATAATCCTTTATTCAGTGATATGTTCCTGAAAATATCATTAGTGTGAAAAGGAACAAAAATGTTTAGCATCATACTGCTCCAAAGCATTAATTTGACCTCAAAATGACAGTCAAATGTACAGTTCAAATTATGTTTGCTGCTTGCTCAAACTTTTGATTTAAAATGAGTTGAAACAACAAAATTCTTAAGTTTTTTTGTGGGGACAACTTAATTGTTTTATGTTCATTCCAGTTAAATTTGTAAAAACAATTAAGTTCACCTAATTGATTTGTGTTGGAACAACATGAAGGAATTGTGTGGAACATTTTTAAAGTGTATGTTTTTGCAGTTTCACAAAAATGTAGGTTGTTCATGTATTTCCAATGAACCTGTTTTGTAAATGTGTAAACAACTATTACACTTTATCCAGCTCATAAAAAAGTGCATCCAAAAAACATTTTTATCTGCCATTTACCTATAGGTAGGCCCACACGGAACCTGCGCGCGCCGAATTCCGAAGATTTTCTGCAGATTTTCTGCAGATTTCCGCAGATTTTTAGCCCATCATCAATTCTGTTTATTTACTTACAGTTAATCTAATTGGATTTGCACTTTAAACATTAAATAAAAGTTAAAAAGATATTATTTTTTATTTCACATATTAAGGTTTTAGTTATGACACTCCTAAAATAATTCAGCAGAAATCCGCAGATTTTTACCAAAATTCTCAGCAGAAATGGCAAAAACGTCCGCAGATTCCGTCTGGCCCTACCTATAGGCTCCTTTAGGTTCAAATATTGTTCCACTCCAATGATGGCTTTTGTACAGAATCTCAATGACTTGAAATATTTGAA
>LR812519.1:26829060-27019060 GCA_903798195.1 Danio kyathit | reverse complement strand
GGTGTGATTTTTGCTGTTGTACTAGCTTGTACATGATTTTTTTGCAAGGAAATCAGGATGGTCATTAAGTCAGGGCTTATACCATGTGAGAGGAACTTATGAACTGAGCAGAGTGGCTCACAAGTACCTGATCGTTTTCAACCATACCAAAAAAAAGATTCAGGAGCTGTCAGCTTGAATTTGTGAGGTGTATGTGGATAAACAAGCCGATCTGTTGATTTATTTAAGGTGATCAATAAGGGAGACAAATGTGCTAAACAGTGAGCACTGTAATGATGTGTCGTGCATGACAGAGTCGTCAGAGATGATAGTTTACAGAGAACAAGACTTTGTATTTCACACACACAGGGTGATCAGGCACTACTGGTTTCCCGGTGCTAAAAAAGAACCTGTATGTTTTGTGTAGCAAACATTCAGAGCTTGTGTTTTATAGCTGTTATGAGAGATAGAGAGGATTTCTCTGCAATGAAAGCAACATTTTCCTGTCCATGTTTTCGTGTGGTATTTCATGCAATTGCTTCAGAATTCGGTAGATCATAAAATTGTGTTGTACATCATTGCATTCAAATGATTTTCATATAATATAATAAACCTCATGACATCTGCGTGGACATAATATCTTCCAAACTTCAGAATTTGCACTGCTTTAGAGTGTGGTGGCCAAGAGAAATAGGAAAACACTAACAAATTGAGAAAACATTTTCATTAATTTTGAAACACACGTGCACACAAATTCTCACAACATGTGCAAATACAAAAACGCACTGCAAATAACACAGAACACAATGGAAATGTTTCACAAAAATTTGACAAACCCGGCTGCTCACTGTTTAGAGTCAGTAATGTCATCAGAGATCCCAGAGTATTTTGTTTATTTTAATGTCCTGGTCGTACTGTTTCTTGTTGTTTGTATATACTATTGACTCTTAACAGGAAGCAGCCGGGTTCGTCACATTTCCATTGTAGTCTGTCCTATTTGCATGGTGATTCCTGTTGTGGTCTGTGATATTTGTAGTGCATTTCTGTATTTGCATGTGTTGTACGAATTTGTGTGTGCGTGTTTTTAATTTGATAAGGATGCTTTTTGAATTAGTTGTGTTTTTCTATATACATCTGTTTTCTTAACTTAAGCTCTGTCGGCCACCATACTTAAGGATTTTCACAAGCCTTTGTTAAAGAATTATAAGTAGGGATGTAGCGATTCACCATGAGCTGGTTGAAAACCGATTCAAATATGTGACTATTCAAACCGGTAGAAATGTTGAATGAATCGTGATTCATGCTTTAAACAGGTTGACGCTGTGTTTACAGGCACAAACTCGCTTTACCTGCACATTAGCGCATACCTGCCAACACTCCCTTTTTTCCCGTGAGTCTCCCGTATTTTAGACCCGTCTCCCGTATTGTTCTGTCTCCCGGTAAACTCCCGGAATCTGACCCCCGCTCCTCAGCATTTTGGTACAGTCCGGGCTAAAACCTGGTGCTTGTGCGCGTGCTCTTCCGGTCGCGCGCAACCTCTCCGCGCTACAGTTCGCGCGCCTCCATATCCCCAAACCTCTCACCCCTCCCGCTCCCCGCTCTTCAGTTCGCGCCAGTGTTGCCAACTTAGCGACTTTTCAGACCCCCCTAGCGATAAATTTTCAAAAAAGCGACTAGCGACAAATCTAGCGACTTTTTTGTGTGTTACTGGAGATGTTTATAGACTGTCGTTTGTCCATACTGTACCGTCCCTACTCTTCTCAACGAGCTGCGGGTGATGCCGCCGGCCCCTCCCCCGCCTCAGAGCACTGACAGGCGGCCCAGTCCTCGTACAGCAGCCTCTCCCACCTGCAGCCTGACAGCAGATCACCCCTCTGCGTACCAACGACCGTTTATTATTTTCTTGTTCACAATCAGAGATGTTTTAAGTGAGAGTTTCTGAACTTGTCTGAGTATATTACGTCTGAGAGATTACTGCAAATTCACTACTCATCTATAATGATATACTATATTCAAACAGCAATACATTTAGTTTAATTGACAAGCTTACATAAAGCGTATAGTGCAAATATAAAATACCCCATTCATTTACCATAGGCTGTTAAACAAACAGAAATGGTAGAACGTGATGATGTCAGTAATATGCAAATTAGCGTATGACGTAATGAAAGGGCTCTTCACCTTAAATTTGTTTCAAATAATTTTGTTAAAAAATCATGACTAAATTGTGAGTTGTTAGATTAGTATCGTGAATTGTATCGAATTGTGAATCAGGTGAATTGTTACATCCCTAATTATAAGCCATCGATCAATACTGCCAGCTAGGGGAATCACAATATTATAAAATTTGAGTTAAAGTAAATAATACATGTAAATCGTACAAGACCGTGTACAAGACAGTGTGCTTAATGGCTTTAATGAGGCACCATGTTGTGAAAATGTTGTACGAACATTATCACAGCGATTTAAACAATGCTCTAGTCATGACAAGAAAACTGGACATTATAGATGCATAACAAATTAGCTTATATTTCCACAGCTGTTATCTGCTTCCCTCCCCCCACATAACTTCTTCAAATCATTAAATCAATTATAACAGACACACATTTGCTACACACATTTATCCTGTGCACAGAAATGAAGAAGTTTGCTTTATCTGAATACAGCCAACTGTGACAGAAGCCATTTGAGCATGTAGTGCTTTTAGGAGGATTGGAGGGTAAAGTCCATGCTGTAGGGGAATTAGGGTTTAGGGGTTTCTTAGTTTCAGGAGGATGGATGTGTTTCTGTATGTAGGTCACAGGAGCAGCAGGAGCAGAAACATATAGGACAGTGGTTCATCAGAAATTAGGCTCCAATTGGGCTGCTGGGAGATTTGGACTTAGACCAAAACAGACCACACTCTCACTGGCAGATGTTAAAATGCCACACTGTCTAATTAGTCTCATTAGCACTCATAGATAATATTTAAAAAGTGTTTAGTTAATGTTTATAATAACTCATTGTCAGTCTAAATGTATGCACTTGTTACATTGCATTTATGTTACATTTATAATATAGTATTCTTTTTAGATTTTTGAGGTTTAAGATTCAAATATAATATAATGATATAATTTACGGGGTGGCGCAGTGGGTAGAGTTGTCGCCTCACAGCAAGAAGTTCACTGGTTCGAGCCTCAGCTGGGTCAGTTGGTTTCCTCCGGGTGCACCATAGACATGCACTATAGGTGAATTGGGTAAGCTAAGCTTGTCTGTAGTTTATGAGAGTGTATGGGTGTTTCCCAGTGATGGGCTGCAGCTGGTAGGGCATCCACTGCGTAAAACATGTGCTGGATAAGTTGGCGGTTCAGTCCGCTGTGTCAGCCCCAGATTAATAAAGGGACTAAGCCGAAAAGAAAATGAATGATATAATGTATTAAGCATATATATTTATTATAGAGAGATTCAATATGTCAGTACATATTGACTCTTTCACACTGCATAATATAAAGAATTTGTACAGAA
Organism: Danio kyathit; assembly: GCA_903798195.1. NCBI lineage: Eukaryota > Metazoa > Chordata > Actinopteri > Cypriniformes > Danionidae > Danio > Danio kyathit. The sequence continues at coordinate 27,015,577 of LR812519.1, read as the reverse complement.
TAATTTACAAATAAAGCTGTGCATATGTAAATACATCAATCTAAATGTTATGCACAATTAGATTTGAATGCTTATGGCAACAGGCTATAAAATGACACTAGCGGGAGGTTGTATTTCTAGCACTTTTCAGTATTTTCAGCACCATTTCCTCACGTAGAGGTGGATATTATTAGCGTTTGCAGGTGTTTGTGTGGGCTTTATTACTCCCCATCTTCTCAAATATGCCGCAACAAGGTACTTGTTCTTTGATTAAAAAAAACAACAATATTCTATTCTGTTCTGTTCTATTCATGAAGATTCTCCTACACAACTGAAGCCAAAACTGAAATAAAGTGATAGCATCTGAATCCCCAGAGTGCACAGCCTGATTAAGCAGTGTATTTCGGTGTATTTCAGCGTGACTGTGTAATTAATGGTGGATAGATGACTCAGAGTGCACCCAGGAGCCAGTCATCTCCAGAGATACACGTTATGAGCCTGTTCGCTGTTACAAACTGAAGGGATGCCCTTAGGCGGCCTAGTTCCTTTGCTGTATATTGTAAGTGCAAAGATCAGACAGTGGAAGCGTAATTGCATTAGGTTTGGGGGGGAAACACTCCATCACTATTGGGAAACCATAACTAACGAAATCATTTGCGGCTGTGGTGTACAAGTGGTCTAGAAAATGCTACGCCTTTAACATAATGTGAGATTTGTCATTTAACAGTTGGAGGTTGAAATTCATCACCGTTTTTTGGTTTGAAGTTGTCTCGGGTGATAAATGTACATTCGTTAGGGTTTTATTACCTGGTGCTGTTCTGTCGGTTGAAGGAACCACCTCTTCTTTTGAAACCTTCTGAAGTCGTGCCTCAGATCCTTCCTTTACCTCCTCTCTCTTTGCTTCAACTTCAATCACACCCTCTTTCAGTGTTTCCTGTTTTTCCTCTTCCTGTTCTACTTCATCCATATCAACCACACCGCCATCTGTACCCATCTGTGCTGTTACTGCCTGTCGTTCCTCTTCACTAGGCTGTGATTCTGTGTTCACTTCTTGCATTTCCACAGATTCTTCTTCTTCTTGTGGGCCTTCACCATCTACTGTCACCTCTACTTCCTTTATTCTTTCCTTTGCAGCCCTTTCATCTATTTTAGACAATTGAGCCTCCTCTTCAATGAATGCATCTTCTTCAACCTCTTTCCCTCCATTGTTCATCTCTACGGCTCCTGATTTGTTTTCCTCCTGCATGTCAGGATATATCTGGACGGTTAAATCGCCTGACTTGGTTTCCTCAGTCGTTGGTTCACCCTCTTCAATAATCTCAGGGTCTTGCAAAACTGATTCTGCAGGTTCCTGAACTGAATCCATTGCCTCAAGGACAATTTCTTCGGGTTTTATAACTGGCTCTGAAATTGAGGAGTCCTGCTGATCTATCAATCCTTGAATCACCTCTGAAGGCTCTGTGTCTTGAGATTCTTCTTTATGCGTCTGTTCATTTGTTTCTGATATTTGGGCATCCAACTCTTCTTCGGGGAGCACCTCTGCCTGCTCCTCAGCTGCTTCTGTGTGATCGGCTGCAGTCTCTTCCACTATTGACTGATCCGATGGAGTCTTCTGTGGCGTTAGTTCCTCAACAACCTCCTCCAAGGCCTCACGTACGGCACCAGTTGTGGAGATCTGAACTGCCTGCTCGAAGGCTGCCTTCACAGCATCAATCACATCATCTAGGCTTGGTGGGGCCCGCTCTGGGTCAGGGGATGAAAGAGCATCATCTGTGCAAAGCAGAAATGAGAACTAGAGACTTCAGAGTAAATTTGACCAAGTCAGCATTGTTCAACTACAGATAGACGTTCGAAATAAAACAACATTGTACATTATCATCTCTAAAATAGTTTCTTAGTCTACCCTTGAATTAACACTTCCTCAGCACTGATTTTTGATCTCTGGGTCTGGCAGTAGCAATTTAGCTTAGTTTTGCATACATCCAAATGACATCTATTGAGGAACTGTATGAACAACCTTGTCTGTCCAGGGCAAATAGCATTTTTAAGGATCCAACTCACCCTGGCCGTCTTCTCACGCTTATGCCAGCCTAAGGGAGCAAATCAGTGCAGTTTCATGATAGTTTTTATCCTGTCATTATAAGACTTTTGAATAATACTGTATCTTAAATACTATTGATTGTTAGTATGCAATAATAAATCAATAAATACTTAAACTAGCACAAATTGTTAATATTTTAACTATTATAACAAACTGTGCAATATTTATGTAAGTATTAATTATTTCCTTTTGTTATTTTATTTTTTTTTAAATTGGGTTATATTTTATATAACTATATTTTTATATATTTCTAAAATTATAAAAGGCTATTTATTATGTTAGGTTTTTATAGCAGCCCAAGACCGGTTACTCACTGAAGCTAAGCAATGCTGAGCCTGGTCAGTACCTGGATGGGAGACCACATGGGAAAACTAGGTTGCTGTTAGAAGTGGTGTTAGTGAGGCCAGCCGGGGGCGCTCAACCTGCGGTCTGTGTGAGTCTTAATACCCCAGTAAAAGTGAAGGGGACACTGTACTGTCAGTAGGCAGCATCTTTCAGATGAGATGTTAAACCGAGGTCCTGACTCTCTATGGTCATTAAAAAAATCCCATGGCACTTCTCGTAAAGAGTATGGGTGTAACCCCGGTGTCCTGGCCAAATTCCCTCCATTACCCATCATGGCCTCCCAATCATTGTCATCCACTGAATTGGCTCTACCACTCTCTCTTCACTCCACCTGTAGCTGGTGTGTGGTGAGCGCACTGGCGCCGTTGTCCCGTGGCTGCTGTCGCATCATCTAAGTGGATGCTGCACACTGGTGGTGGTGTGGAGAGACCCCCTTCATGGGTGTATGGCCATACACAATAAATGCGCTATAGACCATTTTGAGAGATGTAAACAAAAACAATGGTCCCAACGTATTTCTTGTTTTACATTTTTAATTTCTATAGTTTCTGAGAATCCAAAAAGAGCCATATGTTGATAAATAACGTTATCAGAGCTGTTTTAACATTAAGTTATGATTGAATTGCCTCTTGTTACACTTATGAAATAGTTTGATAATAAGCAGGAAATGTTCTTGGGCCAATGACTTGACCACATTGAAATGGTCTATATAAATACACATTATATTACATAGTGTTTGATGTTTTTTATGTTCTTGTTGGGTCTGATGCAACGTAATTTCGTTCTGCATTACAATTTATTGTGATGTTTTGAATGACAAAAATAAAGGAAACTGAACTGAAACTGATCATTGAACGGATTAGACCATTCACAGCATCTCGGTCAGAATATTCAAAAAAGAGTTTTTGATAAATTTCACATTTAAAGCTTGACTTTTCTGTAGTTACGTCATGTACTAAGACAGATTTTCTCTTTTTCTAGTATTCTCTAGATAGTTGCTGTTTTCTAGGTCGTTATGTCTAGGAGTCTAAAGTGAAAAACTTTGAGAACAACTTTAATATGCTTTTATGTCAAATACCATACTTTTAGGACCCAATTATATTTGTGATGACAGTAATACTTAGTTTTACAAGCAACTTCAGATGCTCACACTTTTATTCTTAGATGTTTTTAAAATAGAAATGCATTGTGTACATCGTGACTCACTGTGTATTTTGAGCTCTCCATCTGAATATACTTCATATTGGAAAAAAGTAATAGTAGATTTTTTTTAAAGAATATTAGTTCAATAGATGAACAGAAGAAACGACTGTACTAAACAATCTTTACTTTCCTTGCAACTTATTTTGTCAAAGACATCTTCAATCTAGACTTTGGTTTTCACAGCAATTTTCTAAGGAAAGTGAAATGGATTTGTGTGATTTCCCGTGGAACGTGAGATCTCACAGTTGATTTGCATAAAGGTGTTGCGGTGCTGGGATATAGCGATTGAATCCCTTTTATAGGCCTGAAATGAAGAAGCTAATGGGATCTCAGTCTCGAGTCTGTAGAGATATTAGTTTGCTTGTACTGCAGCCAAACACAAGCCGAGGCTGCCAGTGCTGTGGTTTACCAGTCAGCCTTGGCGAACTGATTTGAAGTTGTTATTGGTTTCAGATCTGGTTGACACATTGAAAACTGGGTTTTCAGCCAATCTGCCTTTGGAATGACCGGGGAAATTGATTATGCAGATATCACTTCAGAAATTGATTTCACCCTAGACGCAATCCATGAATCAGTGAAACAAACTGACATCTAATGCTGAGTCGACATGGATCAGGCTATTTTGCCCTCAGGGTAATTCCCTGAGAATACAGTATCCTTTTTCCTGTCTTTATATAGACTTTGTAATGCAATTCCTTAACATCTATTTTCAGGCACACATACACAAAAAAAATCAGTGTCATTGAAGAAAAAGCTACCATACCTTGTGCGTGGCAAAGATGAAACAGCAACATCACTAACAATCCATTATGAGAACACAGTCCCATGGTGGAAAATCACAGATGTCCAAAGCGGCCTTCTTTTTGTAGAGTCTATTTGTTGGTGTGTTTTTTTTGTGTGCTTAAGATGGATGAAGGGAATTAGCCGGCTCCAGGTGTGTTGAACTCAAAAGTGGAGGTCTCACGACTGGGATTCTCGATCTCTCTTTGAGCCGGTGTCGAGAACAAAAAAGGTCTGGAAAAGTCGCAAGGCTCTATGAAATGCTGTGTGGTATCCTTGGTGCGTCCGCACCGAGTCACGATGACATTTCTCACTCATGTAGTAATTAAGACGTAGGTGTGAGTTCATCAGGGCAATAGGTCCATTCAAGAGTATCATCATGGGGATGTCATTCAGAGGATTTCACCGTCAGATATATCTGCTTATTTTATCTTAAGCAAACTGCAGAAAAATTAGGACTTTGTTAGTAGAAGGGTTTGTTAGACTTTGTTAAAAGAAGTATACTTTTTTTTTATGAGTATACATTTAAATAGTACCTCATATAGTGCATATGCTTACATATGTACTTGTTGTATTGACTTTATTCTTCAATGCGGAAGTGCGCTCGTTTTTGTGATTGTTTTAAAACTTCCGATTCAGTTGCCTATGGGAGAAATGACTAGGAATAATAAACGGCTAAAAAACGATCAAACTACTCGCTCTACAAACAAGTGTTTGCATGATTATACAGACAAAATAGAATAATATAATAATAATAAAACCTCAGTTTGCAACATCAAGAAGCAGAACGAGCTGTTTTTAACGTCTAAAAATGAATGGAAGTGAATGAGACCGGAAGTCTCGAGCCAAAATGATTCAAATGGCTGTGTCCGCTCGTACGCGGAGAATAAGGTGTATACAGTAGTCATCATTTGAAGTCAAAAAAGTTGTTCAAAATTGTCCTAAGACAAGAATAGGCGTTGTTCAATAGTTTTAGACAACTTTGAAAGGTTTTAATGCACTGACTCGACTTGTAAGTGTACTACTTGAATACTGCTTGGGACTAAATTTGCCCACTTTTAGGTACAGTATATAAAAGTATACTCCAAGTGTACTATAAGTGTATAAGTAGTGCATTTGAAGTACAGTAGTCCACAATTAGGTATGTCATTTGAACTGCAAGTTAACTTAGGAGTATACTATTAGTTTACTTTTTAATACTACTGTATAAGTAGTAAATAATTTGTTAAAGAAAGAAGGAAAATCATGATGTTTGGCCAAGTATAGTGTCTCCTACTTAGAATTTGGACTGGAATTTAACTCAATCAAGTGCACACACAGCAATGAACACACAAACGCCTACAATCCCTGCAGGTGCCGGGACTCAAGCCTTTGACCTTTAGATCACAAGGCTGACTGGCAACCACTAGTAACACTTTGATGTATACTTTCACTAAAATACAACCCAAGTCAGAAAAAAGTTGGGATATTATGGAAAATGCAAATAAAAAAAGAAAGAAGTGATTTCAAGTACTTTGACTTGTATTTTATGGAGACAATGCAACGGACATTGTTTGATGTTTTTCTCATGATTTTTATTGTTTGTTTTATCACTGAAAGTGCCCTTGGCAAAGGTAACTTGCACTTTTGTGATGGCACCATTAATGCTGAAATATTCATAGAGATTTTGTAGCACAATATGCTGCCTACTTTTCTGGGGATACCCATGCATTTTTCAACAAAACAATGCAAAACCACATTCTGCACACATTACAAAGTCCTGGCTGTGGAGAAAGAGGATACAGGTACTTGACTGGCCTGCCTGCAGTCCCGACCTGTCTCCAATAGAGAACATGTGGTGCATTTTGAAGCGCAAAATGCAACAACAAAGACCCCGTACTTCACCCATTTTAAGACTTGTTTGCAGGAAGAATGGGAGAAAATTACACCTGAAACACTTCATCACTTGGTGTCCCTAAAACGTCTTTTAAGTGTTGTTAAAAGAAATGGTAACATTGCAAAGTGGTAAATGCATAACTGTTCAAACTTTTTTTGAAATGTGTTGCAAGAACAAAAATTGGAATACATGTTTATTTTGAAAAAAAAAACAAAAACATTACAAATCATGAGGAACACATTATATAATGTTTGTTATATTGTCTGCAATGAAATACAAGTCAAAGTAAATTTAGAAATCACTACTTTTTAGTAACTTTTTGTATAATAAGTAAACTTTCAATTTAGCATATGAAAGTACACTAAACACTTATGCGTTACTGTAATTTAATCACAATTTTAAAAAGTATTTAATACAAAGGAGTTGTTCCAAAATAGCACATTTTAGGTAAACTAATCATTAACAGATTTAAAATACTTGCTATTAGTTTTTAGATTTTCAAAGATTACTCAAACTAAAGGTGATCAAAGCTAAATAGTTAGCAAAAATTGAAAAGTATCAGTGTTACTTTGGATTTTCATCTAACGGCACATTGTTTTCCTCACATGATGGGGCATTTGTATCACATGATAAATATAAGCTCTGTTGCTCAAAGCTTTACATGTGTGCTATCACCCCAAATAGATAAATATCAAGTATGCTTTTTCAAACAAAGAGGATGATTGTCTGATATGCGCAATATGGAAACTATATATTTGTGCAGTGTGCATGTCAGAAGATTGCATATAAACATATCATAAAACAACATGACAACATTTGTTTTACACGCAAGATTAAAACATTTGCATAAAATATTAAATTCTTAAATGTTTTCAGTAGACTGAAAATAAAGGCAAAGGAAACCGCAAAGGAAATGCATTCATTCACATGACGGATTCTTGAGTTATTTACACTTGTTTAGAGCCACTTTTACAATAAGCAGATATTCTACTAATTTCCCGCATTATTTGGCCCGCAATATGTTATCAGACTCACAGATATTTAATTAAAATAGTTTTGCTGAATGACTCCAGCCAGCAGCACCTGAAACTTCTGTTCACAGTGTGTTGAAGAACAGCTTGAAAGCCTCATGTGCTCAGTCTGCTGGGCTTTACTCCTTCAGCTCAAAGAATTTCCGGAATGCTCTTGCCCTCAGTTCACTGTTCTGAATGAGACCCAAAAGCAGGCATGATTTCAGTCATTCACATCATTACTGCTTCACATGACCATCACAGTTTCTGGCGTTTTGCCCCAGCCCTTAACTTTTTTCTAAAGAGTTTTGTTCCTGCACTTTTCATGCGCAGTGTATGATATAAGAGGTGCTTTGTGTGTGACAACTCTCATATGACAATATCGCTCTTTATGAAGCATTAATGCACTCCTAAAGGGAAACAGAATGAGGTAAGAGAGTGCAGACCCCAATCAATGGCTCCGGGTGAGATCGATGATATTGCAGAGGACACAAGGGAATTGTTAATGCTCGCTAAAATAGTGTTTTGTTGCTTCCTAAATGACAAAAACTGTATGAAAGTCACCACGGACATACTTCTTTTTCAAGAATATCCTCCTGCTTTATTATTCTCTCAGGCTTTGTTGGTGCTGTGGTTCGTGACTGTACAGAGATTAGACCAGTGTAGTCTGACAGTGAGCTATGCTAATGCAGTCACATGCCGCTCACATTGTGTGCGCTAAGTCCCGGCAGGAGAGAGGCACTGTTAGCTTGTGACTGCGCTGGGATTACTGAGCCGTGCAACACACACACACACACACACACACTTGCTCAAGGCCTGAAATTCACAAGGATAAACAATTCCTTTATTTCATTTTCAAAGGGAATGTGATTGTGACGTTCACTTTTTGAGATTTTGTCATATTTACGCACGGACCGTGTGCTATGAGAAAAGAGATCATTAAAAAACACCATAGGGAATGCCTTTGGGACAGTGGTGTGACAGTCATTTTTTGTCTTATCTGTTCGTTTGTGCACTCATGGATGTAAATATACAGTTTCTATGAGAGTAAACCATATTCATTTAACCTAATCTGGCTATTTATCTAAAAAAAGTTGTATTTTACTAATATTGTTGGCAAATTGCTTTCTGTGTATTGCTTTGAATATCAGGCGTGATAAATGCATAGAGTAAATATACAGTAGTTTGGCAAAATCCTTTACAATTATTTACAAAAAGTGCTTCACAGTATATTAATATTAGGGATGTCCCGATCAGGTTTTTTTGCCCTCGAGTCTGAGTCATTTGATTTTAAGTATCTACTGATATCGAAACCCGATCCAATACTTCTATATTACATTTACAAAAAGAAAGAAGAGCGAAGAAACAGATCCAGGATGTTCCTTATTTTATTAAATTCACTTTATTTTAACATTCAACAACTCTGTTAACAAACAGAGCACTTCTGTGAGGTAGCTTGAACAATCAAGTGATAAAAAACAAATTCTACACTTTTGGATTTAGTGCAACAGTAAATCTAAAAAAATCTATATTCGATTTTTCAAAATCTATATAAATCTATATTCAAGTCCTGATCGGGAGGTGAAGTCCAATTTCAATCGAGTTTGAAACCGTGTGATCGTGCCTGATTTCCAATTATGTGATTGAATCTGGACATTCCTAATTATTATTTAAAAAATCCATTAAATTATCCTCCTAGGGCTTAGTGGCCACATACGTGGACAGCACATTTTAGCTCTTAAGTGACTATTTAAAATACTTTGAATGTTTTATATTTTGTTACAGACACACAGTGTCATCCTGCAACTATTTTGCAGCATATTAAATGTCCCAAACACTATTTTTAACTGTCCAAAATAGGTAAAAATGTTTGTTTTTACTCTCTGATAGTTAAAACATGTTCAAAAAAAATGTATATGTTATATATGGATTAAAAAACATTCAGGAAAAAGTTTTTGTAAATTTACACCACGAGTCCACATATATGGACATCATTTTTCTCTAAAAGTACATCATATCAAAAGATGATACTTAGGTTTTATTCTAATTAGATTCCAATAAGCAAAATAGCAAGGAGAAATAAAAAAAATGCATGTAAAAAAACACCTTGGGCCTTAAGAGGTTAATGTTGTGCAACCAACATACACAGACATGCAGAAGGGCATTAATAATAGACAGTTCATATTTGAAATGATCACATTTGTTTTTTATAAGGTGTATTTAAAACATGTTAAATGTGTAATGTGTATGGCCACGATTGAGTAATATGTTATTCTTCATATTTTTCTAATTAAATAACTTGGTAAGCTATCAAATAACTTAGTAAACTTCTAGAAAATTTGGACATAAAAGGAAGCAACATAAAAAGTAAAAGTATATTCCTAAAACCTACTTGGCTTAAAATGTTATTGTTTGTTACCCCTGGTCGACAAAACCAGTAATAAGAGGCAATTTTACCTATTATTTTTTAAATGAATACATAAAAAGTTGAATAAATAAATTTTCCACAGATGATTGGTTTGTTGTGATAGAATAATATTCAGAAAAGGTTTAAAAACAATAAAAATGTTGAGAAAATCACTCAAAACTTGTCAAAATTAATATCGCCTTTAAAAGTTGCAAGCAAGCAACACAACAGAAAAAAGCACAAATAAATAAAACAAATACATGCCAAACAATACAATATATTTAATTAAGTTCTTAGCAATGCAAAATACTAATACGTTTTGATATACAGTGGGGGAAATAAGTATTGAACACGTCATGTTTTTTTTTTCTGTGAAAAATATTCTAAAGGAGCTGTTGACAGAATTGAACCGGATTTTGGTAAAAACCCAAACAATACCAACATAAAAATATTAAAAAACAAATAAATCTGGAAAAAAGTATGTGTAATAACAATGGAATGACACAAGAAGAAAGTACTGAACTACTGAAATGTATTTAATACTTTTTATAAAATGCGTTTTTTTTGTGATGGCAGCTTAAAGACGCCTCTCATGTAGAATAAAGTCATGCATTGCTCTGTGATTTATTTTTTCCACAGACTTCAACAGAGTGTAAAAATCTTGATGGTTCTGTGGGTCTCATCTATCAGATCTGATCTTTATTTTATATTTTATATTTGATTCAAGTCAGGTGATCGACTGTGCCATCCTACAGCTTAATTTTCTTTCTCTGAAGGCATTTGAGTTTCCTTGGCTGTGTTTTGGGTCATTAGCTATGTTTACATTCACCTATTTTTATGCTCATTTTGCATATGCGCATAAAAAAACAGTTGATGGAAACTCCATGGAGCGCATACATTTTGAAAATGCGCATAAAAAACATATGTGCATAACTGAGTAGGATAAACTTTTTATTCGATAGGAAAAGATGCGCATAAACTACGATGGAAACACTTTTACCGCACAAATTTCAGTATGCGCATTCAAAAAAGGTCATGTGATTTTGTTATAAGAGATCATGTGATGATGAAAATGTGTGTAAATGGACAAACCAGCAGGCTGAGCACACTGTAAAACATCTGAAATGTTGTTTTGTTCATTCTAAAATGCCTTACCGTTTAAGTATTAGTGTTATTGTATTATTAATGACCTCCAGAGTCAAGAGCATCTGTGCTCCGCTTCTGACACCTTCAAACGCCACCCCGCGTTCACTGCATGTCAGGATTGCCGTTTGAGGCGCAAGTTATTTATTACATGAAGAAAAGATTGACGCAGCTTCTCCTGCTGCAGCAAATTCAGTTTCTACTGTTGATATTTGGCGGCAGTTAAACAGGAAGTGACGATTTGTTCGCTTTGATTCGTTGGATGGAAACGCTGCTTTATTTGCATGTCTTTTATGCGATAATCCAGTTTTGCGCATAAAGTTTGTTCGCATTTTTTGGATGGAAACATAGCTATTGTCTTATTGAAATGTCCACTCTGGTTTCATCAACATCATCCTGATAATGAAGATGTTGGACTGAAGCAAATAATATTAATTTACAATGACGAAGGGCAGAGGATGGAGAGAGATTTCAGCTGCTGTCTGGGCTTTCACTGCCTTTCTAGACCCCCATTTCTTCATGTGTTCAATACCTTTTTCTTGTGTGATTTCATTTTATTACACATAACTTCATTTGTAAATGAACCAATATTGATTTATTTGCATATATGGATATCTGGTGAAAATTTCAAGTCAACAGCACCTTTAGAAATATGTTTTTGATACTTATGGAAGGAAATGTACAGAATTTCTTCATGTAAGATTTCATTGTATTTTTTAAAGTCAATGAGAACTGGAACAGATTAGTTATCAACATTCTATAAAATAGCTTTTATTAAGTTCCACATAATGGATTGACATTGGGGGTGATAAAATAATAATTTAAAAAATCATTTATAAGTGGGCTATCCCTTTAAGAATGACAACATAGGGGATGTCTAACTTTCTAAATGTCCTTCGGATCAAAGCGCTGATTCTCCTTTAGCGTTCACAGCTTAAAGTCAGTATGGAAGACACTTCAAAAACTGCCTAAAAGTAAGAGGAAAAAGTACGCTCACACATATATGCTAACACCCTATGTGCAGACGAGGATCAAAATAGTTTATTCGTCATGTTCATCTTCTTACAGTAGAATCCCTGAGCAAGTTGTGAACAATAAGATTCGCGCATGCTCTGGTACGATTATGTAGTTTCAGCCATTTTCAAAGAGAAGAGCAAAACTGATATCAAAAGCAGATCATTAAAGACATCACAGCTCATATAAACACCCCAATCGTTAGCGAGTACAGGGTGTGATCAAAGTCTCTCATTTGAATCATTATGACAGCTTCGGCTAAAAAAAAAAGGATTCACTATAGCGTATGCCAGCCATGAAGAAAGCAACTAATTATTTTGAAAATTTGACAGAGATGATGTCATGGTACCTAAAAATGGTGGCTTTGCTTGTGTCCTTATGTGTGTGTGTGTGTGTGTGTACGTGTACATGTGGAACAGAGAGAGGGAGGAAGAGAGAGAGAGAGGAGCATGTTTGATGTGGATTTCGAGGTATCTAGGACATCTTTTTAGGTCAAAAACTTCAGAAATTCTGTTTTCAGAAAGCTTCCATTTTTCATATGTAAATCAGCTCCATGGAAGCAACAGAAACAACAGCACCAATGATATATGCGTTATTAATATTCAGAGAGAAACTTCTAATTTATGCAGCTTCGTTAGGAAACTTATCAAAGGAGAGAGCCAGTAACCGTAGCGTTACCAGTCAACAGACACGCTGATTTTGAGGTGAGTTTGAGAGGATGTTTGCATAAGTCTATAAGAAAGAGATTATTCGCAACAAACATGCATATTTTGTTGAAATCTTTCTCTCTTGTCCTGCTCGCTTCAGCGATCTAATCCAATCAGGAGATTAGAGGCCTACTACTAAAACAGATATTTTCTTCTATCTCACCGGTAGATGGTGTAACCTAATGCAAAAGCTTTCTCCATATTTCTGACCAAACCTCTAAAAAGATTGTGTTGTTTAAACTCAAGTGTGCATAAAATACTGATGATACTTTTTTAATTCATTCTTCATTGGACCAAGGTGCAGCACGGTGGCTCAGTGGTTAGCACTGTTGCCTTACAGCAAGAAGGTCTCTGCATCAAGTTCTGACGGTTGGCATTTCTGTGTGGAGTTTGCATGTTCTCCCTGTGTTTGGGTGCTCCAGTTTCCCCCACAGTCCAAGGACATGAGCTATTGGTGAATTAGATAAACTAAATTGTTAGTAGTGCATGAGTGTGTGTGTGAATAAGTGTGTATGGGTGTTTCCCAGTACTGGCTTGCGGCTGGAAGGCCGTCCGCTGTGTAAAACATATGCACATCATTCCGCTGTGGCGACCTCTGAGATAGAGACTAAGCTGAAGGAAAATAAATGGATTGGTCCATATTTTAGAGAGAGAGAGAGCTTAATGTGTTGCAAATTAAGAAACACTTGCAATTATAAAAAAACGCCAGCAAATTGAGAAAAGATCTTCATACGCACACGTGCTGCAAATCGTCACAACGCAAACACATTTAAAAAAAAAACACTGCATTTTCTTACAATGCACAAAACAGAACACAGCGGAAATGTTCAACATAGGCTCATTCTGAAAATGTAGCCCTATGTACGTTTCTGGAGACTGCAAATTATGTAGCCAGAGGTATGTATGGCTGCATTTAATGTTTTAAATGAATGCTACGGGGCGGTATGATGCTGTTCCTTTACGTGCTTACCAGCTGGCCGCTTACCTCCGTATGGACGGCTTTCCCGCTGTTACCAGTTTGTCTCGTTAGCTCGCCATGTACATCGGCAGACTTGAGATGCAAAGAGGAGTTGGCCACGAGTCCGGTGAAGAACGATTCCACAAAGCAGGTAAGCCAAAAACTGAATCCAAAAAATAAAATAAACAAGTAAATAACAGGGTGAGAATGTGGTAAAATCTGAAAACGTGGTAAAAGTCAGATGAGGGCTTTTTTTTTTCTGGATTGCTTTTGAAAATTGTTGGTTGGGTTTAGGGAAGTGGGTGGGCAGGTCAATCGATAAAATTGGTTGGGTTTAGGGAAGAAGGAGGGTTTAGGGAAGAACCAGTCGATTGGTTGGTCAGTCAGTCAGTCATTCAGTCAGTCAAACAGGCAGTCAACAGCGACCACCGGTGGGTTTATGCGAGAAGAGCGGCCTTTTCTTTTTCTGGATTGCTTTTGACAACACTGTTGGTTGGGTTTAGGGAAGGAGGAGAGTGGGTCAGTTAATCAGTCAGTCAGCCGACAACGGCCTCTGGTGGATTTAAGCGGGAACAGCAAACGCGAATGGCACTCGTGAGAGAAATTTGACATCTCAAAAGGCATACACAGCAGCCTCTGGTGAATTTGCGAAAACAAAAGCTGCAAAAAAATGTAGCTCCTGGGATGTATTTGGCACTCTCCAGCAATGTATATAGAGGTACGTTTCAGAATGAGCCTGTGTTGGAAATGTTTCAAGAGGACCAAAAACGTGACAGACGCCGCTGTGCCATTACTTTTGCTCAGTGAAGTTGTAGGTGACCTTTGAAAGGTGAGTTTTTTGTTTGTTTATTTTAATATCCTGATTCCAGTGTCTTATTTATTAATAACCATAACCTAAATGGCCTGGTCTGTCAGGTTTTAGGGTCTCCTTGAAACATTTCCTTGTGTTGTGAGAATATGCGGTGTGTTTTTTAAAAATGTGTTTGCATTGTGACGATTTGCAGCACGTGTGTCACAAGCTAATTTCGAGAGGAGCACATGATATCATTGATCTCAGCTGGTCTCTCATCTGTAATCATTAGTAAGCCAATCAGATCATTTCAAACTCACTATAAATAGTCCGACTAGCATTTCTCCTTCATCTTCGTTTTTTGAAGAATCCGCCCATCCATCCCATCGCCACCTTTCCTCCTTTACCAGGGGGAGCTCTCGAGAACTACCTGATCTTGTACTCCCTCACATGTTCATTGACCAGGCGGGAGCCCTGAGCTCAATTATCTCTCCCGGGACAGCATGCCAAACCTGCTGTTATTATCAAGCAATATCAAGTGTGAACTCTTGAAGCTGGCGTTTTTTGTAATTGCACGTGTTTTCTTAAATTGCAGCATGTTCAACTCTCTCGGCCACCGTATACTGTATATGTGACCCTGGACTACAAAATCAGTCTCATGCTGTACATGTATATTTTGGCAAAAGCCACAAATAAATGATATGTGTCAAAATTATTGATTTTATCCCAAAATGAGATTATTTTATGTCATATATTTTTGTCAAAAATCATTTAAACATTATAGATCATAGTACATAAAGATAATTTGTACATTTTCTACTGTAAATATATCAAAATCTATTTTTGAGCAGTAATATGCATAGCTAAGAACTTAATTCAGACAACTTTAAGGTTTTTTCCTCATTATTTAGATTTATTTTTTTTTGCACCTTCAGATTTCAGATTTTCTAATAGTATCTCGGCCAAATATTGTTACATACATCAATGGAAAAATTATTTATTCAGCTTCCAGATGGTGTAGAAATCCCATTTAAAAAAAAATGAAAAATAATGAAAAACATTTGTGGTCCAGGGTCCCTTTTTTTTTGTTAAAACAACCCAGGGTGTTGAATGTATAAAAATATATTTAACAAGATGAATTTTTGAAGAAAACTTGTGTGAATGCAGTAATTTTTCTGTCCAGTCTAGTTAAAATTACACTGATCAAATGTTACAGCTCTTTAAAGTCAAGATGAAATGAAAGTAGAGATGGATCTTATTGTCCATACAGTGAACTATTATGTCCATATATGGACTATTATGGATTACGGAAAGAGGAAAATACAGGGTAGAACCTGACTCTTTGTAAAAGTGGAGGCTGGTCAGCACAAGCTATATAGTATGAACCTGTCTTTTGAAATTTGTTAAAACAATACAATGAGCAGATTTTCTGATATTTCTGATCAAAGAGCGGCAAAACTATAAAAGCGCTGTGGTTTGGAAGAATCTTGGCTTGCAAGCAAATACGGTCCTTTTTCCATTTTTTCAACTTTAAACCAAATGTACAATTACAGACAGTTTCTGAAAGTTTAAATCCCATCTAGCTATCAGGTTGTCCTTTGTAGCTAAGTGTTTAAACTGCGAAAGCAATCTGTTAAAAATGAATCTTTAAATATTTCTTAAAGTGGTCAAAAGAGGCCAAACTGATTTATATCTTAATAGCTGGTGTCATTGAAATTAATTTGTGATCCACGTTTCACAAATTCAGGTCAGTGTGGGTTACAATTTTGTTAAGATAGATCAGTAATCTAAAAATAATCTAAAAGTGGACAAAGTACATTACCTAAAATAAGTAATATAGATTAAATTATTGATTTACAACAGTCTATATGCACAGCAAGTGTTTTTCCAGCCACTGATAAATGTCTGGTGAAATGTTTATGCGACTATTTTCAATTTCACCATGTTCCTTTAACAGCATCAATAATGAATTAAAATATAATCATGTAAATAAACTTAAACATTTATTTAGTTGTTCAAGCGCAAAAAGATGAGATGAAAGATTGTTTAAATGCAATTGCCATCAGGAGCAGAAGACGAGCACAGAGAGTCCATTGAAAATACTGTGGTAAAATAAATTTCCATATTTTAAAGACATGGCGCAGAACAATGGAAGTTAATTTAGTGATTCTTGTTCAATCTGAGACCCACTTTATATTGCATTTCAATTAGACAGTGAAGATCACTGATTTTAAACAAATCAGATCTTAAACGTGGCGATTTTTTTAATGGGATGACAGACACCAGAAGCGCCTGAGCTGGTTTATACAAAATTAAAAGTCCCTGTGCATATACCCCATTTTCATTCCATTTTTAGACTACAAATTTTGAATAATCTACCAAATAATGTGTCTGCTGTCACCAGAAGCAAAATAAAACATTAAGAAAACATGCACAGATAAATGTATTATTGGTTTTTAATAAGCAACATGCATTTAAGAAATGTGAATAAGAAGTCAATTTTAATTTCATGCTGAATTTAACAATCAAAAAGTGCATCTTTTTTATTTAACTACAGTTCTAATGATAGTACAGTTAATGTATACAGTAAGAGCACTTCTACAGAAGGAGACTCTTAAAATAGAATCTAGTTTAAGTATGATGTTCTGCCATAGTCATTCACTGGTGTAAATATGGATTGTAAAGTCTTATTATATTGATTATTATGTCATCCAAATGGAATATCATTAACCACTTAGTTATACCTTCAGACTGAGAGCAAACAGATAAAAATTCACTCTCACTTGATTCTGGTCCAAATAGAGGTCCAAATTATATATACAGCATATGGGTCAGACAAAAAAAGAAATTTTTTTTAAGAAAAAATGGCTGTCAGAATTTCTATTGATTACCCTTTTTTTACTTTTTTGATTACCTAAAAAGTATTGTCGGACAAGATACTAATTAATTGTAATTTGTAATAACACGAGGATAAAGAATTGAACACATAAAGAAAGGGAGGTGTAGAAAGGCAGTGAAAGCCCAGACAGCAGCTGAAATCTCTCAGTAGTTATTCAGCAACCCTCTGCACTACATTATTGTAAATTAATATTCGCTGCTTTAGTTCAACATCTACATTACCAGGATGATGCAGATGAAACCAGGGGGGACATTTCAGCAAGACAATGATCCAAAACACAGCCAAGGAATTTCTTAAATGGTTTTAGAGAAGGAAAATCAAGCTGTAGAATGGCCCAGCCAATCACCTGATTTGAATCCAATAAAAAATACAAAATAAAGTTCAGATTTGATAGATAAGACCTTCAAGATTTATATACTCTGTTGAAGTCTGTGAAAAAAATTACAGCTGAGCAACGCATGTGACTTTAATTTTCAAATGAGAGGTGTCTTTAAGCTGGCATCACCAAAAAAACCTTTTATATGAAGTATTAAATACATTTCGGTAGTTCAGTACTTTTTCCTTGTGTCATTCCATTGTTATTACTGTTAGATTTTGCTGTATTTGACTTAACCGTTCTTGGATGGCTCGCCAGTGTATTAGATTACTCTAATACATAAAATAAGTAAGCTGACCAAAGTTCTTACAGGGAGAAGACTCTATTGAAGACAGTAAATAGTGCAGTTTTTCAGCAGTGATGTTAACTCCCCAGTCTTCAAGTAACTTAACCCAAAGTACTGTCTGTGAGACACTATAACAAGGGAAATGACCCCCGGAGATTACCGAATTGGTTTGGTTGGGTCACAACTCTTGAGTTACTGTAGTCCGTTTGGTTCACACCTTTTCAGAAGCAGATACTTGTTTGCATATGAAACAAACCATGCAATCTATCATTAAATATAAATCATTTTTCAGATTTTTTGTTTTGTTTTATTTTTATGTTTGTATTTGTACATATTATGAATGTATGAAGTAGCAATCATTTCATATTTTGACGTTCGATTTTAGGCATTCTATATATAAACAATATGTTACCGGCAATGTGTGAAATCTGACATTCTATAGAATGCATATGTATAGAATGCCTAATATCGAACGCCAAACTATGAAACGATTGCTACTTTATACACTGCATGACAAAAGTCTTGTCATTGATCCCAGTTGTAAGAGCAACAAATAATAACTTGACTTCTAGTTGATCATTTGGAAAAGTGACAGAGGTACTGTAGGTTTTTCCGATGAATCATCTGTTGAACTGCATCCCAATCATTACAAATGCTGCAGAAGACCTACAGTATTGGAACCCGCATGGACCCAAGGTTCTCACATAAATCAGTTAAGTTTGGTGAAGACAAAATCATGGTTTGGGGTTACATTCAGTATGGGGGCGTTTGAGAGATCTGCAGAGTGGATGGCAACATCAACAGCCTGAGGTATCAAGACATAAGTGCTGCCTATTACATGACAAACCACAGGAGAGGGTAAATTCTTCAGCAGGATAGCACTCCTTTTAAAACTTCAGCCTCCACATCAAAGTTCCTGAAAGCAAAGAAGGTCAAGGTGCTCCAGGATTGGCCAGCCCAGTCACCAGACATAACCATTATTGAGCATGTCTGGGGTAAGATGAAGGAGGAGGCATTGAAGATGGATCCAAAGAATCTTGATGAACTTTGGAGTCCTGCAAGAACACTTTCTTTGCCATTCCAGATGACTTTATTAATAAGATATCTGAGTCATTGCAGAGATGTATGGATGCAGTCGTTCAAGCTCATGGGAGTCATACACAATATTAATTCTTTTCCCACTGGAGTATGATTTTATATTTATACTGTACATTATTTCTGTTAAGTGACAAGACTTTTGTCTAAGTAAAGTCAGACCTTACTGTCCTAATCAAATAATAAAAATTAAAGCATGATCATATTTTATTGTTGGTAAAATAAGCGTCATATAGAGGCCTTTGCCTTTCATATAAGCCACTTCTGATACCAAATGATCAACTTGAAGTCAAGTTATTATTTGTTGTTCCTAAAACTTGAATAGGCGACAAGACTTTTGTCAGGTAGTGTACATTGCCTATTCTATAGAATGCCGAGTTGCCGTGCCACAAAGTATGTAACCGGCTTATCCACCATTTTTTTCCCGCCACTGACGATGGCACTTGGGTTGTTGTTTGATGGTGGCGATCAAAGCATGTGATTGTTGAACGTTATGGCCCGTTTCCACTGACTGGTACAGTACGGTACTGGTCAGTACGGGTCACCTTTATCAGGCTTGCATTTCCACTGCCTAAAGGGTACCCTTTTGGTGGGCGTGGTGTACAACAGAAAGTTTCAGTCGACGTCATTCTCCCTTGAGGAAATGACTACAGTAAAGCTGTATGGGTCGTTCACATATATGAGGAGCACTTCTCACAAAACAGATGCTTTATACACATAAATACTTGTGTATAAATGTTCATTACTAACCTTTCTATGAACATGATTTGATTATAACTGCAGATCAATGATTGCAAAAATAACCTACTGTAATGTCTGCAATGATATAAAATAAATAAATAAATAAATGCAACATATATGAACACATTACAATCTCTGATATGTTACCAATTACAGAAAAACTACACACAGCATACATTTAGTCCTTTTTTGTGTTAAAAAAACACGCAATATAGCCCACAGTCAGAGCAAACCTCTCATCTGTATCTTTAATCTTCACCAGCACATGTAACCTCTGTTAGATAGTAATTCCATCATTCTCAAGCTCATAACAGTCCAAAAGGCGATGATGAAAGTTATACATGGCAGTTTGTTCATGTTTTAGGTTGGTGAAAGAATCATTCGCTCCTTTGTTTTTTCGGGTTTTTCCTTTGTTTTATTCATGCTTCACTCGCGTTTGTTTATGAAAGGATCGGATGTCAGAAGCACTTCAATAATCATGTGGACGTTATTATCATAAGCTCAAGAAGTTCATTATTTCAAATAGACGCGCGGCAAGCGATTGCGAGCTCCTTGGAGAAACTGAAATCGCTCGCACTTTTAGACGGGCTCGTAAAACAAAACAGGACACGGCAGATTTTATTCTTCTTGGCTTTATGGCTGTACATCAAGACAACGACAAGGATTGTCTGAGCTCGGGTCAACCATGGCTTGTTATTATATGCATATAGTATTATGATGTAGTGTCTCGGCTGTGTATTTAAAAATGGCGGTTTCTTTGTTTTCATTCTTCTGCTTGTGTATGCACGAGTGATGTTTCTCTGTAAACCAATAGCATTCAGCTGCGCATCTAGTTCTACCTTTTGGTACCCTTTTGTCATGCTAGGTACCCTTTGCAAAGGGTGCCCAAAAAGTGGAATGGTATGGTTCGCTTTTAGGTAACTTTTGACAGTGGAAACGGCCATAAAAGCATACCGAACTGAACTGAACTGAACTGAACTGTACCGTACCATACCATTTAGTGGACACGAGCCATTATTATAAGACAGAGTATTGCCGGTACTTGGCTCCACCACCACATCTCAAACAATATTGTAACAAATACTTCAGTCTTAGTTCTGCTGTCAGTGTTTTTCTGGTAAGAACACCATATGCTTTATTTTGTATTCCTTCCACTTTAAAATACGCAATGATCAATAAAGGCATTTGTTGTGCTCTTCTGACACTTTGCCTAAATGATGCTTGTCATTCCATATAATACAGTACCTAGGAATTGTGTCTAGGAAAAAATATGCAAAACCTTTACCAAAAAAAATTATTCAATACTTAGCCTAAAACCATCAGACATTTTATACATTTTCTAGGCATTCTATACAACACCGGGTTTTAACACATTGCCTGTAACATGTTTATATAATTATTTTATTTTTCTTAGACAGCAAAAAGACAACAAATATCATATTTTATTAGATAATTTCCCATTTTTTGGGGGGATGGCTCCTAAAACTTATTTTAAAAAAGTATTATTAAGAATGCTGCTGAGGTCAAAAGGTGAAGTATTAATGCCATCTGCTAGCCTACTCAACACCTGCAGCAAACTCCAAATAATTTCACTCATTTTTTTGTTCCACAGATTTCATTAACTCATCAGTCCATGTGTGGGACAGCTTGCTCAAATCCACGGCTCCCTGTCCAGATTGCATTACTTCATTACCTCAAGGAGCCAAAACAAAACGGATGTCATAATAGTTTTGCCAGCCATATGTAATTAACGCAACCGACACAAAGGGTTCCTCCCTTTTTTCGACAGATCATTAGACATCTCCCGCGCTAAAATAGAACGCTTATATAAGCATTGTACATTATGTAAGCGGGATGCCTTTATTAATATTTCATAAATGTGTGGTGGTGGTCTGTGTTTGATGTTACTCGTGAATTATCAGCGTCCCTTGAACATTCTCGGTGGTCCACGCGCACCCCCGTTTCTCGTGCACCCGCCTGAGTTTCAGTGGGATATAGGATAATATTCGCGATCATTATTTAACACTGACAAAGTGTACAGACATACCGAGTCAAAGAAATAGACACCTTTCGTCATTCCTACACGCACACTGCTCTTAAACAAAGAACGACTGAAAGGTTTTAAAGATAAAACTGGGTGGGTGCTGAACGGATAACGCAATACTTGAATCCAGTCAGCAGAGGGCGCATGCGCATTGAAAAAAAAATCCCCTCATATCCATATGAAACCTTAAACCTTACATCAGCATGTCCCCTCTCACACCTCCCGTTTCACTCTCCATAATTTACACACTTCCTAGCGCGATAACCTCGGTTTCTTTTTTTGCCATGTTATTGTTTTAATTTGTCACTATCTCGCGCATAATTTGCTGCGAGAACGAGAAACAGAAGGAGTGAAAAAGAGAGGGGAAAAGATTCCTTACAGCATCTTCTCTGAGGCAGAATTGGGTCAGGCTGCCTCCAGGGTGTAAGAGCATCTACCTACCAGTCAAAAAAACCTGTGTGTGTGTGTGTGTGTGTGCTTCTACACCAGAGCTGCACTTGAGTGTATAACGGTATTACATTTTCCAGTGATGTCTTAAGGTCTGATGTGTCTCAGATTTACTTTAATGACTCATAACTTTAACGCCTGCTATCCCGGGCTTCCTGAGTCTTAATGGATTTGAGTGTGTGTGTGTGTGTGTGTGTGTAAGAGTGAGTATGTGAGATGGATGAATGGTAAAGTAAACGACTGACTGAAGGTTATGGTGTTAGGAAGAATGATTGTCCTGAATGGAACAGCAGGTTATTGGCGCTTTGTGTGCGTGTAGGTCACATTTCGTGTACGTTGTTGGGGGTCCGAATGTCGCCTCAAGGGCAGTTCTACTTGAAATCAGTGGCAGCACATTTTGGCGGCTTGCTACTTTGGAAATGGCTTAATCAACTGTCTCACTTTTTTATGAAAATAATCTAAACTTAGTTTTATGAAAGTACACTACCAGCCAAAAGCATTAAATGGCACCTATGATGAAAATCAACTTTTGTAAGCTGTTTGGACAGAACTGTGTGTAGGTATAGAGTATCCGCTGTCATACTGGTCAAACCCAATAAGTCTCTTTTTTTAAAGTTTTCTAACGTTAAAATAGGACCCAAATCCCAGTGATTTTGAGGCCCACTGCAGCATGACGTAGGAGTGCAGTTTTTCCCGCCTGCTGAATTAATTGACAGGTGCCATGTCTCCATAATAACATGAATACACATGTCCACAGAACTTTTTTTGCAAAGAAACTTTGGAGTCAGATCAGTCTCAAAAATAATACATTTACAAAATAAAATTCATACATCCACAACATAACATTTACAAAATCTAATTTGTAAATTCAAAACATAATTCCAAAAATATACAGATCCAGTTTACAAATTTAAAGCACAATTCGTAAAATAAACAAATCCAATTCATAAATTCAAAAATTTTAAACGTGATTCAAATCACAAAAAATACACAAATCAAGATTGTAAGGTCAAAACACAATTCGTAAATATACAAATCCAATTTGTAAATTTAAAACATGATTTAAAAATACACAAATCCAGTTTGTAAATTCAAAATGCAATTCAAAAATACACAGATCCAATTCGTAAATTCAAAACACGATTCGTACTGTAAACAAACAAATCCAATTTGTAAATTCAAAATACGATTCGTACTGTAAATAAACAAATCCAATTCGTAAATTCAAAACACGTTTCAAAAATACACAAATCCAGTTCATAAATTAAAAACATGATTCAAAAATACACAAATCCAGTTGGTAAATTCAAAATGCAATTCAAAAATACACAAATCCACTTCATAAATTCAAAACACGATTCGTAAATAAACAAATCCAATTTGTAAATTCAAAACATGATTCAGAATTACATAAATCCAAATTCAAAACAATTAAAAAATACACAAATCTAATTCATTGTAAAAATATTTATGATTTCACAAATTGTGTGTTGTGTTTATAAATTGTGATTTCATTCATTCATTCATTTTCTTTTCGACTTAGTACCTTTATTAATCTGGGGTCGCCACAGCGGAATGAACCGCCAACTTATCCAGCATATGTTCCACGCAGTGAATGCCCTTCCAGCTGCAACCCATCACTGGGAAATAAATTGTGATTTGAATTTACAAACTGAATTTTGTAAATGTGAATTGTGCTGTACATGTATGCAATCTTATTTTATAAATGTAATAATTTTGAGACTGATCTGGCTCCATAAAGAAACTAGGATTAAAACATATGTTAAACAACTCTCTGTGATCATCTGCACCTCAATAATAATTTTATAAGTTTAAAATGTTAAAACAGTGCATTTGTTTGTAATAAACAGTAAAATTGCTATGTAATTCTTAACCGCTAACGGCCACATGGTGTCAGTAAATGCACGTGTGTGTACTGCAAACGGCATTTGTGTGTGACTTATCATTTCAGATGGCTTGAATAGACTCCACCACAAATACATCAAATAAACTTACTTGGTATTTTTGACTCATGACATTATTTTAGCTTCATCTGTGTCTGTCTCTATCACTGACTGCAGTTTATCTGACGTAATGCATGAGAAGCAGACATGTGGGTGGAACGGTGGGAGCGGAGAAGCAGCTCATTTGCATTTAAAGCCACAGGCTACAAAAATAGCTACAATGTACTCAAACACCAAAATGGGCAAAGTCTATATTATATATATACAGTAAATAATCTAATGGGTATTTTGAGCTGAAACTTTACAGACACATTCTGGAGACACCAAAGGCTTATCTTACATCTTGTAAAAGGGGTAAAATAGGTGCCCTTTAAAATAGCTGATAATAACTGAGCAGCCAATCAACGTATTAGAGTGATTTGGTGAAGGATTGCTCCAACAAGTTTCATGTGTGTATCCCATATGTGGTTTTACCATCTGAGGCTCATGTAATGCTCATGTGTTTATGTGTGTTTACTGTAAGGGTGGTTTTAGTCATCAACAGAAAGTGCATTGCTCAACAGAAAGTGCATATCCCTTTGAAATAAAGGGATAGTTCATCCAAAAATTTCAATTTACTCTTCATTTACTCACCCTCGAGTGCTTTAAAAAATGTACGAGTTTCTTATTTCTGCTGAACACAAAAGAAAATGTTTTGAAGAGTTTTGGAAACCGGGTAGCCATTGAAATCAACAGTAGGAAAAGAACACACATTGAAAATCATTGGCTAAAGGTTTCCAACATTCTTCAAAATGTCTTCTTTTTTGCTCAAAGGAAGATAACTCAATCTGGTTTGGAACAAGTGGAGGGAAAGTAAATGATGAAAGAATTGTTTTTTGGTGAAATATCCCTTTAAGATTTTTTTAATTATTGACTCAAGTTTTAGCTTTGACTGGTTATAGTCCAACAGCGGCATGATGGCTCAGTGTTTAGCACTATTGCCTCACAGCAAGAAGGTCACTGGTTCCAGTCCCGGCTGGGTCAGTTGTGATTTGTATGCGTGTGAAAGTGAGTGTGTATGGGTGTGTCCCAGCACTAGGTTGCAGTTGGAAGGGCATCTGCTGTGTAAAACATATGCTGGATAAGTTGGTGGTTCATTCCTCTGTGGCGACCTCTGATAAATAAAGGGACTAAGCCAAAATCTTAGCAAAATCTTAGCAAAATCTTGCAGTTCTTGAAGTTCCCCCATCTGAAATTTTTGCAGTTCACAGCTCACAAACTGCAGTGTTATTTCATTGTCACCCAATTCAAAATGATTCCTCGAAAGAGACATTTCTTTTTGCATGCAGCACAAATGTGATGGAAATTTGATTATTTTTTTGATTGACAGCATATAATGGGCCTTGATCATTGACTGTTTTTAGTCGATGGCTGGAAATTGCTTCATGCAATTGCTTTACTGTATGAAAAATTGCTTTACTAGTGCATGGCTAATGATATTTCATAAAATGACAGTTTTTACTATATTTTTAACCAAATAAATGAAAGCCTTGATGAACATGAGAGACTGCTTGTTTAAGCAAATATTAAAATAAGTAAATAAAAATAGTAATAATAATAATTAGGGATTTTTGATAGGTAGCATGTATATTTGAAGTCAGAATTATTAGCTCTCTGTATATTTTTCCCCAACTTCTGTTCAACAGAAAGAGCATTTGATCAACACATTTCCAAACATAGTAGTTTTAATAACTTATTTCTAATAACTGATTTCTTTTGTCTTTGCCATGATGACAGTACATAATAGTTTACTAGATATTTTTCAAGTTACTGGTATTCAGCTTAAAGTAAAAAAAAAAAATGGGTAACACTTTATTTTGATGGTCCATTTGAGTATTAGTAGACTCTCAGCTTAATATCTGTTGATACTGACATTAAACAATCATTCAACAGACATTTAACTGACTATAAGAAACTTTGCAAGTACACGTCAACTTACACTAACCCTAACCCCAACCCTAACCCCAACCTAACAACCTACTTATAATCTACTGAGAATTAGTTGCAATGTATCTTAAATTCAACTAACGGACCATCAAAATAAAGTGTGACCAAAAATTGCTTAAGGGTGCTAATAATATTGGCCTTTAAAACGGTTATAAAAAAAATAAAAAAACTGCTTTTATTCTAACCAAAATAAAAACAAACAAGATGTTTTCCAGAAGAACAAATATTTTAGAAAATACTGTGAAAGATCCCTTGCTCTGTTAAACATCATTTGGAAAATGCTGTGAAAAAAGAAAAAACATTCACTGGATGGCTAATCATTCTGCCTTCAACTGTATATATTACCACAAATGCATGTCTGTGTAGGCCTACTGTGGATTGGTCATGTAGTGGATTGTACAAAATGAAAGAACAGGTGTTTACGTCCTGCCATTTGGATGCAACTGCATAATTTCATCAACATGACAACCGAATCTGGCTGCTTGGCCGAACAGAGGGTGGAAGTACAGCCTAGAATGACAGGCCTCTGGCGTCATGTCATTACAGTCCATGTGGATTGCCTCAAGAAAGGTTGAAATGGGTTTCAATCATTTATTTCCCATCGCCAGCTCAAAAAATACCTCAGACGGATCTAGAAAATGGAGGATATGGTGGTGGTAATTTCATCTGAGAGAACAGGAGGGTGAACCGTTGCACTACCGGACACTGGATTTGTCCTATATAATAACACAAGTCATGTGGTCTGGGCTCCTGCGCTGTTTCTCTGGGGGTTTCAGTAGAAACAAGACAGTGAGGAAAAGCAAAAGCAGAGTTGTGCTGAATGGTCCTGTTTGTGAGATGAATGAGCCCTTGTAAACCCAGGGCTCAACTTATATATAGTAGTTTTGATTTTGATATAATTAAAAAATTATTGATGTTGCCATGATAAAAATTTATTTTTAATATATATTTAATGCTTTTATTTAGTAACAGCACATTAAATGGAACATTAGTAAAGACATTTATACACAGTGATGGTTTTATGCAACAATGACACATTAAATGGCTCACACATTATTTCTCTTATAAAGAAATATGTATAGTTTTTTTTACATTCTATTAACCAAAGTGATTGTGTTTATAAATATTACAGTGATGCTACAATTCAGAATTCATAACAAGGGCACTGCTGGCTGGTACAGGCCCCATGACAACATTTCAATGGTGTCGTGGACGAAGAGCAATCGCTTCCCCCCCCCCCAATCACCAGCGCCAATGAGCTGGTCAATTGATGCTTTTAAAAACACTGTTGGTTGGGTTAAGGGATGAAGGAGGGTGGGTCAGTCGATCAGTCGATAGCGGCCTCTGGTGGATTTACATAAGAACAGCAGGTGCGAATGGCACTTGTGAGAGAAATTTGAGATCTCAAAAAGCGTACACAGTGGCCTCTGGTGGTTTTGTGAAAACAAAAACTGCAAAAAAAAAACTTACCTCCTAGGACGTATTTGGCGCTCTTCAGAAATGTATACTGTATAGCTGTATGTTTTCAGAATAAGACTGCACTGTAAAAAATGGCTGTGATTTCAACGGTAAAAAACTGTAAAAATGCTACAGTACAAATCCGTAACCTGGTTAACAGTATGTTTCCTTAATATATACGGCGAATAACCATAAATTGACTTTCCCAGAATTCCCTGCATGGCACATCACTTTTTATGCTTTTTGTTGACATTAATATGGATCTTTTTAGTTGTTTCTCCATCAGTAATGTATATTAGTGAGTTATGTTACATCTAATGTTGATAAACGATGTTTATTTCATGACTTTAATTTTATGCGTGTTACCATACTGGTGTTTAGTAGCTGTGTGAATGACATTGAGCACCTTCTTTACGCTGATACACTTTTCTGATTGTGGGAAAAGTTGTTTGTGATGAGCATTGGTTCATTATGTATGAACTTTCTCATCACCACCTGCATATGGCTGTGTGATCATGTTTATCTGTGTAACAAAAGATGTGTAGATGTTGCTTATTTAAAATACAGACATATTACCTCTATAAATTAATGAAATACGGTAATTTACTGTAAAAATGAGAAATTACTTTTACGGTTTGTACCGTATTTTTTACGGTTAAATACTGGCAACCACAGCTGCCGTTTTTTTACCGTAAATTTTACGGATTTATTTTTTACAGTGTGGGTTGGGTGTTTCCCAGTGCTGGGTTGCGACTGGAAGGGCATCCACTGTGTAAAAACATAAGCCGGAACAGTTGGCGGTTCATTATGCTGTGGCGACCTCTGTGATAGAGACATAGCTGAAAGAAAATGAATGAATGATGACATTACATAATATTTTACTAGATATTTTTCAAGATACTAGTATTCAGCTAGGTTAATGAGGCAAGTTAGAGTAATTAGGCAAACCATTGTATAACGATGTTTTGTTCTGTAGACAATCCCAAAAAAATATTGCTTCTGGGGGCTAATAATATTGACCTTAAAATGGTTTTAAAAAATGGAAAACTGCTTTTATTCTAGCTGATATAACACAAATAAGACTTTCTCCAGAAGAACAAATATTTTAGGAAATACTATGAAAAATTCCTTGCTCTGTTAAAAATCATTTGGAAAATATTTTAAAAAGATTTAAAAAATCACAGGTCGGCTAAGAATTCTGACTTCAGCTGTATGTGTGCGTGGAAATATAAATATGAGAAAAAGGTTAAGTGATAAATTCGAGCTTTCTAGTTGATTTTTGTGGCTGCAACACAATCTGACATTACAAATTTGCTGCATCGTATTGAAAAATACTCCAACGCCCATCCCCGTATCTGTCTCCTTCCCCATGATATTCCCATGTGATCTAATGAACAGATGATCAAAGCTGTTTCTGAGATTCTGCTATACGTCTAATGGTCCCTCTCCTGTTTTAGCCTGTGAAGGAGGAGAATATAAGACAAAAAAGATGGAGAAACATGAAACTGTGTGCAAGAGAGAAAAAAACAAAGAAAGATTCTGATCAAGATGTAATGTTGGAACAACTGGATATAAGAACAAAATGCAGAGGAACACACAAAGACACATACAGGGTGTCAGTATGTGTATGTGTGTGCGTGCATATGTGTGTGTGTGTTCAGACTCTAATTAATCTGTGCACTCCCTCTCTGGAGGGCAAACGCATTAAACACCCAAGATGAGAAAATGTTTTTTAATGATCAATATTGGATCCCATAATTCATATTCCATGTAATCGTTAAATGTAACTGTAATCTAATTAGGAGCATTTTAAACATATTATAAACAAATTAAAAATACTAAATGTTTGAAATCTAATTATGTAATCTATAGATTACATGTAAACAGTTGCTTTGCAGTACTGTAAAAGTAACAGAAAAGAGTAAACTTTATTTCAAAATAGAAAAGAATAAATAGAATCATTTTTTTTTTATGGAATCAAAGAACCAAGAAAAAATAATGTATTATGCTTTAAAGAAAAATCAAAAACAAACGTTAGGAATATATATATATATATATATATATATATATATATATATATATATATATATATATATATATATATATATATATATATATATATATATATATATATTAGGGGTGTAACGGTTCACAAAAATCACGGTTCGGTTCGATACGACACAGTGGTGTCACGGTTCGGTATGTTTTCGATACAGCAAAAAAAAAAAAAAAAAAAAGGAAAAAAGCCAGAGGATTTCTCTGATTGAAATCTTTTTATTGTAAGAAAACTAACATCATAAAAGCATGATCTCTCTTCTTTTCTTTTTTTTTTACTTTGAACTAGGGATGTCAGTTTTTACAAAATCCCATGATCAATGATCATTTAAATTAACGATCAATTAATCTATTAATCGCTCATTCTTATAAACGATCCGTTTAAATCTAGGCTACCAGCCTGTGTTGAGGCTACTGAAGAATGAGCCGAATATGCAATGCATTATGATTCTTGCTTAATCGTCACAACGAAAAAATCCCAAACTAGGCTACAGGCAGAGTAGCCATGTCAGAGGTGA
Source organism: Danio kyathit (assembly GCA_903798195.1). Taxonomy (NCBI): domain Eukaryota; kingdom Metazoa; phylum Chordata; class Actinopteri; order Cypriniformes; family Danionidae; genus Danio; species Danio kyathit. Next base: position 26,985,395 of record LR812519.1, on the reverse strand, counting down.
ATGCGGCACACGCTTCTGTTAAAGCTTCCGTGAAGAACGAAAGCGAAAGCAACTACTAAACACGGTTATGCCATAAAATTATTTCATTTTTAACAATCAATTAAATTACACAGCGGTTTTATATCAAAAGTTGATAATAATATAATATATACTACATTTTGATGGTAAAATAATGATTTAAAGGACGGCTGTTATTTCTTTCAGCTTTCAAACATTAAATAAATAATTCATCAAGTGAAATAAAAACGAATATGAAACAACACATAGCAGGATTTAAAGCATATAAAGGACTATTATATTTAGCAAAATGCTGCTCTTTTTATCTTTGTATTTTTTTTATCATTTTATTTTAGATATTTTTAATATTTTTTTGTCTTCATAATTAAAGCTAATCGACAAATTCCTGCTTGACATTTTAGAAAATATTTTGCGTAGCTACCCAGTATATATTAAAGATCACTAGAATAAAAAAACAAACACAAAAACATGTTACATGGCCCCATAAATGTCCAACTTATATTTAACTGAATCGTATAAATTATGAAAATTGCTAATTTTATTTTTATAAAACATTTGTTATTTTTTTGAGTAAAAACAATATCGACATTTAAGAATAATTTTATTAATTCACTCATTCCTTTGACTTGTTTATTGGCGCACAAACAGGCTATAATTTAAATCAAACAACAGTAAATTGGACCTCTACAATGCCAGTAAGCTTTCAAACAAAAGTCCAAAAAATTAAAGAAAGATTGGACTTTATCCGGTGACGGCCGACACTGAGCTCAGTAAAATGTTTTTTGTTCAATAATTCGTTGAAGCCAAAATGAATGGTAATTTAATATAGGCTATTTAAAAATATATAACCTATATAATAAATATAGGCCTAACATATTTTTAAATAAAATAAAATAGGCTATTTTCTGAAAAATGCGCCTGTCTGTGTTAATTATTCCATCGAATTAATTTGATCGCAACACCTGTTATTCCAGAACTGAACATTTGAGCTGGTTTCAGTTCTTTTCATTTTCTTTTTTTCTGTAGTTTCATTTTTACAAATAATTTTATTTCATTTGTTTGTTAATTAAATTTTGTTATTTAGCCTATTTTTTATGCAACAAAGTTGCAAATTAATTTGCTACGAGATGTGGCTGTATGGTAGTGCGCTTATCCAGAGCACGTGAACTGCTGCTGCAGAGAGAAAGAGCGCAATGAAAATAATAAAATGTTTGCATGCTGATTTATGTGAAATTGCGAATACATGACTAATCGCATTGCAATTTTAAAAATTATTGTATTTTATCCTTTAGGAGGGAAAGTCTATTTCAATTCATGCTAAAGACATGTGGTGCTCAAGTCTGAAAGTGCCGGTCATGTTGATGTGAACAGCTGAAGCTGTCAAATTATTTTTAGTTTATTTATTATTAATGATGATGATTAAAAAATAATAATGCTATTAATTTTATTCAATAATGTAATTAAAACATGTAATATATCTACATTAATGCGAAACAAGCTAAATATTAAAGTCGTCATCTCAGCTCTCTGCAACATCTTTGCCTATATCCCCCTCAATACACGATATCCTCTACTCTATCGTGGGGGGGGATATGTCCCCCTCACTTTTAGAGACAGACTATTTAGAAACAGATGATTAAGAATGTAAACTTTTGAATTTCATACAGCTGTCCCCGCCACTTTTAAAATGTCCACTCCGCCCCTGCCGAGACCTGCTTGTTTTGACCGTCACCTGCCATTTCAGTGGATCTGAAAAGCAGGAATAAGCAAAGTGCTCCCAAACGCCAGACCCGCTGTTGGTTATAGGAGGATTACATTAATGTTCCTAGCCATTTTGCTAGCTAGGCTATAGTGCAGTCAGTCCGCGGCGCGTTTCCACCCTTTCGCTTTCGTCCGCAATAAACCCTGCATCATCTCAGCGCCCCTCGGGCTTCGCTTTCGTCCGGGACAAACCCGGCATCATCTCAACACCCAGCTCCGCCGGCTTTTTCGGATTGAAAGCGGCATAACTTTCGGTTTGAGCGCCAGTTGAGCTTACTCCGACCCTGAGTGCAGCGTGTGCCTGACTAGAGTAGTGTTTGGAGGTGGGCGGGGAAGGCAGATGTTGCCTGCCACGTCATGGGATGCCTTGTTGCACTGAAAACATTTATTCTCTTTTATCTTTTTAGATATTTGTCTGAATCGTTCGGTTCGTATGCGTACCGAACCGAAAGCCTCGTACCGAACGGTTCGATACGAATACGCGTATCGTTACACCCTTAATATATATATATATATATATATATATATATATATATATACACACACGCACACACACACACACACACACACACACATACACACACACACACACACACCACACAAGTTGAAGTTTTTTTTCTTTTTTTAAATATTTCTCAAATGATGTTTAACAGAGCAAGGAAATTTTCACAGTATGTCAGATAATATTTTTTCTTCTGGAGAAAGTCTTATTTGTTTTATTTCAGCTAGAATAAACACAGTTTTTTATTTTTTAAAAATCATTTTAAGGTCAAAATTATTAGCCCCTTTAGGCTATTTTTTTTTCAATAGTCTACAGAACAAACCATCGTTATACAATAACTTGCCTAATTACCCAAACCTGCCTAGTAACCCTAATTAACCTAGTTAAGCCTTTAAATGTCACTTTAAGCTGTATAGAAGTGTCTTGAAAATGATCTAATACAATATTATTTACTGTCATCATGGCAAAGATAAAATAAATCAGTTATTAGAAATGAGTTATTAAAACTATTATGTTTAGAAATGTGTTGAAAAAATCTTCTCTCCGTTAAACAGAAATTGGGGAAAAAAATTATATACATACACACACACTCACTCACCGGCCACCTTACTAGTATCAGGTTGGACCCATTTTTTCCTTTAGAACTGCCGTAATCCTTCATGGCATAGATTCAACAAGATGCTGGAAATATTCCTCAGAGATTTTGCTCCAAATTGACATGATAGCATCACGCAGTTGCTGCAGATTTGTCAGCTGCACATCCATGATGCGAATCTACCATTCCACCACATCCCAAAGGTGCTTTATTGGATTGAACACTGGTGACTGTGGAGGCCATTTGGGTACAGTGAACTCATTCACACTTTATGACATGGTGCGTTATCCTGCTGGAAGTAGCCATCAGAAGATGGGTACACTGTGGTCATAAAGGGATGGACATGGCTAGCAACAATACTTAGGTAGGCTGTGGCGTTGACACGTAGCTCAATTGGTACTAATGGGCCCAAAGTGTGCCAAGAAAATATCCCCCACACCATTACACCACCAACACCAGCAGCCTGAACCACTGATACATGGCAGGATGGATCCATGCTTTCATGTTGTTGACGTCAAATTCTGACCCTACCATCCAAATGTGGCAGCAGAAATTGAGACTCATCAGACCAGGCAACATTTTTCCAATCTTCTATTATCCGATTTTGGTGAGCCTATGCGAATTGTAGCCTCCGTTTCCTGTTATTAGCTGACAGGAGTGGCACCCGCTGTGGTCTTCTGCTGCTGTAGCTCTTCCACCTCAAGGTTGGACGTGTTCTGCGTTCAGAGATGCTCTTCTGCATATCTCAGTTGTAATGAGTGGTTATTTGAGTTACTTTTGCCTTTTATCAGCTGGAACCAGTCTGGCCATTCTCCTCTGACCTCTGGCATCAACAAGACATTTGCGCCCAGAGAACTGCCTATCACTGGATATTTTCTCTTTTTCAGACCATTCTTTGTAAACTCTAGAGATGGTTGTGCGTGAAAATCCCAGTAGATCAGCAGTTTCTGAAATACTCAGACCAGCCCGTCTGGCACCAACAACCATGCCATGTTCAAAGTCACTTAAATCACCTTTCTTCTCCATTCTGATGCTCGGTTTGAACTGCAACAGATCGACTTGACCATGTCTACATGTCTAAATGCATTGAGTTGCTGCCATGTGATTGGCTGATTAGAAATTTGCGTTAACGAGCAGTTAGACAGGTAAACCTTATAAAGTGTATATTGGAATATCATCGCTATGAGATCATATTTAATTTACATACCACAATCTTCAATCTAAACAAATCATATTTTTTATTTTACATTTATATTTACCTGAGCTGGACGACTTGGTAGCGCAGTGGGTAGCACGTTCGCCTCACAGCAAGAAGGTCTCTGGTTTGAGCCTCGGCTGGGTCAGTTGGCATTTCTGTGTGGAGTTTGCATGTTCTCCCTGTATTCGCGTGGGTTTCCTCCGGGTGCTCTGCTTTCCCCCACATGTCCAAAGACGTGGTACAGGTGAATTGGGTAAGCTAAAATTGAGTGTGTGTGTGAATGAGTGTGAATAGATGTTTCTCAGTGATGAGCTGCAGCTGGAAGAGCATCCGCTGCGTAAAACATATGCTGGATAAGTTGCTGGTTCATTCCGCTGTGGTGACCCCAGATTAATAAAGGGACTAAGCCGAAAAAAAAAACGAATGAATTTTCCTGAACTTACCCATAAATAAAATACATTTCTAGCAATAAATATTAAGCCTGTCAGCCATTCACAGATGTTTTCATTTTCTCCTGCCACTTTCATTTATTAAATATTTCAGCCAATTTGATAACGCTTTCAGATTCCAATAAACTGCACCATACTCCGAGCTCTTTCCCACTTCATTGTTTTTAATTGAGCATTTATGTAAGCAGTGCAGCTTTCTAGGTTTAACTGACAAACACTTTATTGTTATTTAGAGAATTATGAGCAATAAACATTTAATACCTTCTAAGGCATCTGTTTAATCGCGTTTAATGTGTCCAGCATGTTTTGTGATCAGGCTTGATTATTTCTTCATTTGCTGTGTGTGTGTGCGTGTGTGTGTGTGTGTGTGTGTATGTGTGTGTGAGTGACAAACAGTGGCTTCTGTGTGTGTTATCTGGCAGTGATTCTTATGAGAAGTGAGACAGTCTTTCACTGAAAGATCCACCACCTGCAGTCTCAGCTGTATGGTGATGAGACACACACACACACACACACACTCTTGCATACTCACACATAAGCTCTCTCTCACACATGCACGCAATCAACACACATTTTGCTTCCTCACGCACATTGTCTTCTTATCTCGCACTCAGAAAAGTGAGACAAGAAGTGAGAAGAAAGGTGTTTCTTTCTAATTAGGCTTGCATGCATTATCTCATATTTGGTCGCTCTTAACTCTTGACTGTTTTTAATGCATTGCGTGATATGGTGCCCGACATGTACACAAGTAAACAGTCTCCCGGGACTGATTTAGAGAGAGTTATGGTTCTGTTTCTTTGACCTCTCACCTTAGAGCAAGGTGCTGAGTTGCAAGTGTGTAGAGTGTTTTCTGACCTTAATAAAGGTGCACACACACACACACAGTATTTACTCAGCCTCGTCCCCGTTAATATAGAAGAGTCTCAGAAATGTGGCTTATGTTCTGGCAGGTCATGAGCAAAAGTTCTTCCAGTGTGAGTTTTGAAAATGTTAGCACTAAAGCGTTCTTTATACATCATCCATTCATTCATTCTTCACTTTTTTATTTGTTAAATGTATCATACACTTAACCCTCTATGGCATACATTTTTGTTTTAGGAGAAAAAAAATTATTTCACCCTAATTTCTGGGTGCTTGGGGGTCCCTTATAATAAATCAATCATAAAATGTGCACCCCCTAGCCCCCCCACCAGATTTTGGTGCTGTTTGGACACTAAAACACCAAGGTTTTCATTATATTAACTTATGTGAAAATTAGGTATTCATTCATTCATTTTCGGCTTAATCCCTTTATTAATCAGGGGTCGCCACAGCGGAATGAAACACCAGCTTATCCAGCATATGTTTTTTGTAGCGGATGCCTTTCCAGCTGCAACCCAACACTGGGAAACACCCATGCACTTTTGCATTCACACACATACACTAGGGCCAATTTAGCTTATTCATTTCACCTATACTGGAGGTCTTTGTGGGGGAAACCGGAGCACCCGGAGGAAACCCACATGAACACGGGAACATGCAAACCCCACACAGAAATGCCAACTGACCCAGCCGGGGCTCGAACCAGCAACCTTCTTGCTGTGAGGTGATCATGCTTCCCACTACGCCACCGTGATGCCCAAAATGAGGTAGAAACAAGCCATTAATACATTAGAACAAGTTTTAATTAACATAAACAATATCAACAAGTAATATTTCATCAAAAACTAGCCATAAATGGTGTATTGTGCTGATTTAATGTACTTCTTTACCAATTTTTATTATTCACTGTGGAACCTCAGAAAGCAGTTGTTGGTGGATGTGAAGCAAAGGTGGGTGTTACATTTTTGTTACCTGGCTTTAGGTCAGGGGTGCGCAGACTCTGTCCTGGTGGGCGATGTCCTGCAGAGTATAGCTCTAACCCCAATTAGACATACGTGAACCAGCTACTCAAGCTCTAACTAGCATACTAGAATGTAATGGCAAGTTGGCAACTAAACTCTGGAACTAAACTCTGCAGGACACCAGCCCTCCAGGACAGAGTTTGGGCACCCTCCTTTAGATGATAGAACCTTCAGATGTTCCAATCCTGCACAACTCTTTCCTACTTTTATAATACACACACACACACACACACACTGTAAAATTGTAAAAACACAGACACTGTAAAAACACAGTCACAAACACAGCTTTGCACCAGACTTGAAAACACACAGGGCACACACACACACACTTGTACAGCTATCTTTAGTAGGACTTCCCATAGATGTAATGATTTTATACTGTAAAACATGTATATTCGATCCCCCTACCCCAGCCTTACTGCTAAACCCATGTCTCAAAGGAAGCACTCAGCAATTTTACATTTTCATAATAATTAATTCTGTGTGATTTATGAGCACTTTTTTTCTCATGGGGGCCAAAAAAGGTCAAAATGAACAGTTATTGCTATTTTTCTGTAGACTTTTGGTCCCCAAAATGTGAGGAATACAAGGTACACACACAAACACACAATGCTGATCGTTTGTTTATTTATTTATGTTTGTTTTTTGCTTGTTTAATTTGTCCCCAAGTTCAGAAGGATGAATACATAAATATATTATAAGCTAAACAATATATTATTAGGTGCATCACGGTGGCGCAGTGGGTAGCACGATCACCTCACAGCAAGAAGGTCGCTGGTTCGAGCCCCAGCTGGGTCAGTTGGCTTTTTTGTGTGGAGTTTGCATGTTCTCCCTGTGTTCGGGTTTCCTCCGGGTGCTCCGGATTCCCCCACAGTCCAAAGACATGCGCTATAGGTGAATTGAATGACTAAATTGGCTGTAGTGTATGTGTAAATGCAAGAGTGTGTGGGTGTTTCCTAGTGTTGGGTTGTGGCTGGAAGGGCATCCGCTGCGTAAAACTTATGCTGGATAAGTTGGCGGTTCGTTCCGCTGTGGCCACCCCTGATTAATAAAGAGACTAAGCCGAAAAGAAAATAAATGAATGAATATGACACATAGTAGCTTTGTTTTAAGAAAAAAATAAAAGATTTATTATTAGAATTAAGAACATTCGTCAGTGCCAATAGCCTAGTGTTTAAGTGTGCTGACATATAGCACCCATGGTGCTTACGGCGACCTGTGTTCGATTCCCGGCTCAAGGTTCTTTGCTTACCCTTCCCCTCTCTTTGCTCCTGTCCAATTAAAAAGGTGGAAACCCCCTAAAAGAATTAAGGACATTCAAAAATGATCAGTTATTACATAAATTATGCAGATTATAATAATTACTGTATATTCATGCAATCCATAATGCAAATCTATTGTTAAAAGTAATAATTATTGATATGGCAAAATTTTTTAAGTATTTTTACTTTCAGCTGAACTCTCCCTTTATACATTTCCAGCAATATTTTTTTTTTACCTGTCAGGCATTCAGATATTTTTGCATATTCTCCTGCACTTTTATTTATAAAATATATCAGCCAATTTGATAACGCTTTCAGCTCCCAATAAAACTGTACCGTACTCTCAGCTCCCTTTATATAATATATCATATTTGCAATATTATTATATTTCAATTCCACAAACTTTCTCCTCCAAAATCTGTACAGAAAGTGTGTATGTAAGAGAGAGAGAGAGAGAGAGAGGGAGGGGAGAGAGAGAGAGAGGGAGAGGAAAAAAACCTCAGCACATTCAGTCTGGGCCTGCTCATTATTCACCTTCTCTTATCGTCTGTTTCTTACAGTATACATTAATTTAGGCAGCCAGAATGAGGTTGGAATCGCGAAGGCTGGTATCAGGTCATTTCGTGTGCCTTGAGTGTTGTGTAATTGAATGTTTGATGTGTTTGTGTGTGTTTTCTTTCTACACAGCCCCCCATAAGCACAGGAAGCTCTGGGTGGGCTATACGACCTAGTTTTTTATTTTCAAACAAACACACTCTGAACATCATACATCATCACAATGATGCTCATGGAATATACATGAATATGCATGTTGCTAAAGCTTTGTGTTGTGTTGTTAATGAGATCACACTCCATCTAATGAAGCCAATGGGATGTCCTGGAATAGATGCACTGTGTGTGTGTGTGTTGTCTTTTGATGAGTTAATGAATGATGATGAGATTTCCATTGCTCTGGGCTCAGATCCCCTTTGGTCTTCTGATATCAAATAGTGTTGTTTTAAAATTCGCCACACACACAAAAACAAGTGGATTTCATGCTAAAACGCCGTTGTAAGATTTTCAATGCCAAAAAATCTATTGTAAATCGTCACCCCCCGACGCGCGCGCGCGCACGCACGTGTGTGTACGGGCTGCATCCTGCATATCTTTGTTCGCGTCTGCATCTGATATGTGTTGAGATCAACTTGCGCTCCGACTCCTCTGCCTGCGCGCGACCCTGAAGACCACCTGCACCTGAGTCTGGAGGAGAGTATTTTTATCAGCAGGGGTGCGAGCGCGGCGCTCCAAAAGCTCCCAGACCTCATCACTTATATTGGGTTATGCGCGTGGACTCGTCGGCTTTTTGAGAAGCGTACAAACCGCACTCGTCTTTTTTTGTCGGAGTTACCGGGTCTTGGACTCTCACTCGGGCGAACAGAGAGACGGATCTCCACCGGGATCTCCTCGCACCGCGACTGTACCTGGAGAATCCGGTAAGAGCCTGCGCCGCTACACGGTGAAGCGAGGTCGTCCGGTTCTGTGGTCAAGTGTGTCAGTGTGTGTGCGTGTGTTTGTGTCACTGTGTGTGTGTGTGTGTGTGTGTGTAACTATTGTTAGGAAGACTGTTGAAAAGAAATGTCCAGGATTTCACAGTGCTTTCACAGAACACGTCGTTATTCAGCCGTAAATGTGCAGACCGCTCTTAAATTGAATTATTTATTAGATTTGTAAGCTCTGGCGAACATTTTAGGACAGGATGAACTCATTAAAAGTCTTAAAGTTTTGGTGCTTTTCGTGCAAACTTGCAATGCCTGGAGGCTGTTAGTAACCAGACTGGAAAAATATATTTGTCGTGGAATAATTGGTACAGTAAAACGGCAAGGTTTACCCTAGAATGTAGTAAAATATTCTATTTTATTGTTATTATGACATTTTATTACATTCATGCAATACAATGTAAATATTGCAGTACTGAAATATTAAAATGTCTAAAATAATAAAACTATAGTTATATGCAGAATTGTTAGGCTATACAGGACAGTGCATGCAATTTTGCATTGTAAGAAGTGCCATTTTACGAATTCATTCATTTACTAGTTAAAAAAAAAATAATAATTATAAAACTTAAAAAAACATTGCCTCATGTTATGGATTATACATTTTAAAATAATATTTGTTTATGAATTAATACTCAATTAGTTAAAAGTTGAATTCACATAACGCCAAGTTATTACGGACATACGGAGGTTAGATTTTATGTTGTTTAGTCAATTCTAGTGTCATGTTTGTTACCCTGATGTTATCTCTGTGTGACCACAGTCACTGGAGAATGGACAGATAAACGTATACCTTCGGGTCATCATGTGACATCAGCACACTTAGCCAAGATAGGGATATATTGTCACCAAAATGCAACTCTGAAAACACTCACAATATTTTTTTTACAGTAAAATTCTGGGAACTGGCAGTTTTTTTTAGAAATAATAATAAAAAAAAAATGTTATGAAACTCAATGTGAGTTGTTTTTGCTACCTCATATGCCATACTTTTAAATGACACGAAATAATGTCACAGAGATTCTCTTCTGCATTTTGCATTTTTATGTTATGTCAGTTTGCGACTCCTCATGCCTGTGCATGTATAGGGATGCACTTGAGAAGCAGAGGTCACTTTACTGAGAGACAAGAGGCTTGCATAAGCAGTTTTTTATATCTGTTCAGCCCTGTCATATTTTGACATTTTCTCAAAAGACTTGCGTAAAGTGCTGACTTCTTCCCCGCTCCTCTAATGTACACTGAAAAGACAGCCTGGTTTGAATATCCAGCCTCTTCCTATCACAACTCCGACACAGAACGGTCACATTACTGAAAAAGTAAGAGTAAAACAAAACGCAAGGCATCAATAGCATTAGAGTAGAAGCTCTATATGCACTTTTTTCCTCCTGTTTTAGCGCCTGTAGATATAGGCGATGTGAAAATGAGAGAGAGAGAGATCGAGATGAGCTGTTTCTCCCTCGTGCTGTGAGGATGACTTAGTGTCTCTCACCTTCATCCTGACACCTCATCTATTATCATTAGGCACACAGTCAAACAACTCTCTCAAGATGTGGGTGTGAAAGTGTGTGTACCAATGTGAGAGAGAAGATGAGTGCGAAAAAGAAGAGAGAAGCAGGAAGTGGAATCTTAAAAATCTCCTCTTTCTGAGTCCGGAGTGACAGGCCTGGGTTACAGTCGTGACCTGCTCTATATTCCCTCAAACATACGTGCGCAGCTCTTTTACAGCGTTTGCTGGTTAGTGCATTGACTTGACGTGACCTCTTGACCTGTCAGGCAGTTGATCCCTAAATGATTTTATCTCCCGTAGCAGTTCTGTAACGTGATAGTGAGGCATTATGTCAGTGTTTCACAACCTTTTTTTTGTACTGTTTCATTGACGGGGAGTGTGATTAGAAGTGTGACCCTTTTCTGCAGACATTATTGATTATCTGTACAAAATAGTTTGATATGAACATTAAAATTGTAACTTTTAGCAGTCATTACTCGTGTCTTAAGTGTCACACAATCATTCGGAAACTATTGCTGATTTGGTGTTTTCTTTTTCTTTTCGGCTTAGTCCCTTTTTTAATCAGGGGTCGCCACAGTGGAATGAACCGCCAACTTATCCAGCATATGTTTTATGGAGCAGATGGCCTTCCAGCCACAACCCAACACTGGGAAACACCCATACACTCCTCCATTTACACACATACACTACTGCCAATTTAGCTTATTCAATTACCTGTACCGCATGTCTTTGGACTGTGGGGGAAACTTACACCAGCGACTTTCTTGCTGTGAGGCGATCGTGCTACCCACTGCGCCACCTCGACGTTCATTCATTCATTCATTCATTTTCTATTCGGCTTAGTCCCTTTATTAATCCGGGGTCGCCACAGCGGAATGAACCGCCAACTTATCCAGCACATGTTTTACGCAGCGGATGCCCTTCCAGCTGCAACCCATCTCTGGGAAACATCCATACACACTCATACACTACGGACAATTTTAGCCTACCCAATTCACCTCTACCGCATGTCTTTGGACTGTGGGGGAAACCAAAACACTCGGAGGAAACCCACTTGAATGCGGGGAGAACATGCAAACTCCACACAGAAACACCAACTGACCCAGCCAAGGCTCGAACCAGCGACTTTCTTGCTGCGAGGCGACAGCACTACCTACTGCGCCACCGCGTCGCCTGTCCAAGAAACAATTTATTATTATTATTATTATTATGATTTCTTAGTCAAAACTGTTGTACTGCTTAATATTTTTGTGAATTCTCTAAAGAACAGTATTTTGTTTGCCGTGCTCGTTGTTTCTAATATTCAATTAAATAACCTAATTAAATATATACATTATATTATTCCACTCCAATATTATCCATTCCAAAAAATATTATTATTATTATTATTATTGTTAATGAGCCCAAACCTTCAAACGGAAGTGGATAATTTAAAAAAGTTAATAAATTCTGTTCTTAGTAGTAATTAGCCACTTAATAGTAATTTAGTCAAAAATAGTCGTGCTTAGTCATGGGCCGGTGTAAGATCGTAACGGTAAGATAACCTTGGATAAAAATATCACGGTTTCATGGTATTATGATTACTGCTCCAAAATATATTCTTTTTAAATGTCTGGGTAAAAAAAAAAATCCGCTTTGAGCACAATGGCTGCATCCAAAAGTGCATACTTCCATACTATATAGTACGCTAAAGTCAGTATTAAGCATGGGACAATAACCGTATTCAAGGTATACCGTAGTTTGGAAAAGTCAAGGTTTTAAAACACGCCAAAAATTTCTGTAATACCGTTCCTAAGGTATGTGTAAGATTTTTTATTTACGTTTTGTTGTTTTGTTTTTTAGAACAACAGTATCTCCAGCAGTTAAAAATATTCAAAGATGCCGTTTTAAATTGTAAAGAAATCTGTTATTGAAACTAATGAAGACAGCAGATGTCAATAATTCATTTGTATTATTAAGCCTGACATGTTTACTGCTCCGAAACATTATAAATCTTTCAAAAAATAAAATATATTGTTTTCAAAGGGGAAAAAAGTTTTTGTTTTTTTACCCAGACGTTTAAAAAGAATATATTTTAGAGCACCAATCACAATACCGTGAAACCGTGATATTTTTATCCAGGGTTATCATACCGTCTTGAATCGGCCCATGCCTAGTCAGTATGCGAGCCAAGTAGTATGTCAGAATTCATACAATTCAAAAAACAGTATGCGAGAAGTACCCGACCTACTACTTCCGGCGAGATTCTGAAGTGTGCCGCCAGTGGACACTTTGCCATCAAATGATACACCAAAAGAGATTTCATGAATGGAAGTGAAGCGGTTGGTCACATGATGATGACAAAATGGCATTCATAGTACGTCCAAGCTCTATTCATACTGTATAGAACGTACTTTTCTATCTGTCAAGTAGTACATTCAAATTCAAATGCAGTACCTACTAAGTAGTAGGCGATTTTAAACACAGCCAATATATTTTATTTTGAGAAAAATTTTAAACATTTTGGAGCATAAAACATGTCAGGCTAAATCATTCAAATGAATCATTGACTTCTGCTGTCTTCATTAGTTTCAAAAACGCAAATTTCTTTACAATTTAAAACTAAAAAAAAAAAAAAAAAGCGTAAAAAATCATACATATACCATAGGAATGGTATAGCAGAGAATTTTGGCGGTTTTAAAACCTTGACTTTTCCAAACCATGGTATACCTTGAAAACGATTATCCTAGTCGTGCTGCTTTTTATTTTTGTAAATTCTCTATAAAATTTTGTTTGCCTTGCTTGTTGTTTCTGAAATTCAATTAAAAATATACATAATATTTTTCCATTCCCATCCATTTTCCATTCCATTCCTATTTTTATCCATATTATTTATTATTATTATTATTATTATTATTATTATTATTATTATTATTATTATTATTATTATTATTATTATTATTATTATTATTATTATTATTATTGTTAATATTATTATTAATGAGCGCAAAACTTTAAATGGAAGTGGACAAATAAAAAACTTAAATAAACTCTGTTCTTAGTAGTAATCCAAGTAATCCAGAAACTAATACAGAACAGTTTTCAACATTGATAATAAAATGCATAATAACATAATTAATATAATAGCATAATAACATTTCTATGTTTTTCTATGGATTTCTAAAAGATTATGTGAAGCTGAAGACTGGAGTGATAATGCTGTACACATTTTATCACATGACAATGCATTTATATACAGTTGAAGTCAGAATTATGAAACCCCCTGAATTATTAGCCCCCCTGTTTATTTTTTCCTCCAATTTCTGTTTAACAGAGAGAAGATTTGTTCAACACATTTCTAATCATAATAGTTTTAATAACTCATTTCTAATAACTGATTTATTTGATCTTTGCCATGATGACAGTAAATAATATTTGACTAGATATTTTTTAAGACACTTCTATACAGCTTAAAGTGACATTTAAAGGCTTAACTAGGTTAATTAGGTTAACTAGGCAGGTTAGGGTAATTAGGCAAGTTATTGTATAATGATGGTTTGTTCCGTAGACAATCGAAAAAAATATTGCTTCTGGGGGCTAATAATATTGACCTTAAAATAGCTTTAAAAAATTAAAAACAGCTTTTATTCTAGCCAAAAGAAAACAAATAAGACTTTCTCCAGAAGAAAAAATATTATCAGACATACTGTGAAAATATCCTTGCTCTGTTAAACATTAGTTGGGAAATATTTAAAAAAGAAAAAAAATTCAAAGGGAGTTTAATAATTCTGATTTTAACTGTATATGTGAAATGTTTTTAGTTTTTTCTTTTAAAAAAGAGCTGAAAACATTATCTGCAAACATTGTTTATCATTATGTAAATCATGCCAAAATATATTTGCATTTAACAACATCATTTATTTTGAAGCCATAGTCCCTGTTTGAAAGATTTTACCAATCAAAGTCAAGATCTTAAAATGTTAGCAAAATCTTATCCTTGTATCCTCTTGGGAGTTCGTGGCCCTGGTTAGGAATCACTGCATTATATCAACTATGACAGAGCATCTGAAATTGCCAAAGTTCATGAAGGCTGCAGTTTTGATCTTTTGTCTGGAAAACAGTTGCATGATAATGAACCGTTGGTGTAATGCTGTCATTGTGGATGACTTTATTCATCTCACTGTCTTTCTCTCTCTCTCTCTCTCTCTCTCTCTCTGTTTTCCAGATTGACTCAAATAGAACACAGAGGTAAGTGAGATCTTCATACTGGTATTTTTACAGCTTGGTAAAGCTAACAAGCAGGGTGACAGAGTGAGAATGAGAGGTGATAAGTGAAATGTGCCACATGGCAGAGATCCATCTTTACAGTTCGTGAACCTGAAACTCCATTAATCATGAGGCAAATTAACAGCCACAAATGGAATCTGCACGGAATTACACAGGACTGGAATAAATGTCTACACTTGCATCCGTTCCTGATGTATTTCGTGTAAAACACGTCAGCATTTTCCATACATTGGAATTACAAACGCAATCAAAGAATGCAATTATCGTTTTAATAATGTTCATCTGGCTTGAACTTGCATAATTGTATTATCCCAGATCTGTACATTTCTGCGATATGGACATTACTTTGACAAAGCAACCTCTAAAAGCCACTTTCTGTTTTAATATAAATTTTGTATCATGAAAAGTACTGTATAAATAAACATCACTTAATTATTGAATAATGGGACACTCTACTTTACCTACAGTTCAGTTTTGACATTTTTGAATCCATTTAGCAAATTTCGGTGTCTGATTGGAGCACTTTTAGCTTAGGTTAGCTTAGCATAGATCATTGAATCGGATTAGACCATTAGCATCTTGCTCGAAATTGACCAAAAAGTTAGATAATTTTCCTATTTAAAGATTAAGTCTTCTACACTTACATTGTGTACCATCGTAAAATGAAAAGTTGCTATTTTTTCACCCGATTCAGTGATCTATACTAAGCTAAAAGTGATAAAAATCAGCTGAATGGATTAAAAAATGGTAAAACGCAACTGTTAAATGTACAAAGTTTTTGTAAAATGAGCCTATTTTACAAAGTAATGTGTGGTGTTGCTTCAATTTGAGAATGCTTTTACATATCATCGAAATTGTAGTAGTGTCAATTTATTTAACACATTTACTATTAGGGCTGTGTGATTAATTGCGATTAGCTTATCACAAAAGGCTGTGATATGGAATATAAATGTATTATTTAATTTCCCCAACCCAGAGCAAATGCATGATTGCCGTCTGTGTATGACAGTCTTACTAGCCAATTGAGTGAGTACACTTTCATTCTGCCCAATCAGAACTTTTCAACCTGCCTCTTATCAGTCATTCTAGTTTGCTGAGTGTTCTGTATTTTATATACAGTTGAAATCAGAATTATTAAACCTAATTTTTTTAATATTTCCCATATGATGTTCAACAGGGCAAGGAAATTTTCACAGTATTTCTGATAATATTTTTTCTTCTGGAGAAAGTCTTATTTGTTTTATTTCGGCTAGAATAAAAGCAGTTTTTAATTTTTATAAAAACATTTTAAGGTCAAAATTATTAGCCCCTTTAAGCAATATTTTCTTCTCGATAGTCTACAGAACAAACCATCATTATACAATAACTTGCCTAATTTCCCTAACCTGCCTAGTTAACCTAATTAACCTTGTTAAGTCTTTAAATGTCACTTGAAAAACTTGAAGAATATCTAGTCAAATATTATTTACTGTCATCATGGCAAAGATAAAATAAATAAGTTATTAGAAATTAGTTATTAAAACTATTGTTTAGAAATGTGTTGAACAAATCTTCTTTCCGTTAAACAGAAATTGGGGAAAAAATAAACAGGGGGGCTAATAATTCAGGGGGTTTAATAATCCTGACTTCACTTGTATATTATTTTTTAGTTTTTATAATAAGCTACATTATCTCCCTTTATCCATTGAACTTGTTTACAGAAAGGTAAGGTAATTTTATTTAATTACTTAAGCTTACTGCTTGCTCTAGAGAAAAATGAGTGTTTAATTTTTGAATATTTAAAAACAAATTTGAATAAATGTTGAAGTTAATATCTTTAAGTTGCTTTTTTAATCTAGCACTCATTGCATTTTAGCTGTAAGAAGCTATGATACAGATTATTAAGCTGAAGCTTGACTACAAAATTAAATCTGTCAAAAGAATCGCATATAGATATTTTACCTAAATCGCACAGCCCTATTTTCTATGTTTAAATCCCCTCAAATCAGAACAGAACATGCTAAAAAAGTCAGTAGATTCCTTCTGGGCTTTGCATGAAAATGACGGTATTCACTTCAGTTATTTCCTCCACTGTACTTGCGTGTCTCTAAATATGAATAGTGGTTAAAATATCAAAAGGCGACTTTTGCATCTTTTTTTCTTTCATAGCCAGTAGTTAAGGCTTGTCTTATCTCATATTCAACGTTCCAACACTGTTTAGATGTTTTAATGCGCCTTTCTGAACAAGGCTATGCTGGAAGGCGCTGATGTCCACTGAGATCAATAAAACCTCCATTCAGTGAGGGGGTGAAATGTCTTCTCTCTTTCTCACTAAACCCTTTTGGTCTTTCTCTCTCAAACACATACACAGACTAACACACACACAAAGGGCTGACTGTTTTAGGCTTTTTAGTCTCACTAAGGAATACACCAGAGCACATAATTTGCATATTAGACCCTATGGATCGTACATTCTATAAACATATTATGTAATACATAGGCAGCGCTGAATTTGGGTTCCCAGCAAATTTCTCAGGTATTTTTTTTTACTGCTAGTTTGTGATCAATACCGGGTGGATGACTGAAAGTAAACAGCACAACCTAGTGGACTTGTGCTCTTAATGCATTCACACCCTTCTGCTCTTAAAACCCAAAATACACCCCATCTGCCACAGATCACTCACACACACGAGCACGATTTCTCACATCTAGTTTCCTCGTTTAATAATAGCGCCTATCCAGATGTTTGAAAGCAGTGTAGTATAGAGTGAAGTCAAAAAAACTATACTGTGAAATACGGTGGATATTAACACACACACACACACACAAGCATGATACGTCTGCTTTATTTCTTGGTCACTAATGAAATGTAAATAAATTTGTACCAATTTGTTATTGTTCTTATTTAAAGCCATATGACTCTTAATTGAACATTCTCAAAGCATGTCAGCTTAAGCAATTCCTAAAGAAGTTTTTAAAAGCGCAAGTGAGGAAAATGAAGCCAGAATTATGAGTTTATATCTTGCAGTTTTGTTTAAATCTTGTCCATCAGGCTGAATTGCAATTTTGTTTATTGTAGGCTTTGTTGGTATTCTCACATTTAAGTCTCATAGTTCTGACTTTTTTTTGGCAAAGAATTTCCTCAGACTTTTGACAATTTTTAGTTGTTGTTCTCACATTTCGTTATTGCTTGTAGTTATACGTTAAATTTATGATTGCAGAGAGAGCTCAAATGTTAAGTAAATGATTGCAAATGTAAAAAAACGAACAAATTGAGCAAACATATTTTTCAGTTTGACAACACACACATGCACGCATCTCACCTTACATGCAAATACAGAATAGACTACAAATAGCGCAGACGACAACAGAAATATGTGAACTCGGTGAACACGACTGCTCCTTGATTAGAGTCAGCTGTGTTTTTGGAGATCTGAGATTTTGGCTTTTGCTTATTTTAAAGTCCTGATTCTAAAAGTGATGTAGGGAGGTAAAGATATCTGCCGGCCAAACAAGAAAAATGGCAGAAAATCTAAGCAAAAAAAGTTTTACTAGAAAGATCAGGGAGATAAATATGATATTGAATTACATTTATTTGACAAAAGTATTATTTAGCATAGTATAATTTAACAAAACATAGGATTTCTTTGGTGGAGGCCCAGTCTGTAGCTTGAAACGGAAGCTTGTACATAAGGCTGAATTGCAATTTTGTTTATTGTAGGCTTTGTTGGTATTCTCACATTTAAGTCTCATAGATTTGACTTTTTGGCAAAGAATTTCCTCAGACTTTTGACAATTTTTAGTTGTTGTTCTCACATTTCTTTATTGCTTGTAGTTATACGTTAAATTTATGATTGCAGAGAGAGCTCAGATGTTAAGAAAATGATTGCAAATATAAAAAAACTAACAAATTGAGCAAACATCTTCATCAGTTTAACAACACACACATGCACGCATCTCACCTTACATGCAAATACAGAATAGACTACAAATAGCGCAGACCACAACAGAAATATGTGAACTCGGTGAACACGACTGCTCCTTGATTAGAGTCAGCTGTGTTTTTGGAGATCTGAGATTTTGGCTTTTGCTTATTTTAAAGTCCTGATTCTAAAAGTGATGTAGGGAGGTAAAGATATCTGCCGGCCAAACAAGAAAAATGGCAGAAAATCTAAGCAAAAAAAGTTCTACTAGAAAGATCAGGGAGATAAATATGATATTGAATTACATTTATTTGACAAAACTATTATTTAGCATAGTATAATTTAACAAAACATAGGATTTCTTTGGTGGAGGCCCCATCAGTAGCTTGAAACGGAAGCTTGTACATAAGGCTGAATTGCAATTTTGTTTATTGTAGGCTTTGTTGGTATTCTCACATTTAAGTCTCATAGTTCTGACTTTTTTGGCAAAGAATTTCCTCAGACTTTTGACAATTTTTAGTTGTTGTTCTCACATTTCTTTATTGCTTATAGTTATACGTTAAATTTAGGATTGCAGAGAGAGCTCAAATGTTAAGAAAATGATTGCAAATATAAAAAAACGAACAAATTGAGCAAACATCTTCATCAGTTTAACAACACACACATGCACGCATCTCACCGTACATGCAAATACAGAATAGACCACAAATAGCGCAGACGACAACAGAAATATGTGAACTCGGTGAACACGACTGCTACTTGATTAGAGTTAGCTGTGTTTTTGGAGATCTGAAATTTTGGCTTTTGCTTATTTTAAAGTCCTGATCCTGAATGAATGAATGGATTGCTTATATATTTATTGTGTCCTGTGTCTGAACTGATTCTAAAGAGTGATGTGACATTATGTATTCCTAGTAGAACTAGCGCTAAAGCAAAATTTATGCTGCACCCATTCTGCCTAAAGCCCCTGTCAGATCACACAAATTTGTCACAATTTCGGCACGATTTCCTTGACGTAGAGTGTCGTGGGGATTTGTAAACAAATGGGCATCGTGACACAAGATTCAATCTTTTGTTCTTGTGTAATGTGGCATAGTTCACGACAACTGATATCATGCCTGCGATGCGTCATGACACCATCGCAGAAAGTCTAGCATGATTAATTTTTTTCTCGCTCTTCACGACGAGTTCCGTCACATGGGTGACACTGTGCCATAGGAGCACATGATTTCTCGGTTATATCAGCGGGTGCTGCTGTTAATGAGCCGGTCAGGTAATCAAAAAATAGGCTGCATATTTACTTATGGGTGAGTGAGGGGGTTGATGAGATCAATCATTGGTTACGCAAACTTTAACTACCTTTTCTAAAATATTAAGGGGTTTTAATCAATTTTATATGACAGACTGGCACAAATGTGCAGACATATCCATTCTCACAATGAGTTTCTGAGTTTTCTCAGCCTTCCAACAGAGTTTGTTTTTGAGGTAATCTGAGAACATGTTTAGTGCTGCGAATACATTGCAAAAGCATTTCCTGCTTATTTAAATTTGTCATTAACAGTGAAAACAGTTCAATATAGGCTTTTCTAAAACTGTGAATATTTCACTTTAATTTTATTTAGGCTAGATTATTATTTTATTTAACAAAACAACACAATCTTACGGCAATTCATGTTTTGGCACATATAACAGACTTTTTTTTGAAGCACTTCACCTCTAATGTTATTCATTATTCTTGTTTATACGTAGATAACTGACCAACAAAAGATACATTAAAATTTAGATAAAAAATTATAGCAAATAAAATTCGTTTCAAAAAGATTTTTTTTTCCAAGAAAAATATACAAATTATATTTTTGTTTGTTCCCCTCCACTACTTAACTATGCGGGTGGATGGTTTGTTTCGCTCTGAGGAAAAAAAGGATTTAATGAATGCTTCACTGTAGTTGTTGTATCACAAACCTCTGTCATATACTTGCAAATTTTTAATATGTCATTATTTTAAAGATTATGTTTTGAGCATCTGATTTTTCATTTTCTCGCGGCAAGTTCAGGTGAGGGAGTGTTTAATAAGCAACCCATGGCAGGAAAATATACATTTAGTTTAAAAAAAAAAATCTTAATATTAAAAAGGAATCATAAGTTTGATCCTACCCATGTCATACGGAATGCCCTTAAACAATGTAGTTATTAGTTGTCAGCAAGCATCAGTGTTTATTGAGATTGAACATTATAGCAAAACTTGTGACTGCTTTGGTAAATAACGCTCGTCGTAGACGTCATGGGATGACTGATCATGAAGGAACAACTAGTCTGGCACATTTGTTACCCACACTAAGTAGTGTGGTGGCATAGTGGTGGCGCAGTAGGTAGTGCTGTCGCCTCACAGCAAGAAGGTTGCTGGTTCGAGCCTCGGCTGGGTCAATTGGCGTTTCTGTGTGGAGTTTGCATCTTCTCCCTGCATTCACGTGGGTTTCCTCCAGGTGCGTCGGTTTCCCCCACAGTCCAAAGACAAGCGGTACAGGTGAATTGGGTAGGCTGTCCGTAGTGTATGAGTGTAAATGAGTGTGTATGGATGTTTCCCAGAGATGGGTTGCAGCTGGAAGGGCATCCGCTGTGTAAAAACTTGTGTTGGATAAGTTGGCGGTTCATTCCACTGTGGCGACCCTGGATTAATAAAGGGAATAAGCTAAAAAGAAAATGAATGAATGAATGAAAATCGCATAATGTGACATGGTGACTTACGTAACTGACAATAAAAATCATGTGATCTGACCTGGGCTGAAGTGTTTAGTGCACTGGCTTCACTTTTCTTCCAGCCATAGTCACTATGTGGAATGAAGCGGCATTCTCACCGGATACTGAAAGCACTATTTTATGAAACTCATTAATTTCAATGCACCATGCAAAGGCTGATTTGTTGCTGCATCGACCAAAGCACAATAGCAATGAAGTGTGCACTGCGCTCTATGTTCAAAATAGCAAATATTTCACTCTGTCGATATTCTCTTTATGTATCTGTACACTCATCTATACATGAACTGCTCACTGAATCTGCTTAAATAAAACGATGAACAAACATTTCTATATAGTATACATGTTCCTGCTGTTTGCAATAGCACCACTGTGCTGTCCTGGAAATGCTGGTGAAATGACGCCTCTTTATGCTTCATTCACACTAGCAGCAACTTTGTAGCTGCCTGTCGCTCTGGGTGGCGACCTGCTGCAAATCCAGGTCTGTGTAGGTCAATACAATAGAGAATACAACCAACCTCTGAGCGAGTTGAGAGAGGATCACGTGAGCTCTACTGGTCTTCTTATTGGCTGTCGCTCAAGAAAGTTGCTCTTCATTTGCATAAAGTTGAACGTTAAAAGTTGAAAGTTTTAGCTTTGTTGTGTCGCTCGACACGCCGAGCTAGTTGGAAGTTGCTCACTCTCCTTTCAAATGAACGGTCGCTTATTGCTTTGCCGTTGCTAGTCACTCGTAGTGTGAATGAGGCTTTACTCGTTCACTACCAGTAAAATGTGGTTCATTTATTGGCTCATGGTTTTTGAAATCAGTAAATTCTAAATGATTGAGTTACATTTAAAAAGTCGTACAAAACTGTATTGTTTAATAAAATAATGAATAATTACATTTTGGTTTCGGTTATCAGCAGAGCACATCCAGAATTTTCAGTTCAGTTTGTTTTTAAAATATATGAAGAACAATATTACCGGGTCTTTAAAATAAACAAAAAACTCACCTCTTAGATCTCCTACAACACTGCTGACTCTAGAAAGCAGTTGGGTTTGTCACTTTTTAGGATCACCAGTCACATTTACAATGTGGTCTATGCTAGTTGTAATTAGGGATGGGATGATAACTGTTTTCAAGGCATACCGCGGTTTGGAAAAGTCAAGGTTACCGCCAAAATTTTCTCTAATACCGTTCCTAAGGTATGTGTAAGATTTTTTTTTTTTTTTTTTTTTTTAACAACAGCATCTCCAGCAGAAAAGATATCCAAAGATGCCATTTTAAATTTGTGTTTTTGAAACTAATGAAGACAGCAGAGGTCAATGATTAATTTTCATTATTTAGCCTGGCACACTTACTGCTCCAAAATATTATAAATGTTTCTCAAAATAAAATATATTGTGTTCAAAGGGGAAAAAACTTTTAGTTTTTTACCCAGACATTTAAAAAGAATATATTTTAGAGCAGTAATCACAATACCGTGATACCGTGAAACCGTGATATTTTTATCCAAGGTTATCATACCGTCAGAATCTTATACCGGCCCATGCCTAGTTGTAATACATTTCTGTGTTTGCATGTGTTGTGAGAATTTGCGTGTATGTGTTGTCAAATTGATGAAGACGTATTCTTATTTTGTTAGTGTTTTTCTATGTGCATGTGTTTTCCTGTCTTGCATGTTTTATGGGAATTTGCACTTGTTGTCAAATTGTTGAAGATATTTTCTCAATGAGTGTTTTTTTATTTGCATGTGTTTCCTTAAATATATTAGCACATTTGAGCTCTCTCAGCCTCCTTATGTTTTATAATGCTGGCTTTTTCTATCAACTCCGAGTTTATATATAGCACTTTTGGGTTACAAGTCAGATAATTGCCAGAAACACTCAGAATTGTGAGATTTTGAGATTGTGAGATATAAATTTAAAGTTGTGGAAAAAATGAATTTTGAGTTTATGTATTTTTCTCAGATGTTCTTGTTTACGTTAAAGCCCATAGGATACTCAGTTGATTCTCAAAGTAAAACATAGTCTATGGGTGTACTCACATTAGCACGGTTGTCTTGAACCATGCCCAGGCGTGATTGTCCCACCTCCCATTTCCCCCCACACTCACATTGCATTTTTTTTTCTGAGCCCGAGCACGCTTACATCATTGATGATGCGACTGTTCAGACTGTTCTTTAACAGAAGAGAAGCGTTCTCGCTCCGTACAACGGAGATTGCTTTAGTTATATTGTTTTGTATTATTTTTAAGCCTTTTGATATGCAGTGACAGAAAGTCAAATCTTTTGCTGAACAGATACACCACTATTGACGCTTGTAAAAGTCATCGTGCTGCACGTATTAGGACGTTTGCTGGTGGCAGCTGTCGTGCAGCAGGGGGTTTGCCTCTTTAATAAACTACTGTATGACAGTTCACTATCATTGAAAAGTAAGAATGATTAATAAATCAATATGAAACAGTCCCATAAAAGTGACGTGAGCTTTGCCCTCACACAACAAAGGTACCAACAAAGCCCAACCTTTTTTCCAATTGGGCCACAGCCGGCCAACTGAACCGTGCCTGGGCCCGGTTCAGAGATTCAGAGCACTCACGCTTGTCAAACTAATTGAAATTGAAAGCAGTTCCATTTTTAAGTGTACTTTTTTAAAGCTGATGATACAATTAATAATGAAAATTTGACATTAGTTTAGAGTAAACAAGATGCAAAACAGAAGCATTTTCACTCTAGTGGACGTTTGGACCAAACTGTTCATGTCACACAGAGATTAAAAACTGCTGTTCAAAGGTTTGTGACCCATATTTTTATAATGTGTCTGGAAGAAGTCTCTTATGCTCACCAAGGCTGCATATATGATCAGAAATAGAGCGAAAACAGTTATAAATAGTGAAATATTATTACAATATTAAATATCTGGTTATATTTTAATATATTTAAAATATAAATTATTCCTGTGATGGCAAAGCTGATGTTTTGACAGTCTTCACTGTCACATGATCCTTCAGAAATCATTTTAATAGGCTGGTTTGGTGCAGATGAAACTGTAATGCATACATTCCTTTAAAGAAAGTTACAAATGTTTGAAACAGACTTTTTAAAACAATGTCTTTTGAATTGAAGTATTTGTTAATAAAGGCTCATTGACCACAAATATAACTTTTTTAGATACAGTTAATTGCATAAGGGTGGTTCGTTCTGTAGACAATAGAAAAAAAATATTGCTTAAGGGGCTAATAATAATAACCTCAAAAAAGAAATTAAAAACTGCTTTTATTCTAGATTCTAATTTCTTTTTCAAGAGTGTCCTGGACGAACAAACAATAAACATTGCAGACTACGCATCAAAATAAATCAATACAACATACAATTAAATTAATACATCATAGAATTGAACCATCAAAACATATTCAGGCTACATGTAAAACATGTAGTAAGATTGTCCATTATTATTATTATAATTATTTTTAAATAACAATATTTTTATTAAATTTATATTTAAATTAAAAATATTATAAGAAATTTATAGAATGAAACGAATATTAACATATTAATTTTTATTTTCAGCTGAGTGTTACTTGTATTCTATAGAAGTATTGTAGCTCTATAAGATATATATTTATTTTTATTTTTATTAGGTTCATCTTAGGTCAGACAATAAAATATATATAATATTGATACTGTACATATATTTATATGTACATATACAATTCACCAAACAAGAAATTATCAGGAAAACATAATTATACACTAAATAAGTATATAAATAAAAGGTAAAATACCACATATATACACAAAGATATACAAACATACGATAACATAAAAATTCATTCATTCATTTTCTTTTCGGCTTAGTCCCTTTATTAATCCGGGGTCGCCACAGCGGAATGAACCGCCAACTTATCCAGCACATGTTTTACGTAGCGGATGCCCTTCTAGCTGCAACCCATCTCTGGGAAACATCCATACACACTCATTCACACTCATACACTACGGACAATTTAGCCTACCCAATTCAACTGTACCGCATGTCTTTGGACTGTGGGGGAAACCAGAGCACCCAGGAAACCCACGTGGACGCAGGGAGAACATGCAAACTCCACACAGAAACACCAACTGACCCAGCCGAGGCTCGAACCAGCGACCTTCTTGCTGTGAGGTGGCAGCACTACCTACTGCGCCACTGCGTTGCCAACATAAACATGATTGTTCATTATTTTAAGATATAATACGTGTATCTAAAAAAATCAAAACATTATATAATGGTTTAAGATAAATATAAAATATACTAAAAGGAACCAAAAGTCTGGATAATGTTTTTTATCTGCTATGATTTTAAAACATTTGGGTTATTCCAGTCCAAAAGAAAAATAAAACCCTTCTGAAATAAAAAAAACTGATATTGTTAATATAAGCATGTTTGAAAACATTGCATCTTTTTGTTATTTTATGCCAAAACATGTTCTAAATTACTTTTTTATTTTCAATTTTGAAAAGAAAGATGTCTTCAGTAGTTTACAGTAGTTACAGTAGTTTACAGAATAAAACAGGAATTACGTTTTGCTGCAACATAAAACTATACACGCTGTACATTGGACAATATAGGATCACTGTCTGTCATGCAGAGTATATCTCAACACCAAAAGTCTAATAATAGACAAAATTTCATTCCAGCTCGGTAAAGTGACAAGCTCACAGTAAGACTGTCATATTCAGGCAGATGTCTGTTGATCTCTCAGCATTAGTGCTAGAATACCTGAGTCAGCTGTTTTCAAACTAGGCTGAAAAAATCATAAAACAGTCAAATCCCAGCTGCTGCTTTCAGCGAGTGTGTGGAAGTTGAGAGAGAAGGATTTAAAAGTGCTGTATAAGTGTGTGTGTGTGTGTGTGTGTGTGTGTGTGTGTGTGTGTGTGTGTGTGTGTGTGTTTAATGAGTTTTTCATCTTTCAGGAGAGTCTTGTGGAGTCTGTCCTTCTTTCACCCAGCGAGAGACAGCTGAGTTTAAACTCAATCTGAACTCATTTTAGCACAAGTAAGTAGTTTGAATTGTCACACATTAACACACACTCTGTCCATAACCTAGTAAACACAACTAGCTGCCTATAAGTGACTGATTTGGGTTAAGTAAATCTGTTTATGCCAAAAGATAAAAAATAAAGAATTTAAATAAAGTATTTGCCACTTTTTATCTCAAAACTCTTTTTTTTCCTCTTTTTTTTTAATTGATTTTATAAAATGTTTATTATGTTAATTTATTCGCAACTCTTACTGTATTTCCTACGATTCTGTCTCACAATTTACATCAGAAATGTCAGAGTTGTGAGATAACCTCTCAATTATGATTAAAGAGAAGTCAGAAGCATGAGTTTATGTCTCAGAATTCTTGGTTTATATTCCACAATTCTTGCCTTTTTCCTTTAGAATTGCAGCTTTATTTCTTGTAAGGCTTTTTCACGGTTATGAATTCTTATATCTCAGATTTCTGAGTTTATATATTCTGGAATATAGTCTTAGAATTGTAAGGGAGACAAATATCTGAATTATGGGTTTATTATTATTATGAGTTATTTTATTTCTTGTCCACCTGTTTAAATTGCAGAATTTTGAGTGAAAAGTCAGAAAATATAAAAGATATAAACTTGTGGAAATAATGTTCAGAATTAGGGAATGAGTTTTTTACCAATATGATTTTACTTTGTAATTCTGACTTTTTTATTTATTTATCACAATCACACGAGATAGAAACTCTGAATTGTGATGGGAGAAGTTCAGAATTCTGAGTTAAAATCTTAATAATCTGAGTTTATATTTCACCGTTTAAATTATTAATATTTTTTACTCAAAATTGAGACTCTATTTCTCACAATTTCCCCCTATTTTTTCCAGAACTGAACAAATTTATAAACTCTCATTTGGGAGGAAAAACTCATACTTGGGACTTCTTACGAGCACAAGTTTTTAGACATTCTTGCAATTCTGACTTTATTACTTTTACAGTATATGTTGCAATTTTTGTAATACCTTTTTGCAATACTGTCTTTTGTTTGCAATTCTGACATATTTTTTCTTGCAGTTCTAACTTTATCATAATTCAGACTTTTTCTCCCAACTGTGAGTTTATTCCTCACAATTACCATTTAAAAGTCAGAAAATATACTCACCGTCCACTATATTAGATACAACTGTCCAACTGCTCGTTAACGCAAATTTCTAATCAGCCAATCACATGGCAGCAACTCAGTGCATTTAGGCATGTAAACATGGTCAAGATGATTCAAATCGAGCATCAGAATGGGGAGGAAAGGTGAATTAACTGACTTTGAACGTGGCATGCTTGTTGGTGCCAGACGGGCTGGTCTGAGTATTTCAGAAACTGCTGATCTACCGGGATTTTCACGCACAACCATCTCTAGGGTTTAAAGAGAATGATCCGAAAAAGGGAAAATATCCAGTGAGCGGC
This sequence comes from Danio kyathit, assembly GCA_903798195.1. NCBI lineage: Eukaryota > Metazoa > Chordata > Actinopteri > Cypriniformes > Danionidae > Danio > Danio kyathit. Next base: position 26,957,322 of record LR812519.1, on the reverse strand, counting down.
AGTTCTGTGTGCGCAAATGCCTTGTTGATGCCAGAGGTCAGAGGAGAATGCCAGACTGGTTCTAGCTGATAGAAATGCAACAGTAACTCAAATAACCACTCATTACAAGCGAGATATGCAGAAGAGAACTGAACGTACAACATGTCAAACCTTGAGGCGGACGGGCTACAGCAGCAGAAGATCACACCGGGTGCCAATCCTGTCAGCTAAGAACAGGAAACTGAGGCTACAATTCGCACAGGCTCACCAAAATTGGACAATAGAAGATTGAAAAATCGTTGCCTGGTCTGATGAGTCTCAATTTCTGCTGCAACATTCGGATGGTAGGGTCAGAATTTGTCGTCACAACATGCATCCATCCTGCCTTGTTTCAACGGTTCAGGCTGGTGGTGGTGGTGTAATGGTGTGGGGGATATTTTCTTGACATACTTTGGGCCCATTAGTAGCAATTGAGCATCACACCCAGGGGCGCCGCTGGCCACCACGGGCCCTTGACAAGCTAATTAGAAAATGAATGAAAGTGAAGAGCCGGGGTGGTTCGCGGGCCCTTTATAATGTCTCTGTGGGCCCCCTGAATATATGGGCCCTTAGAATCGTCCTAACTTCCCCCCCCCCTAGCGGCGCCCCTGATCACACCTACCTGAGTATTGTGGCTGACCATGTCCATCCCTTTATGACCACAATGTATCCATCTTCTGATGGCTACATCCAGCAGGATAAGATGTCATAAAGCGCAAATCTTCTCAGAATGGTTTCTTGAACATGACAATGAGTTCACTGCACTCAAATGGCCTCTACAGTCACCAGAACTCAATCCATTAGAGCACCTTTGTGATGTGGTGGAACGGGAGATTCGCATCATGGATGTGCAGCCGACAAATCCGCAGCAACTGCGTGATCCTATCATGTCAATATGGATCAAAATGAGGAATATTTCCAGTACCTTGTTGAATCTATGCCACGAAGGATTAAGGCAGTTCTGAAGGCAAAAGGGAGTCCAACCCGTTACTAGTAAGGTGTACCTAATAAAGTGGCCGGTGAGTGTATATGTGGGATATAAACTCGAAAGTCCAGAATTAATTAATATTTGCAAATCTAAGGTTAAATATCACAATTCTGATTTAATTCTTCAGAATTGGGACTTTTTTCAGAATTGTTAAATATGCTAGATTAAAGGCAATGTGTCCAATTATACTCTGCCCCAAATCAGCCGACAAATGACTTCTAATTGTCTGCATATTACTGCAGCATATAATCAACATTTCTCCTACTGGCTTGAATGTTTTTTTTGCTCTCGATAAATGATACATCCCTTAAAATTTGGCCTGAACTTATATCCTACCAGAAGGAACCCAGTCATGCTGATTGACTTTGCAGAACAGCCTTTTGATGTACGCTGTTTTAAAAGGCAGCCTCACTAGACAGCTCACTAGGATTTGGAACAGAGCCACTCTTAGCCGCTTCAGACTGCTCCCCTTTATTTTACATCTACAAATGCCTCTCTGTATTCCCCAAATCCCTGTTTCCCTCGTCCTGTGTTCTCACACGGTGCTTTCTGAAGTAGCTTCTCTCTGACCAGCTGCTGTCAAGCCTCGCAGCAAATAATGCGCGCATGAATACTGTATATGACCATAAAACCTCAGCGGATTTAGCGCGTTAGAGTGCGTGTGTGTTTTATAGTGCATACACTGCTGCATTATTGAGAGCTACTCACAGAAGCATCCAACTCTTTCTGACACTGAAGATGTAATCGACTAAAAATACATACTTACCTCATCTCTCACTCTTCTGTCTCTCCCTCTTCCTCTCTATTGGTTTGTTTCCATCTCTCAATCTCTTCCTTTTACTCCCTCTCTCTCTCTATCTCTCTGTATATTTTCTTTCACTCCTTGATTCACTCCTTTTTTTTCTATGTGTGTGCGCGTCTGCCTTTCTTAATGTGCTAAACTGGAGCTGCATTAGCTGCATTAGATCATTTTTCCCCTCTTCCTCTCAGCCGCTCAATAACTATCCCTTTCTTTTTTTCTCCCTCCATCTCTTTATTAGAGGTGGTGCTTATGAATCTGCGAGTGCATTAAAGTGATAGATGAAGATAGTATATTCCTCATACTAGCTCATCTATAAATAGAAGGTGCAAATAGACCACTGGTGAAAGCAGACGCAGCAGGGGTCGTCCTCTTCTGTTTGGCACAACTTTTGCTGTTGATTTTAGGGCATGAGATTGTGTTGCGAGACTGTTGCTGCCCTCCTCTGGAGGATGATATTTTAACATTTTGATAGATATGATAATGTGCTTTTCTTTTTGTCTCATGGCAGCTTCCGTAACTCTGACAAGAAGCATGTGGGACATTAAAAGGTAAGAACACCTTGATGCATTTAATAAGTGTGCTCTATATGCTAAAGTCAGTTATTGCAGCACTGGTTGGCAGTTTGTTGATACTGCACATTTTATGCATTCAAGCATGTCTTCCTTACTGATTTCATGGTAGGAAGTGGGACAGTTTTGCCATGTTGTGTCTAAAGATGAATTAGACTGGCTAGAATGTTCTGCCTCCAAGCGTACGCCTAAATAATACTGGCCACATACTTCGGATATACTGTATGCATCCCAATGGTGTGGTGGAGCTATAACAAAATGAAAATTAGTTGAGAAATTTGACTTGACAAGTACTACACATGCTCTAATTTTCTGTACTGGTGAGATCAAGTCTGGCTGAATATATATATATATATATATATATATATATATATATATATATATATATATATATATATATATATATATATATATATATATATATATATATACTATTTTATATAAAATTGTTATGTTTTGCCTGTTTATGATGTGCACATTGCTATTTAAAGGCTGTTTAGTAAAGCTATTCTGATGCTTTTGATTGGTTCTTGTGTTTGAATTTGTGCAGTTTACAACACAGAATAGAATACCACACATATACTTTTTCAATATTTGAGTTATTTTATTAATTGTCTAGCTGTGAGTTTGTCTCAGAATTTTGAGTGAAAAGTCAGAAAGTATAAACTTAGAATTGTGGAAATAATATTCAGAATTTGGAAATTAGTTTCTTACCAACCTGATTTTATACTTTGTAATTCTGACTGTTTATTTATTCCTCACAATTATGTCTTTCTACCACAAAATTCATAGTAAAATATCAGAGCTGCGAGATAGAAACCTGAACTTCCCCCTTCACAATTCTGAGTTTTTGAATTCTTGTAATCCTGAGTTTTTTTTACAATCACAAGTTTTTAGACCTTCTTGCAATTCTGACTTACTACTTGAAATTCTGAGTTTACAGTATATGTTGCAATTTTGTAATACCTTTTTGCAATTCTGCCATTTGTTTGCAATTCTGACACATTTTTTCTTGCAGTTCTAACTTTGTCATATATATATATATTATTCAGGACTTGACATTAACTTTTTTTATCACCAACCACTGTGGCTAGTAGTTTTCCAACGTTACTAGCCACTTGCCATTTTCACTAGCCACAATTTTGTTGTTGGTAAAATATATTTTCTATGCATAAATTTGACTTTGGCATGCTGAAAATTGCTTGATTTAGATTTTGTGTAATGTCCACATGCCTCCTCGTTAATTTAAGTTTTTTATGTGTTGTGACCTCGGTCAGTGAATAGTTATCTGCTTTCATAGTGTCGCATTGCAATTAGTTTTATTTCACATGACATATTAGGGCTCAACAAATTTTTTTCTCTGGCCACACCAAACTAATTATGTCCTTGACACAAATTTTAAATAATGCATCAAAACAAGCAAAATATAACTTTTTATTCAACAAAAATGTACTTAAAAAACAATTGACATAAAAAAATATATTCTCTCTAAAACTATAGACAGTAGCCTGTCCAGGCTAAAGGTCCCAGATCACCAGTTAACTATATGTAGATAAATGGAGAGTTATCTCCTATTTAAGCAATGTTATTGCTTATAATGATAATTAAACCACATTAACAAAAGTAACTGTAAGCAAAAGAAGTCGGTGAAAAACATTCTGTGTGTGATAATGAACGGATGATCTTGCGCACACAGGTAATGTTAGACCCATTAATGATCTGTTCAAAGAATAGTTAAAGCTAAAGCGGCAACCTCTGCATCACATCAGCTGTGCGTGCACCACTGTCGTCAGTAAGCGAGGATCCCCTGTGTCTCATCGTGCGCCTGATTATCCTCTCATTCAGCATTCATCTGCTTTCTTTTGCTCATGCCAAAACTTATCGGTCATACTGCTTCTCGATTCTAAGATCACATTTGCACACATATTGACGAACGGTCTTAAACTGAAATTCTAATCTTTAGTGACGAGCCAGCACTGGCAATTTCAAAATTATTTTCAACCAGACAAAGTGGCTAGGGGGGGTGACTGTCTAACCCACCACAGGTGAAATCTACTCGCATTTGGTGGGTTGGTGGGTGTTAATGTTAGGCCCTGATATTATTATTATTGAGTAATGTTTAGCAGAGCATAGATTAAAACATTTTCCAAAGTATTCCTTTTTTTTTCTTCCAGAGAATGTATTTTAGTTTGGCTTGAATGAATAAATAAATAAAGATTGGCTGGTTTTACATTTTTAAAAATAATTTTTATGGTCAATATTATTATCCCCTTTAAGAAATGCATTTTCCATTGTCTAACCCTTTTGTCCAATGTCTTGCCTAATTAACCTAATTACTCTAGTTAAGCCTTTAAATTCCACTTATGATAAATACTAGTATCTTGCAGAATAACTACAATATTATGTACTGTCATCATGGCAAAGACAAAAGATAATACTTATTAGAAATTAGTTATTAAAACTATGATGTTTAGAAATGTGTTTAAAAAAATGTCTTTTCATTAAACAGCACTTGGGAAATATTTAAAAATTATTACAATTTTACAGGAGGGCTACTATTGTGGTCTTCAACTATATGCTTTATTTTTTAAGATGATCAGTTTTTTTTTAGAATTGTTGGGTGTAGGGTTGGGCCGATAGACGATGTCATCGTCCATCGCCGATGGCTAATAAACTTGACGATGCTGAGCCGGCATCGTGATCCATCGCCCCGCCCCACATGTATATTGATATATAACTTATTATTTGCATGTCATCTTAATAGCAATAATGGTCTTTTCATGAGCTGTGTTATATTATACTTATAGCTGCTGTTTGCACGGCTGACAGCATTGTGAGGATGAAATACATTGTGAGGATTATACAGTACCTTTCGCGCTTAAAATGTGTAGATTCAGTGGCAAACGCTGTTACCTGTAAACCCCGTCCCACAGACTTTACAGTGAATGGCTTTAGTTATTTTCATAGCGGACTTGAAGCCACTGGAAGTCTTTTATCCACTCTTGGAAAAGTGTAAATGGTGGATTAACATTCAGCACATGATCACTAATAAGATGTGCCATTATTTAACTTTAGGTGGTTTCTAAAACTAAATCTGTCAGTGTTATTTTCATTCTCTCATCTTCAGCGCTTCACATTTCCGCGGCTGTTGCTCCTGTCATGTGAACGCAGAAGGCGTTGACTGAGTGATTGACAGCTGATATTAACCAATCCATTCGCGTTCAGTTCTAGCGCAGTGGGCCAATAGGAAGAGCACAAAGGCGAGGCAAGCATTGTGGCCTTTTTTACTTCAGCATGTTCACATGACAACTGTTTTAATCTGTTCCTGAGCGCTGCGTTTGGTGTCTTTAGGTGCAAAGGTGCATTCTGCATAAATGTCTCCTAAATCCGCGCACGCGGTGAGGATTTTGCAGTGAAAACAGGTCGCATGGTAAAAATGTATGCACTAGCACAAATGCTTTCAAATACATATTTTAGGTCGCATAAAATATCAGGCGCAAGTGTGACCAAAACGGTCGAGCTCTAGCATCTTTGTTATTATGTCCTCATAATAATAATAAAATAAGGAAGTTATCATTAATCACAATACAAATTACAGTGAACTCCAAACGAACTCTCGTCTCGTCTCCGCCACCGGCTGTGGGGAAAAGCCATTATGACACAGATCACTCCGCCTGATTCCAGATTCCCGCGGAAAAAAAGTGATTGACAGGTGGTAATTTGTGTATAACTTTATTTATTTATGGTTTGGTCATGGGTAAAGCAAAGACCATGTGGGTCAGTTGGTGAAAACGATAGGCTACAATTATTAAATTTGTTATGAATTAATTGATATTTAACAACAACCACCCCCACCCCGCCTATGACAACGATACCATTGTCCATCGCCGATGTTCACATTAGACATCGTACGATGCCAAATTTGTCAACATCGCCCAACCCTAGTTGGGTGGCAGATTTTTCTGTCAGCAATTATAGCTATTTACTGTATATAATATCATAGCTGAAAGTCTGGCAGTAATCAGTGGAGAGTACTACTGTAAGGGGAACTCTGTCTAGGATAAATGTTTAGAAAACGAATAAAAATGTATTCAGTAACATTAATAACTGAAAAGTTGTTGAAACGGAAATGCTTTTGTACTTGCTTTTGGTGGTTGTTGGTAATTTGACATTGATTTAACACAACAGATCAATTACAATGATATCATCAAGTATTATAATAATTACAATGTACTCCAAACTCTGATGAAGTTCAGAATACTGGCCACCTCTAAACTTTTAAACTAGTAAACTAAGCACATTTTAAACTTACTCAAAGATTAAGTTAGTAGAACTTTACAATTTGATTTAGTTTTACTCAAGGATATACATTACAATTCAAACAAATCCATACCATTGAGGTTTACAAATATCACATTACCTCAAACATTTACTGATAAGTGCTAGTGAGCAAAGGACACACGTAATTACAAAATGAAAATACATTTGCTTTAATTCATGCTTGCAAAATATATCAATTTAAAGTTTCACAGCTCATTCTTTTAAACACAAGCCCTACTTTTACTATAGGGATATCCCTACTAAAGTTTAAAATAATAGAAACCACTGTAAATATCGTCACAACAGAACACTTAACACAAACACATCTGTGACTACATTAAAAAGCAGGTCATATGGGTTTTTGTAACAAATATCTTATTTGTACTTTGGAATATACAGTAGCTGTCCTTCAAAGTTAACACTCTGCAAAGTTATTAATCAAAAAAGTGCATCATAAATAAAGATATTGTCTCTCAAAATACATTTTTGCCTGCTACTGATCTACATAAACACGATCAAAGTAACACATTGTATTTGTGTGTTTTGGGTGTCTTTTATTTTGTAGTTTTATTCTTGTCTTTCTCCTCCTGGCTTGTTTTCCACCATATACCTCTTCTTTGTTTCTTCTTCATCATAACATCATAAGACGCATTAGGTTAGATTTAGGTCATGACGTCAGGTGACCAAAATTCAATGTCTAGCCAGTGTCAACGTTATTAAGGACAACGTTATTTTGATATCCAATAACAGCGTCAAATTACGTTGATATTTGGTTGATTTTAGGTTGTGTTGGACAGTGACCAAAATCCAACGTCTGATAGATGTCATAGTGGTACTGTCCACACAACGTCAAGATGTAACATAATTAGACGTTAATATTTAGTTGATTTAGGTTGGACATTGGACATTGATGTCTGCCTGACATTGGGTTCTGACGTCAACCCCATTTTTATTTCCAAACAAAATCCAACGTCCCCACGACGTTGGGGTACAACGTTGATATGACGTAATGTTGACGTCCTGTGCCTGCAGGGACAGTTGACATGTAAACAATATTTGTATACAACACACAAAATATCAGTTGCATAAATTGTCAATGAAAAAAGATACAATGAAAAAATAAAGAACATGAGTATATAAACTTGATGGTAAGACGTTTAAGAATCAATTACAGTATATAAATTAAAGTCATTACAAAATGACATAGTTCTGTTTGCTTTCTTATTTTCAATGAATGAAAATGTATTTAAATAATGACTAAATTCTTGCAAAAATTGAAATTAATGCAAAACAAGCGTTTCTTTTAGTAGAGACAGATTCATAATAACCAAAAATAATATTTTTAAAAGTAACAATAATGGCAGCTGAGTGTGGGTCTGAGTCAACCACCTCCCATCAATTATGAAAATAAAAAAAAATATATAAATAAATTTAATAATTAAATAAACTAATTATACTCTGTTAATTAAACCAGTGTTCTTTAAGTAATTTATTAAATTATTATTATTCTCATATGCTTTTTTGATCTTTAATTAGCTGCTTTAGTCGTGTGTCTCATTTGGTTGTCCCATGTCATGTGATCCATTGTGTTTGGTATATATAGCCATTTTCATTTTCATAGCCCAGCTTCATTTTTTCCTTGTCAAGTTTTGTTTGTGTAACACTGCTGTTGATGAGTATTCGTCCATGTTTTATGATATATATATATATATATATATATATATATATATATATATATATATATATATATATATATATATATATATATATATATATATATATATATATATATTAAGTTTTATCTTTCATTTCTAGTCAAATCATGTTTTTGTCAAGTCTGTTTTGTCAAGTATTTTTGTTAAACTTTCATTTAATAAACTGCATTTGGGTTCTAATGCTCACCTTCATTTGGATTTGTCTAATCCCTGCCTGTGATTGATATACGAGCACCCTGAAATGGATGTTTTGATTCTGACATGGCCAGCTGACCAATCAAAGCAGAGTTTACTTATGTAAGGGCGGGTTTATAGACCTTAAACCAATGGTCTTAAACTCAATTCCTGGAGGGCCACAGCTCTGCATAGTTTAGCTCCAATCACCTCACACTCACACCTGCTTCGATTATTTGGATCAGCTGTGTTTGATTAGGGTTGAAGCAAAACTGTGCACAGCTGCGGCCCTCCAGGAATCGAGTTTGAGATCCATGCTTTAAAGGGATAGTTTACCCAAAACTGAAAATTTTGTCAACATTTACTGTACTTACCCTTTAGTGTTTTTTTAGTTGAACAAAATAAGTTATTTTGAAAAATGTTGGAAACCTGTAACCATTGACTTCCATAGTATTTCCATAGCATAGAAGTCAATAATTACTGAGCTCTAATGTTCTTCAAAGTGACTTTGTTTGTGTTCAGCAGAATAAAGAAACTCATAAAGGTTTGAAACCACTTTAGGTGAACATTAAGTAAATTTTCATTTTTTGGGTGAACTATGGCTTTAAGTCCTAAGTTGATTCAGATAACACACAAATCATTGCAAAATGATTCTAATATTAAACGCATATTCTGAGAAAATTACAATGTTTGTGTTGGTGGTTTATTAAGGCTTTTACCAATGTTAGAACTTTTAAAATACCATTTGACCTGCTCTTTATTCAAAAACACATAATTTCAACATTTATTATCCTTATGCAGTCTGACATAACACACTGGAACTTGAAATCTGCTGCATCTCAGTCAAAGTTCAGTTTAACACAAGAAGATTTTGAGATTTTCATGGAATTAACAATGAATGGATGGAATGTTTGGTTTTGTGGTATTTTAATATAGAGTGACTTATGTTTCAGATCAAATTTGCCAGTTATGTTTTTTCACTGCTCATGAATACAGTTTCAGTAGAAGCCAAAGTGTAGGAGTACCAGCAATTTTTGTCTCTGGGCTGTCAGAATTCTGTAATCATTGTCATTCAGATTCATTTATTCATCCTCGCTCTGTGCTGTCTTGTGTGAGAGAGATTTCCTGTGATCCCAGAGCACACATAGCTTCATTAGATGTTCAAAAGTAACTGGTGAATTGTTTTTTCCTCACACAGAAAGTTTCAAAAGTTTGGGTTCAACATGTTTTTTTGTTTTTTTTGCTGGTTTTTAAAGTAAAGAATAAATTTTTAGCAAGGACACAGCAAATTTGAGTGGCAGTAAAAACTTTAAATAAATGCAGTTCCTTTGAACTTTTTATTTTATGAAGAATTTTGAGGACAACAAGCATCATAGTTTGTGTATTACATGAATTATCACAAAACTATTGAGGATCACAACTGCTAAAATATTATAATATTTATTTGATTTGTTTCTTCAGCAAAAAAATAATAATAATAAAATCAGTATAAGAATAATTTATGAAGTATTGTGACACCGAAAACTGGAATTAAAGCTATAGTTCACCGAAACCTTTAAATTCTGTCATCATTCTTCTTATTATTTATGCTTGACTTACTTTTTTCTGTTGAACACAAAAGAAGATATTTTGAAACAATATTTCCATCGTATTTGTTTTTCCTACTATGGAAGTCACTGGTTACAGGTTTTCAGCTTTCTTCAAAATATCTTCTTTTGTGTTCATCAGAAGAAAATCTTTGGTTCCAAAAAAATGGTTTGAAACCACTTGAGAGTGAGTTAATTTTCATTTTTGGAAAAAATCTCTTTAAGGACAAGTTAACAAAATTGAACAGGGATTTTAAATTGTAACAATATTTCACATTATTACAAAATTTTACTGATCAAACAAATGCAGCTTAAAGTGAGCTTAAGAGACTTTCAATAACATTAAAAAAATCTTACTAGTGCCAGCATTTGGATTTGGATTTTTAACCACAATTTAAAAAGTCTAATATTTTGTTTTAGATATCAAATTATCAAACCAAGCAGCATTTTTTAAAGAAACACACTGTAGCAAAAGCTCAAATTTCAGTAAAAACATTGCACCAAATTATATTTGTGAGGTCTGAAAAAATATAAAGCAGTAAATATTTTGTTTAAAGTGAAAATTAATCACTTATAATATGTCTTCTAACATGGCAGCACAGTGCCTCAGTGGTTAGCACTGTCGCCTCATAGCAAGAAGGTTGCTGGTTTGAGTCCCGGCTGGGCCAGTTGGCATTCCTGTGGAGTTTGCATGTTCTTCCCTTGTTGGCTTGGGTTTCCTCCAGGTGCTCCGGTTTCCCCCACAGTTCAAAGACATGCACTATAGGTGAATTGGGTAAACAAATTTGGCCTTAGTGTATGAGTGCATGAATGAGACAGTGTATGGGTGTTTCCCAGTACTAGGTTGCGGCTGGAAGGACATCCACTGCGTAAAACATATGCTGGAATAGTTGGTGGTTTATTCCACTGTGGCGACCCCTGAATAATAAGGGTTTAAGCTGAAGGAAAATGAATGAATGAATCTTCTTACATATTTTACTTCTTTAGCTTCTATACTTATATATTCTAACAGATTTACATGAGATATTGCATAAGAAATTTTCTAATAGGTTGAAATTATATTTGTTTGGACATTCTCAGAAGTCCTATATGCTAGCTGATGGTGTGCGTTTTGGGGTGGTGCTGTTCATTTTTGTTTTTTTGTTGGTCAGTGACATGGGGGAGTGTTCAGTGAAACATGTTGGAAACAATAGCAGTTATTTTTTTAATCCTTTTTGATTAATCAGAATTTCCACTGGACGCATTTTGTGATTATCATTTTATCCGCCTTTTTTGTACACCCCTCGATGCTTTGCATGAATTATGAGAGTAATTTTCATCAAACAGTATAAAAATAAGTGTATACCATATTATTCATCAAATATTATAAGGAAACTTATAAGAATTAACAAATTACTACTATTAGGTCATGAATACCCACAAAAACATGAAACATGTTACTTTACTGAAGGGAATAAAAAGAATAAAAAGGAATAAAACACAGGACGGCACGGTGGCTCAGTGATTAGCACATCAAGAAGGTCGCTGGTTCGAGTCCCTGCTGGGCCAGTTGGCGTTTCTGTGTGAGAAATTTACACTACAAACTTAATTAGGACATAGATCCAAAGATGTCAAATTCTTTAGCATTTATAGTTTTCACATGCCACTTGCAAGATTTTATAGAAATTGTGTGTAATGTTGAAATTGTTACTTTATATTTTGAATACAAGTAAAGAACCAGGGCCGGTGCGTTCATAGAGGCGATCTAGGCGGCTGCCTAGGGCGGCATAATTGTGAGGGCGGCAAACACGCCCCGCCGCCCAACCCTACGTGCTGACTTTTTGTACATTCACACCGAAAGCGGCGTCAAAGTAGCCGGAAGTCATTCATTTTCAATGGGAGCCGGCGGCGATAAGCGGCGAGGAGCAGCGCGGCGCGTCTTCGCCAGTGTGGGTGTAGAGGAGAGTTGAAATCAAGTCAACTTTATGGTAATGAGCTGTGACGCGGTTCGGCGGGAAGCAATCAGAATGTAGAAGTCCACCGCTTGAGAGGAGTCAGAGAACACAGTCACTGTGAACTTTGGTTCCGACCACAGTTGTTCCCAAGGGTTTTAATATTAGGGTTGCCGGATTTCCTATTGTTTGCAATGTTTTTCTTACAGTAACATACATTAAAAAAGTACTGGCGAGTTACTCATGTGCATATATGTTACATATTTTTTTCTTTAAAAAAGTGGGAATTTCATGCGACAATACAAAACAGTATTGCTGCTTCAGAATATTTCAGACATATGGACACATTGGATAATTAAGTGGAGCAAAGTCACACCAACTAGATCTTTCGTAAGTAAATGAATTTGATAAGAAGTGTGCAACATCTTCATGCTAGAAAACATGTTTTATGTGGCAGTGTAACTGATTTGCTGATATGCTGCAACGGCTCCTTTAAATACAAGATCAATGTAGTGAATTTTGACGCTCTCGCTGCCGGAGCTGAAGGCAGAGACAGCGTCGTCGCCAGGGCGGCCAGAGCGACCTTTGACGCTCTCCCTACTTTCAGTGTGAACGTACAGTTATCCGCAACATCAACACAACCACCCCCACCCCCCACCCCCCCTCACTTTATGAACTGGTCAGTTTCGTTTTCACTTTCGGGTTGAGGGCGGCATGATAGTCCTTTGCCTAGAGCGACAGTTCGGCTTGCTCCGGCCCTGTAAAGAACATACAGTTAAAGTCAGAATTATTAGCCCTCCTGAATTATTAGCCAGCCTGTATATTTTCTCCCAATTTCTGTTTAGCAGAGAGACGATTTTGTCAACACTTTTCCAAACATAATAGTGTTAATAACTCATTTCTAATAACTGATTTCTTTTATTTTTGCCATGCAGACAGTAAATAATATTTTACTAGAAATTTTTTCAAGGCACTAGTACTCAGCTTAAAGTGACATTTAAAGGCTTAACTAGGTTAATTAGGTCAACTGGGCAAGTTAGGGTAATTAGGCAAGTTATTGTATAACAATGGTTTGTTCTGTAGACAATCGAAAAAAAAAATAGTAATTAATAATTTATAGTAAATTAATAGTGAATAATAATTTTGACCTTAAAATTGTTTTTAAAGAATTAAAAAATGCTTTTATTCTAGCCGAAATAAAACAAAAAAGACTTTCTCTAGAAGAAAAAATATTATTACAAATACTGTGAAAATTTCTTTGCGCTGTTAAGCATCATTTAGGAAATATTTGAAAAAAAGAAAAAAAATCCACTGGAGGACTAATAATTGTGACTTCAACTGCCTCTCGATAAGTATGACTTTATTGTACATAATCATTTGATAAAAAGCTATATTTTTTGTGATATATTTGACTTTACATATGAGAAATTTGAAAACGAACACATTCCAAACCAAAAGACACATAAAGACCACCTACAGTACATGTCTATATGAATTTTAGGAGATAATTCTGAGGGGGTTTTGTTATGCTTTCACTGTGTATGTATTACACATGCAATCACTCAATGACACAGAGCGAGAGAGAGAGAGAGAGAGAAAGAGAGAGAGAGAGAGAGAGAGAGAGAGAGAGAGAGAGAGAGAGAGCAAGCATGTGTGCGTGGGTTTTTAGATGTGCAATAGTGTGGATATAATTAAAATATCCGATTATAGTCACTTCAGTCGAACATAAGAACAGATTAGGCTCACACTTAGATGAACTGTGACAAACAGCCCATTGTGTGTATGTGTTCATGTGTGTGTGTTTTTCTTTCACGAGTCAGTTCAATCTAATGTTTTTAGTTGAATTAAATGTAGACGAACTTATATAAAATACAGGATGAAGTCAGCTGGAGTTGATCAGTATATGGGAATGTCTCTTACACTTAATTCGGGTCAGCAAAAAAAAAATAGACCGTGGTCATACGATCATGATAATGCCCTGTGTGTGTGTTCTGTGTGTGTGTGTGTGAGAGATGAATATAAAGGGGGATGGGTTGGCTTGGCTTGGCCTTTTCTCTTTCTTTTTCACGTGCATGCTAACACTCACAGAAGGAATCAGATTAGTTTGAGAATTACAGAGTACCAATCATTTTAGGGAAAAAACACACACACACACACATGCACATAGACTCAGAGAACTCGTATAAGCACAATATGAGAGTCGGTTTTGTAATCAACAGTTCATCAGAGGATACTCATCACAGTTTCTGTTACTCTCTCTTCCGTTTATTTTCAAAGGCCAGATTGCGATTAATTAAATGTCAGCACTCTGATGTTGTGTGTGCGTGCGCGCGTGCTTGTGTTTGGTGTCTTGCTGTGTGTTAATTTGGTGAAAATGTCGAGTGGCTTCTGCTCTCACTCTGACATTCTGATTAAGAGTGTCGAAAAGCACCGTCTATCCACTAAAGCACTGTAAAAATGTTTGCCTGTAAGATCCATTAGGTATTCAACATTACATTTGTATCGTCGATTAACTGCTTTTCCAGAAATAACTCTTCTTTATGTGCGTGCGGGTGTTTTTATGCAAGGGCTGCTGGGTCTTTGGTTACCTGCACACTTTCTGCAACTAAAGCAAATTAATGCCCTCATTTACATATCGCTGTGGGAACTGGGGTACTGATGATGCATTCATCTTTGTGACTGCAAACGTGTGCGTGCGTGCCTGTGTGTGTGTGTGTGTGTGTGTGTGTGTGTGAGAGAGAGAAACAGACAGTGAGCATGAGAATGAGACAAACTTCATTTTGCATTTATTTTGTGTATTGTTCAAAGGCAGCCTTGTAGAAAAAAACGCTACCTAAATTTGCATATAATTGAAATCTGCTGCAGTAAACAGTTAATTAAAACAGTTCATCATAAGCATTCGTGCATTTCTTGCTTGAGATAGCATAAAAACAACAACTTTTTTATCCTCATTGTGTTGTAGAAGAAAAGACAATATAACAATGTGTATTTTTTTTATTAATTTTTAAAATACACATACTGGACAGTTTATTAGGTACACCTTTCTAGTACCGGGTTGGAGCCCATTTGCCTTCAGAACTGCCTTAATCCTTTGTGGCATAGATTCAACAAGGTACTGGAGATATACTGGAGATTTTGGTCCATATTGACATGATAGCATCACACAGTTTCTGCAGATTTGTCGGCTGCACATCCATTATGCCAATCTCCCATTCCACCACAAAGCGTGCTCTATTGGATTGAGATCTGGTGACTGTAATGCCATTTGAGTACAGTGAACTCATTGTCATAATCAAGAAACCAGTCTGAGATGATTTGCGCTTTATGTCATGGCGCATTATCCTGCTAGAAGTAGCCATCAAAAGTACATTGGGGTCATAAAAGGATGGACATGGTCAGCAGCAATACTCGGATAGACTGTGGCGTTGACACGATGCTCAATTGGAACTAATGGGCCCAAATTGTGCCAAGAAAATATCCCCCACACCATTACACCACCACCACCAGTCTGAACTGTTGATACAAGGCAGGATGGATCCATGCTTTCATATTGTTGATGCCAAATTTTGACTTTACCATCTGAAAGTTGTAGCAATGTTTTTCCAATCTTCTATTGTCCAATTTTGGTAAGCCTGTGCAAATTGTAGCCTTAGTTTCCTAATCTTAGCTGACAGGAGTGGCACCCGTTGTGGTCTTTTGCTGCTGTAGCCCATCCGCCTCAAGGTTTGACATGTTGTGCATTCAGAGATGCTCTTCTGCATATCTCAGTTTTAATGTGTGGTTATTTGAGTTACTGTTGCCTTTTTATCAGCTGGAACCAGTCTGGCCCTTATCCTCTGACCTCTGGCTTCAGCAAGGCTTTTGCGTCCACAGAACTGTCGCTCTCTGGATATTTTCTCTTTTTCAGACCATTCTCTGTAAACCCTAGAGATGGTTGTGCGTGAAAACCCCAGTAGATCAGCAGTTTCTGAAATACTCAGACCAGCCCTTCTATCACCAACAACCATGCCACATTCAAAGTCACTTAAATCACCTTTCCTCTCCATTCTGATGCTCGGTTTGAACTGCAGCAGATCATCTTGACCATGTCTACATGCCTAAATGCATTGAGTTGCTGCCATGTGATTGGCTGATTAAATTTTTTTAAATCAAATTAAAAAAATTACATTTTTAAAAATGTGTGATTATCATTATATCTATCTATCTTTTTTGTACGCCCCACAATGCTTTGCATGAATTATGAGAGTAATTTTCATCAAACAGTATAAAAACAAGTTTATAATATATTATCCATCAAATATGGATGAATATCCATAAAAACATGAAACATGTTACATTACTAGGGAAACAAAGAGAAATAATCAGTAGGAATTAAAACACAGGGCAGCACAGTGGCTCAGTGGTTAGCACTGTTGACTCACAGCAAGAAGGTTGCTAGTTCGAGTCCTGGCTGGGCTAGTTGGCGTTTACATGTTCTCCCCGTGTTTGCATGGGTTTCCTCCGGGTACTCCAGTTTCCCCCACAGTCCAAAGACATGCGCTGTGAATTGAATAAACTTGGTCGTAGTGTATGAGTGTGTGTGAATTTGAGAGTGTTTGGGTGTTTCCCAGTGATGGGTTGCGGCTGGAAGGGCACCCGAGGTTGGAAGGGCAAAAGTTGGCGGTTCATTCCACTGTGGCGACCTCTGCCGAATGAAAATGAATGACTAAATGGATAAAACACAGAGCACAAAACTCAAAAGAGCTTTGCAAACTCAAAAGATATGCTAGAGAAAATGTCACTTAAAATACCAAAGTGTAACATTATTTTTATGATAGAAAAAGTAAAGCACACAGCCAAGCATTCCTCTTACTCCTCTTAGATGGATGCATAGCTCTTAGTTATAGCATGCCTAAAATGAAAAGCAATAGATATAGAGGTTCTTTTATTCCCACTTCTGTACAACTTTTAAATCTGCGAGATTTTAGATTGTTGTGTGTGTTGCTACTTGGATTGTGTGATGTTTATAGATTCTATGGTGCACTAATAATTGCCCATTGGGCTTACGATAATAAACTTGACTTGACTACAAATATGGATTATGAAGCCTTATTATTTGAAATGATTGGTTTCAGTTATTTTTTTAAGAAAGACATGAAATCCATCATTTCAAATGAGACAAAAAGGTGGATAGGGCAGCCAAGAGCTAGTTGTCATAATGCCTGGAAATTGCTGCAAGGTCTGCAGTATACCTCAGTAAATAAAAATGTTATGTTTGGGTCTAATTTACAAAAATGTGTTTCATTCAAACTGTCTTGAATGAAATCATTGTCTGAATTCTGTCCTCCAAACTAAAAATCCAATCCCATCAAATCTTTGTAATATTCAACAAAAAAAAATAAAAAAATCGCAAGGTTGTTTTAATTAAAAGGCTGAACATTCTCAAGACAAGAGGTTTTTAAACTTGTTACAATATATGAAAGAGGCTGTCAAATAGATTTTACATCTCTAAATTCCTGCTGTACCCTTTTGTGTTTTAATTTAACATTTTTTTGTTTGTATTTTTCTGAAAGTCTGCAATATGAAAATTCACTCACCCACAGGCCATCCAAAATGTAGGAGATTTGTTTCTTCAGTTGAATATTAAAGATGATTTTTAGCTGAAACTTTGGTTCTTGGTGAAAAATAACAAAAATGATCCACCACACGCAATAATTTATTAAATAATAGAAAAGAAAAAAAATATTTTGGCTATGAGTCTTCGTCAGTGTCATTTGAAGAAATTTGGTCACCAAACCTACCCGATCGCAGAGATTTATACTTGATTGAATAATTTGACATTGCACCATGGTAAGTCGAAAGATACCAGCTTTTCTGCGAGTCAATCATATACATTCAAAACTAAATTAATACCTGTGTTCCTCATGATATAGTGAGGTTTCCTGGATCAAATGATTATTGAACTGAACATTATAACCTTTAATTCAAAGATTTGTCAATGGTCCAGAGTGAGTTCACAACAATCTGGAGCACGAGCTTCCTGATGCATTGAATAACATACAGTATATGTTGGTGTAAATATTAATGTGTTAGTGGGAGCAAATTCACATGTTAACCTATGTTGTGTGTTTACGAGGGATAGGGAGGATGCAGACATCGTATAGACAAAAGTCTATCGTGTCATGTTATTGACCTTATTCTCCAATGAGGAAGTGCGCTTGTTTTTGCGATGGTTTTAGAATTTCAGATTCAGTTGCTTATGGGAGAAATGACTAGGAATAATAAACATCAAAAAACAGTCAAACTACTTGCTCTAAAAACTAGTGTGTTTATGACTGTACAAAAAAGTGGAATAAAATAATAAGATAACATCAATTTGGGCGACGCAGTGGGTAGCACATTCGTCTCACAGCAAGAAGGTCGCTGGTTCGAGCCTCGGCTGGGTCAGTTGGCATTTCTGTGTGGAGCGTGGGTTTTCTCTGGGTGCTCCGGTTTCCCCCACAAGTCCAAAGACATGTGGTACAGGTAAATTGGGTATGCTAAAATTCACCGTAGTGTGTGTGTGTGTGTGTGTGTGTGTGTGAATGAGTGTGTATAGATGTTTCCCAGTGGTGGGTTGCAGCTGGAAGGGCATCCGCTGCGTAAAACATATGCTGGATAAGTTGTCGGTTCATTCCGCTGTGGCGACCCCAGATTAATAAAGAGACTAAGCCGAAAAGAAAATGAATGAATGATAACATCAGTTTGCTATATGAAGCAGCATAACAAGCTGTTTTTAACATCCAAATATAAATGGAAGTGAATTAGACCAGACGTCTTGAGCCAAAAAGATTCCAATGTTTTGCACCCGCTCGTACGTGAAGAATAAGGTCAATACTCTATCATTTATTTCTCTATATTTTTTATACTGTATTGTTTACTGTCAAGGGCAGCATGGTGGCGCAGTGGGTAGCACAATCGCCTCACAGCAAGAAGGTCGCTGGTTCAAGCCTCGGCTGGGTCAGTTGACATTTCTGTGTGGAGTTCGCATGTTCTCCCTGCGTTCGCCCACAGTCCAAAGACATGCAGTATAGGTGAATTGGGTAAGCTAAAAATTGTCCGTAGTGTATGTGTGTGAATGGGTGTGTATGGGTGTTTCCCATAGATGGGTTGCGGCTGGAAGGGCATCCGCTGCGTAAAACATATGCTGGATATGTTGGGGGTTAATTTTGCTGTGGCGATCCCTGATTAATAAAGGGACTAAGCTAAAAAGAAAATGAATGAATGATTGAATGTTTACTGTCACAAAATGCATTGTTTACAGTAATACTTTTCATAATTTATATGAGCGCAGTGTTGCATGCCAATACAGCATGTACAGCGTTGAGAGAAAGTTGCAATCTTTAAAGTATACAATGTTTACATTTTGCATTTTAGTTTTACATGTATAAACAGTCAAGCCTGAAATTATTCATACACTGTAAAATATTCAACCTTAAGTTTACAGTAAATTACTGGCTAATAATTGCATTACTTTGACTGTGAGGTACTTCATAATACCAATTATTCTGTAAATATTTCTAAATATCCAAAAGTGCCTGCACTAGCATAAAAGTTCATGTGCATTACTTTCTATGTTGAATAAAATAAATAGTGATGGAATTCCTATAACTAACATGCAAAAGATATAGCCTTTATTACAGTAATCATTTGCTGTAATCATAATTCCTGCCTTAATTTCAAAATAAAAATCTGAATACAAATAATTTCACTGTTAAATCCTGTAAAGTGATACTAATGTAGTTTACAGTGGAAAATTACAGTAACTTGTTGTGAAATTCTGGGATTTTTTTACAGTGTACGTCTGGCAAATTCGGACTTTTTTTTTTTGGTTAATGTAAGTAAAAGCTGAGAAATATATTTTCCAAAATGATGCCTCTTGTACATCTTATTACCTTTTGGAGAAGTCATTTTTCGGTGTTCTGTCAATTTGTCCTACATGGTCAGATTGTCCTACCTCCCATTCAGTAAGTAAGTAGCACATTGATGATGCAATAGGCTACCCATCAGATTTTGCTTTAGTGTAAATTTTAATGTGGAGTAGTCCCTAACCTCAACCTCAGAAACATTCAAATACAGTGTTAGTAGCATAAACTGATGGGTATAGGACAAATGTCATGACACCAGTTAGAGAAAACTTGCTGGTTGACTAAAAGTCAGAATAAACTTTAAGTCAGAATTTGCCAGGGGTATGAATATCTTTGGGATAATACATTTAGATAAAACTCTGAAAATTGATTGAATATATAGGTGCACGATATATTGTGATATGAGATTTTTGTCATAGCACTCAACGTTATTTGTGCTTATTGACTAAAACCTATAACAAAAGTCAATGGGTGAGTTTACACCCACACATACAGTATGTTATTATGTGCTATAATAAGCTTGCAGGGTGACGCGGTGGCGCACTGGGTAGCACGTTCGCCTCATAGCAAGAAGGTCGGCAGGGTCAGTTGGCATTTCTGTGTGGAGTTTGTTCTCCCCGTGTTCACGTGGGTTTCCTCCGGATGCTCTGGTTTTCCCCACAAGTCTAAAGACGTGCTATAGGTGAATTGGGTATGCTAAAATTGACCGTAGTGTATGAATGAGTGTGTATGGATGTTTCTGAATCAGCCTTAATCAGTAACTATTTTACATTTTGTCAGTTTAGTGGCTGATTCGTATGAATTTGTACGAGTTCAGTCGTACGAAAATTTTAAAAAGGAGGCGTAGCACCCAACCCCTAAACCCAACCATCAATTCATGGCTGAGCAAATTGTACTGAATTGTACGAATGAGATTTGAAAGTTTTAAATGAGAATAAGAAAAGGTATTTTTTTTCCAAAGTATATTTATTGGGTTTTGTTTGAACTACAGAACAAAATACATAAAAAATATTTTTTTAAAAATTAAATAAAAAGACAAATGGTTAAAAAGGTGAAATATGTAAATAAATTACATCAATTCAAATAATAACGGTACACAGTGGCGTTGCGAGGGGGGGGCTTTGGGGGCTCAAGCCCCTGATGTATGGTCAAAAGCCCCTGATCTTTTGGAATATGTTGCACTTAAATAAAAATAGGTTGTATAACATTTATTTTGTTATCTAAGTACTTAAAACTGTCACATACATCACGCGCATTCCACTTAACGCAGCGTTTGTGTCGGATAATTAAACAGTCAGCTGTTCAGCAGTACCTGTTTCTACCGGCAGGTGGGAGTGGCATTGTTGTCACATGGTGCTAAAAACATCCCGCCAGTGTAATCATTCATTCATTATTTTGAGGAGCTGAAGCTGATGAGGTAATAATTCAACTGTTTCGCGAAACTGAATAGTTCTAACTACTGATGAAGTTTAATATTTGTTTTCACAGTATAAAATGTGTGTAGTTTTGGTGAAATAAAATAACTGTAATCAATAAAATGTGCGTCCTATTAATGTAAATACATGCGAATTAGTCAGAAAAACTTAAATTGTACTAACTTTTCTAGATATGATATAGATATCTAGACATGTTTATCTAGATGTGATATAGCAAGTCACATCTGTTTCTGTAATAGTTAAATCACAGTGAGTTCATGCATCTAGCATATTATTTTAGAGCTATATTCTAACATGCTATGTCAGTTAGCATCGAATTATAGATCGACTTTCTCATGAAATTACCTAAGATGGCTGGAAGAACACATATAAACCATTTATTGTCGCAGTTAAAGCCTTTTTATGTTTATTCAGATCTTATTTTTATTCAACTACAGCAATAGCTGGATGCCTTCTTCCACACTGTAAAAATTAAAGGTTCCTGGAGGCACCTTTTGGGGTTCTTCACATTGCCACACCGGCGGAACCCTCTAAAGAGGGTCTAGGCACCTCTAGGCACCCTTTCAAAAGGGGCAGTTCTCTGAGGAACTTCAAGGGTTCCTGGAGGAACCCTCTTATTAAGAATGACCAGGAACCACCTTGAGTGCTTTGAAGCACCATTTATTTATTTTTTATGCTTGTTTTTCCCATCCCTCTTAATTTATTGTTTATGCAAGCATGTTTAATCATA
Organism: Danio kyathit; assembly: GCA_903798195.1. NCBI lineage: Eukaryota > Metazoa > Chordata > Actinopteri > Cypriniformes > Danionidae > Danio > Danio kyathit. Next base: position 26,935,167 of record LR812519.1, on the reverse strand, counting down.
AATTTAATATCTATCTATCTATCTATCTATCTAGATAAAAAATACATAACATTTTCAATAAATAATCAATTTTATTAATCAATATACATCACAATTACATTCACATAATATGATTAATAACGTAATATACATTTTAATGTAAACAATCAAATTTAAATAATGTCTAGCAATAACAGCCAGCAACATCTTCAGCTGTCCACTGTTCACATTCGAGGTGTCCCTATAAAAATAAATTAAAAAGTAGTTAACCTGAGAAGTTATGAAAACAAAGGAAATTCACAACATTCCCAGAGCCATTTTTTTTACTTATCAAGACATATTCACAAAAGATATGCAGAACATTTCTGAATAACAAAAGGAAACATGAATAAAATCAGAAATTGTCTCAATTTATATAAAAAGGATTTTTTTTACTGCTTGCAGAGTGCCCATATACTTCAATAAAGGAAAAATCCAAATAATGTAAACCGCTCAAATATCTGAGTACAAGCAGAAATAAGACAACACAAAAGCTGTGTCTGAAACCACTTCCTTAGTGCACCCCACATATTTTCCCACATTCACACAGATAATGCACTATAATTTTGAGTGTACTGCATATGCGATATATTATTATTATATTCAGGTTGTAGTTATTAGCTTTTTTAAATGAACCATTAGTTTATTAAAAACACATTAAATAAAGAGACAATTATGAGAGTTAAAAATTTAAATAAATTATGCATAAAGGTCAAATATTGTTTTTGGACTCAATTTAAGTGGCCTCTGAAATACAGAAATTAATAATAGATGTAATTACATGCAGATGATTAAAAAAGTACAATGTAAAAACATGTATATACAGTACTTAAGTGCATTGTACCATATTATTCATTTAACTTTAAGTACTATAGTTAAGGTGCCCTAATATAAAGTGGGTCTTGTTTTTTAAGTAAAAGTAAAGCAGTCAGTCAGGTTTACATTATTTTGTAAATTGATTTCTACTTTAACGAAAATATATATTACAAACTCGAATAATGTAACCATTTTGAAAAAAATGGCATGTTTTACTGTAGTTTTTAGAGCTAGGGTAGAACGAGTTAGCATTTTAGCAGTTCCAGTTCCTTCGTCCCAAAGTCAATGGGTTTTTTCAAAGGGATTTCAGTTAAATCGCTTAAATAAGGTTCATGGCTAACACAAACTCAAGACACTTTCACGTTTTATTCTACGACATAAAACACATCAGTTACATCACACTCGCTTCTTTAATAAGGCGGTTGCTAACAAGTTGCTAAATGGGACTACAGGCAGTGTCGGAGACATTATACGTCATCGAGCTGAGCTAGTCTGGAACGCAGCTCGCTTGCGTTGGGCATTTGGATTTGTCTGTTATTTAAGCATTTTCATGAATAGTATTTTATCGTTTTCATATTGTGTGTAGATAATGCCTTCACTTGTAAAGACAGATTAATTTGTTGATCATTTATTTTAATTAAACGATATTATGGGGATACTGCTTAGCAGTGCAGTCTGTCTCTTTTCTGCTCCCAGTAATGCAAAAGTGTGAATAAATGTGTAAAAAAATACATACATATTAACTCTCATTTTAAGGTGATCAAAGGATTTTTTGTCGGCTTTTTTCTTCATCTGAGCACATTTAACTCTGTCATAACTGCAATATTTACACTCCTCATTAATTTATAGCACATGTGACTGTATGGGCTGCTTTTGCTCTGTGATGCACATCCAATACTTCATGCATTGTGTTAAATTAGGCTTTCCAGTCTCCGTGTTCAGTCCATTACTTCCGCTGTATCTGTTCAGCTAAGGGAACGAAACCAACCCCGTGACGTCAGACACAGCGATATATAGCTGCACCCTAGCTCTAAAAATATAAACTATAGTAAAACATGTTCTTTTCTTCAATAATGGTTACATTAATCGAGCTTGTTTAATATATTTTCACTAAGGTGGAAATCAATTTACAAACTAATGTAAACTTGACTGAGTGCTTCACTTCCCCTTTAAAGGGACAGTTCACCCAAAAAATTTAATTTTGTCATCATTTACTCAACCTTCACTTATTTGAGTTTCTTTCATCTGTTGAACTGAAAACAGAAAACCTATAACCCCTGTCTTCCATAATTTTGTTATGATGGTTATAATTTATGATAATGGTTAAAGATTTTCAGCTTTAATCAAAATATAATGTTTTGCGCTGAACTAAAGAAAGAAAATCAAACAGGTTTGGAACATATTAGGGGTGGGTAAATGATGACAAAATTTAAATTTAATTTAAACCGTTGTTTATTTGTGAGGTGGTATTAACTAACTCACTACTCTGTAAAAACTATAAATGTGAATTTTCACTTACTAGTCAAACAGAACGAAGCATCCTGGAGATGTTGTCCGACAGGAATTCAGCTCCAGCATTTCTGTGGTCCAGCCCATCAGCATGGGAAAGCCTAGGACGATCCCAGAAAAGATTCCAGTTGTTAATAAAGATCAGCTTTTGTTTTTTCACACCATGTTAATAGCCATTCATTCAGAGCAAAAAGTCTACTGAACCTTTCATGTCCACAGCAGTTAGTAGAAAGCTGTCCAGAAATGATGATCTGCATTGCAAGTGAAGTGGGTCAGACCATTTCAATCAGGCTCCCAAAGTCCCTCTGCTACCTGGATATGATACAGCAAACTTAAAATTTCTAGTCCATATCTGTCACAATGATTTACACCTAATATGGATACATCAGAAATAAGCAAATGAGAAAATAAGTTAGTGATTTTAAAACACTTAACACTTAAGTTAAAAGTTTATTATTATCAGTTCAGTGTTACCCAGCTGGATAATGATTTTTAAATACTATTGTTTGTTAAATTAAGTATGTATTTCTTACATTTATTTCCAATTCAGTTACTTAAAAAATACTTACATTTGAGGTGACTCAAACGGCTGTTTGAGACAGAACACTGAACAATTTCAGGGTTTATGTGGATGTTCTGAGAAGGGAAAAAAGGCTATGTACGTTATTGGTGTGAATGAATAAAAAAATATTGAAGTACATAACTTAGACACAATTTGTCACACAGGTAACTGTTTCAGAAACGCAAATAATAACAAATGCGTAATATTACTTACAAACAATATGAGGAAAGAATATAAGCATCGCGGCTAAAACAATCATATAAGCAACCCTGGTCAAGACACTTTTCACACACTGTATATGTAAGGCACGAAAAAATAAATAAAATAATATATTTGTGGAAAAAAAGCCGTCTAATAAGCAGTATGAATGTATAACGTTATCTGTTTAATTTGAAATTAACGGTCGCTTGCAATGGCTTTCAGGGAGGCTTCGTGTTCAGTGACAATAAAATATTTCGACATAAATCAATATTTCACATCAAATTATTTATATTTGTGTGAGGTAGACGTGTAATTTGAGTGATTATGTATATCCAGCCGATTGTTATTATCGCAAAATAATACCCTTATCTTATACAACAGCAATCCTTTCGCGAGACGTTCCTAAAACAGCTTACACGACATAATGCGTGTAAGTGTAGATATTTGTGTGCAAATCGTATCTAATTTGTATATTTATTTTGCCAACTTACTCACCTTGCGTGTGTTAAGAGATGACAGATGACAGCGCTATTTGAAAACGCTCCTCCGGCCTGCACCTGCGCGTGCATGACGACTGGAGAGATCCAAGTGCGCGCGTCCGCGTCATGTTTATATTATTTTATTAGTCCCGGTTAATTTTTTTTTTTTTTTTTTTTGACAACACAATTCATTCCATTCCATTAATCCAAGAAACATATGAAGAAACATTTAATTCAGAAAATTAAAAAATGTACAAAATGCTGCTTTCATTAGCAAGTTATCCTTGTTGGTTTATCAAAACAAACTGGAGGAATACTTTTTATTAATAAACCAAAGCCCATAGCCTATATATTTAAATTTAGTAATATCTTAATTATTTTTCATGAGGGGATTTTTGAAGGACTGTGATATATAGTTTCATTTAATAATAATAATATTAATAATAGTAGCTATTGTTATTAATATTATTATTATTATTATTATTATTATTATTATTGCAGCTGTTGTTGTTGTTATTATTATTGTTTTAAATGTCAAAATTCAAGGGTCTAATGGTCAAGTGACAGACAATTTAATTAGTCCCCTATAATAATTATCATTTTCATAATTGTACATGCCTGTGCATGTTTTTGTCTCTTTTTTTCCTCTGTTGTGGCTCATTTGTATTTTACCCTCCAAAATTACTTTTACATTTTCATATTTTTTCACAATTTCCTAGTCAGTCTCCTAACTGCAATCAAGTTAACATGTAGACTCAATCAATGATATTCTTATGTTTTCACAGTGAGTGTCACACAAAAAAGAAAAACACACACCAAATTTCATATCATTCTAAAAGCACAAATAATTAAGTAAATATTAAGTAAGTGAACATGCATCTCATTTTCTGGCCTCCATAATTGTCCTATTTAATTATCACAAAAAAAATCTCTTGGTTCCTTTAAGTGCTAGCTTTTAGAAGCTAGATCCACCAGGAACCATGATATAAGTTTACAGATCTTACTGTAACTCTTTTTTGGAATTTGAGTTCCTCTAATAACTTTCAAAGTGCTTCGAGGTCTTAGTGTAAGGAAACAGTGACTCCAGAACCTCAGTATTGACAAAAAGTGCTTGAAGGATCCCAATTACTGCAAAAGGGTCCTGCAAGTATTGCGAAGACTGTCAGTGGTTCCTCAAGGAACCCCTTTTTGAGAGAAAGAGCTTTGAGGCACTTAAAATACATTTTAAAGTTCCTTGAGTACTCAACAGGGTATTTGAAGCACCTTTACTTTTTACAGTGCATATCAGGGATTTCTTGGAACGTTCAACTACTTTTGTGAGGCATATGTGGAATTTCTGCTCTGCTTACATGCATTTAAAGCGCTACACTGCCCACATCAACCTATTTTGAAGAAAGCTGAAAAAATTTCCCTCTAAAGAAATTTGAAGTAAACATATTTCTAGCATATAGATCTTTATTTTTATTTTTTTGTACTATTTTGATACAGTTATTATTATTATATAAAAAATAGTATCCTATTGAATATCAATATTTTGCAGGGTATTGAATTTAGAAATTCCAGTATCTTGACAACACTACACCTCAGTTAATCACTCTGTCCAGATGAACATGTTTGTAGCTTTGTATCACATTGGATAAAAACTCGCATATAAAATAAATCATATTTTCAGATTTGAAGACATGCAGAAAATTTTATTTACAAAAAACAAACAGAAACTGCAAATCAGGAGGAGATAGGAGGCTCAAGAGGTATGATATGGCTCTTAACAGACTAGTAAATGAGAAGAGGGTTCATTTCTCAATGTTTTTTCCTTTTTGGTTACAAGCCACAAAGCTTCACAATTTATTATTAAAAGACTCAAAAACCCTTTATTTATTATTAAACCATTTATAATTCTATTTGAAAGTGGGAGTGTTTTAGCGGGGTTAATTATAACTTTTTTTGGGGGGGGGGGTCAACTTCTTTGAGGCTAAGCCCCTTATCCCGTTCGACCCTAGCAACGCCCCTGACGGTACATAATTTAAAAAATAATAATAATAACAGTCAATCAAACAGCCAAACTTCAATACAGTTTTGTACCATTTCACAGCTTTCCAGTGTGTGTTGGTTAAACAAATGTGTTAATTGTTGCTGAAATGTATAAGACATCTGAACAATACAATAAGACACCAACAAGGGTTTGAAAGTTCAAACATCGAAAAATGTTGCATGGTCCACCTGGTTAAGAAAGTGTTGAAATGGGATCCATATTTTATAAAAATCTTGTAATTTTCCTTTAACAGTGTATGACAGCTTCTTCAGAGCAAGATTGCTAGTCATTTCTTTAACCCACTTTCTTTTCCAATTTAGAGCAATAACACGCTTCGCTTAGAGTAAACTAAAATCTAATAGTTTGCTTGTGTTCTGATCCAGGTTTACAGGGTATATATGAAATAAACATCATTTGGGAACCAGATGTAGATTTTCTTCAATTAATTTACCAATCATGATAAGAATCTCTTTCCAAAATGTTTGGATCTCATTGCACTTCCATACACAATGATAAATTGTTCATTGCATTTTGTACAACTATAAGTATATATTTGGGTTAAATCTATGCAGTTTAGCTGGTGTAATGTAAGTTCGTAGGAGGCATTTATATTGCAGTAATTTACAACTTGTGTTTATACAATTTTTTGGGGGCAAATAAACAAGACTCTATCCATTCTTCTTTAGATATGTCTTCTTGAAGATAATTTTTCCATGCTGATAAGTCAGATAAGGAGTTATCTTTTGAGCCCTCTAAGAGTAAAACATTGATAGATTACCCCTATCTCTTAATTGTTTTAGAGTGTGATCTTCTATGACAGACAGTGAGATATTTGAATGAGTTTTATATATATATATCAGTTTTTATATAATAATATATAAAATATTTTCTCACCAATTGTTGGAACGAGAGCACTATATCTTCCTCGTATAAATCTTTTATTTGATGTATGCCTTTTTTAGTATATCCATTTTTGGAATCCAATGTCAATCCTCCCTGGTAAAACATTTTTATTACCCCAGGATGGTGTTAAATTTAACAGAGTAATTGTTTCATCTAAGAATTCATTAGCTTCATTAAATCAAAAAGTTATGGATTGCCGTGAGATAGCGTTGGATAGAAATAAATATGACATGACTTGACGTGGATTGAAGCTAATGTGTGTATAATGTTCAGTTTCTTGCACAGACTGATTTCAGTAATAATTCAGTGTATCATCAGAAACCACAGGTATTAATTTTGTTCATCCCATAAAAGGTTTTTGACCCTCAAAATAGCCAGAGCTCATTGACTTGAATTTTATAAATGAGAAGTTATCTATGGTTTCGGATAAAACTAATCTTTTCAATGTTTAACTGAAGAAAAAGTCACCTCTTAAATTGCCTGATGTGAAGTAAATTAACAGCATTGTACCTTAAAGGGATAGTTCCTCCAAAAATAAAAATTCTGTCATCAATTACTTACCTTTGACTTCCATTTTCCATACCATTTTTTCATGTTCCATACCATTTTTGATTTTTGTTTGTTCTGTTGATAACAAAAGAAGATATTTTGAATAAAGCAAATAACTGTAATCATCGACTTTCATAATAGGAAAAAATAATTTTATGGATGTCAATGGTTACAGGTTTCCAACATTCTTGAAAAAAACTTATTTTGCATTGAAGAGAAGAAAGAAAGTCAAACAGGTTTTGAATAAAAATAAAGAGTAAATTATGACAAATTTCAGTTTTAGGTGAACTATCACTTAAAAACTATAAAAGTGTGTTTCTATGAGGGAAAAATAAATTTTAAACCTGTACAAGAACATATCTTAGGGGAGTGCGGGGCACAAAGTAACGCGGGGTTAAATGTAACACAGAGTTTTAAGGTATTTGCTCAGGGTTAATCATGGCATGCTTCCGAGGTTTTCCCCACAGTGTCGGCAGACGTCTTCCTGACAATTATTGAACATTTTCTGCGAAATTTGGATGAGAAACACAGGAGAAACCATTTTTGCAGCATAAAAGTATTTTTTATTACAGTCGATATTGTTTTATTTTGAAAAAATCAGTGAAAGTATGAACGTAAAATCCTATATTGTTGTGATCACCGTCTTCTAGGCTAAAAGATGAAACCATTTTAAAAGATGTATAAAACACACAGAGACTGCTAGCCAGTTTTGAGAAAAACATGACACAGCGGGGTTAGTTGTAACAGGGTGTTACAATTAAGCCAGACACTGTTGGACACCAATTAAACTAACAAATAATTTTTTGCATTTTGAGTGTAACGTTGGGAACTTTTTAAATAAAAATGTTTTTTATTAGAAAATATTGTTTTAATAGAAAAAATAAATATTTTATTGCTAATAATGCAAATAAATGCATTGTATAATAATGGATATATGGATAATAATGCAGATAGATTTAAATGTGTTTATCCAATAAACAAATAAATAAATAAACATACTGTGCTATGTAGAATAAAAAAGGAAAGAGACAATTAATGAGGAAATATAGCTACAATTTAAAGTAAACTGAATTTAAATTAATTGTGTGAAATCTGCTTTTATAAGCATGTGTTGCAACTAACCCTCTGTCTGTTACAACTTGCCCCGCAGGTGGGGTAAATAGTAACATTTTTGGTAACACTTTATTTTGATGGCCCATTTGAGCATTAGTAGACTGTCTGCTTAATATCTGTTGACACTGACATTTAACAGTCCTTCAACAGACATTTAACTGACTATAAGAAACTTTGCAATTACATGTCAACTTACACTAACCCTAACCCCAACCCCAACCCTAACCCCAACCTAACAGTCTACTTATAATCTAATGATAATTAGTTGCAATGTAACTTAAATTCAACAAACGGACCGTCAAAATAAAGTGTGACCACATTTTTACTCCTGGCACTTTTGGCAATACTGCACAGAAACCATAGGTCCGGCGATCGTAATTCCAGTGGTCATTTGTAGGAGAGGCTTGTGTGTTGTTGTTAAAAAAAATATGGTTTGTCTAACCCCAATACTTTGTTCATTATTTGACCAAAACCAAAAAGTGTTACTTTGTGCCCCGCTCTCCCCTACATTTTGGAATGGCAATTTTCATGCATTACTCAATTGATATTGTTTTATTAAATTTGTGCCATTGTTTAACAACTTGTAAAAAAAGGATCTTCAAAATCATGGGTTGTCTATGAAGCTGTAGATTGGCTTTTGATGTGATGTAAATATATGCGATAGTAGGTGTGATGAGAAGGTATGCGTATGTGATAAGAAGGCTGGAATAAAAGGATAATGGCAAAAAACTGTGATGTTGATAAATTATGCTAAGAAAAGGGATAAATTCAAACAATCGATAACCATTGACTTCAATAGTATTTGTTTTTCCTACTGTTTATGTCAATGGTTACCGGTTTCCAACGTAGGCTACATATATTTTCCTAATAAGGGTGAGTAAATGACATTCATTTTTGGGTGAATATTCCTTTAATGTTGCTTTAATTTAATATCCCATGCATAGTGTAACAAGATATCCTACTTTGTAACTATATAACTAGCTAAGCACTACTTCACGTTTTAAAATAAAGGCTGCTTAGCTAAACTTAGATATTAAAGAGCTTTAATTTTATAATTAACACAGGACACATTTATATTAGGCCTACCTATATGCATTTGGTGTCAGAAAAGGGGAATATTTCCTTTTAATGTACATCTAGTTTTAAAACAGTGTCATGAACAGTAACAGTGAGCCGGCCTACTGCAAAAAAAAAAAGGAAAAAAAAAGAACAGATGTTAGATGAGCGCAAGGACTATGAACGGCCACCGTACAAACTGTCAGATTTGATTGACCTCGTTTCTGGACGTTTACCTTAAGTCTCTCCGATGTGCAAATGCAATTCCTCCAAATTATTCATTTGGTCTCAACCGGAGATTCATTCCGGGGCACCTGACGTCACGCCGCCGCTCTGTCCTGACTCGAGCGCGTCCCTCATATTCCGCTGTGCGCGTGAGTGAGCGAGCGGGTGAGTGAGCGTGTGCGCGAGCGCCTCTGTATGATCGCGCGCTCGGCTGCACACACAGCATCAGCATCATCAAAAAGCTAGACCTGCGAGCTCTTTACGAGCGCTGGAAACACGCAGTGCTTTTGCCGCTGTTGTGCTTTTTATAGTTCAGCCCAGCACCGGTGAACATCAGAAGGGAGAGGACTGGCTTCTGGATTATATTTGTGGTGCTTATAGATGAATTTACAGGCGGTACCGAGCCGGTGAGACCCGAATGAAAACCTGAACCCGACAGCGATGTTGATCAGGTAGGCGAGGAGTAAAGAATCATCCGCTTCCTGCATATTATGGAGAAAATGACTAAATAATTTCATTGTTACATTCAGTCAGACACTCGAGCTGCAATTGTATGTGAATCGATGGGCAATCCCCTCTTGTTTCCCCCAATCATAGGCAAGCTAATACTGAACACTATTGCATCCTCATCTCCACTTTTTGGATGCTGTTTTGCTAGCAGCATATCAGCATAATGTGTTTTTGATGGCTATTGCATCGTGTTCTTTATGTGTGTGTTTATATATATATATATATATATATATATATATATATATATATATATATATATATATATATATATATATATATATATATATATATATAAAATGTATATGCATAATATGTGTGTGTGTGTGGTGTGTGTGTATAGGCAAATGCATTTGGTTTTATTGCCTTAATTGCCATGCATTTTTGTTGTGGTTTCCCCACTGCTGCCTTTTAGCTCATTCAGTGATGTTTGGGGAACCCAGTGCCCGAGGGCATTATGCTGAGCTTAAAGTATTACTGTTTATGACGGAATGTTCTGCACGGATCATTAAAAGCATATTCTTAATGGACCAATACACTGAATGGCTCTACATTTGAACAAAGTTCACATGGAAGGGGATTATGTGTGATGACTTTTGCTATACCTCGTAATGCTCTTAGCGTGTGTGAGAGACAGAAGGGCGAGGGAGGGAGAGAGCGAGGGATATTATGATGTTAGGGTATTAAGGTTTGCATATGCAAGAGAATAAATTTGGAGGAAAGGAACAGAGTGTTTGGCGGATGGTCTGAGGTGTAAATGGTTGACCTGCCATGCCCAAAGCATGAGCAGCCCGAGTGAGAATTTGACAGATGGACAAAGAGAGAGAGACAGAGTGATTTTCTGAGTTTTGAATAATTTATTTCTTTTCCATACCTGCAGACTAAGGGTTGCTCAGAGCACACTTGAAAACTTGCACTGTTTGAAAAGCAGGTTGCCTCAGCTTCAGTGGCATATGGCTTATATGAATAATGTAGACATCACAGAGACACAATCCCTGTGCTTATTGCACAGACGTGCGTCTCTGATACCATTTATAGGTGTGGGTCCTAAGTGCTTCTGCTAGTGAAAGTTGTGCTTATGACACTGAGCTGAAAGCTAGCAGTAAATTCTCTTCCTGAAACTGGAGAAGAGTTTAATAGCACTGATGTGCTCAGTGCTTAAGGCTTGATCAGCTCAAGTGTTCTGCATGTGCATTACTGTCAAAACCATATGGTTCAAGTGTTCTTTTGCAAAATGACTTCTAACTGTCTTCAGAACATCTTTTAATGTCCATTATATAGTGGTAAAGATGGCCTGCCTGATGGATTGGGGCAGGATGATTGAGTTTCAGGCAAGTGTGGGACTGTAACTGCTGCCTCAATTGACACTATAGTATTTATGTTGTGCTTATGTGCTCAAAGCTACTGTTAAGCATATAGAGATGCAAAAGAGTGTGAAGTTGTCAATGCATGAACTAGATAAAGAACCATGGAATGGAACAGAAGCTTCTAGACTTTTGTAACTGACACATGTGATTAAAATATATTGCTAAATAATAAAAAGGTGGAATTAAGTGAAAGATATCCATTTGATGCATTCACTGTCCATGAAGACCCACAATAAAAAAAGTATATAGAACAAAATACATCTTGTATGTGGACTCCCTTATGCCGAGTTCAGACTGCATGATTTTAACCCCGATTTTGACTTGCCGACAGGTTTTGAGAAATCACCGACAAATGCCTGAAATCACAGGCAAAAATCGGTGCTCGTGCACGCGAGTGACAATCACACAGTGTGAACTATCAAAGACGTGATCTGAAAGAATCGCTGATGAGTTGCCGATGCCTGTGAGATATTTGGCATGCTAAATATCTGAAGCTGTCGGCGATTCAAATCATGCCGTGTGAAATGAGTTTTCACTGAAAATAACATCCGTGATTACCTACAGCCAATGAGAGAGCAGCATCCACTAGTGTGGTTACCTGCAGGCCAGCGGGAGGTTGTGGGAGAAGTTAAAAGCGCTCATTTTTAGTTTATTTGGACCCAAGAAATGGAGGAAAAACTAGCAGTAATTTGGCAGGAGCACCGTGTCTGTTTGACGTGTCATCTGAGCAAAACCACAACCGGGTCGGAAAAAAAAGTTGAGCAGAAATTATTAATTCCCTTCAAACCCAGGTGAGCAAATATGTAAATTTTCTACCCCATTAAAGGCTTCTTTCTCATAATATATAAATATCAAAATGTATACTATGTGTTTTTAGATGTGAGACGTAGTTTGGACAAAGTTGTCGGCGATTCTTTATTTTAAAGTCATACAGTGTAAAAACCCCTGTCGTCGATCCATCTTGCAGTGTAAACAAAGCAGCGACAAAACGCTAGCCCAGATAGTCATACAGTGTTAAAACATCTGTGACACAACTACTTTGAAAATCATGCAGTCTGAACTCGGCATTAGGGTTCATTCATTCATTTTCTTGTCGGCTTAGTCCCTTTATTAATCTGAGGTCGCCACATCGGAATGAACTGCCAACTTATCCAGCACATTTCTACGCAGCGGATGCCCTTCCAGCCGCAACCCATCTCTGGGAAACTTCCACACACTCATTCACACCCATACAATACGGACAATTTAGTCTACCCAATTCACCTGTACCGCATGTCTTTGGACTGTGGGAGAAACCGGAGCACTCGGAGGAAACCCACGTGAACACAGGGAGAACATGCAAACTCCACACAGAAACGCCAACTGACCCAGCCGAGGTTTGAACCTGCGACCCAGCGACCTTCTTGCTGTGAGGCGACAGCACTATCTACTGCACCACTGTGTCGCCCGGCATTAGGGTTACCATGACTTAATTGTATTATTAAGTTTAATGACATATTATTAATAATACCAATAATATGATTATATAAAAATTATATACTGTATTCAGTTCTGTATTTATTCAATTTCCTTCAGCTTAGTCCCTTTATTCATCAGGGGTCTCCACAGCGGAATGAACCGCCAACTTATCCAGCATATGTTTTACACAGTAGATGCCCTTCCAGCTGCAACCCAGTACTGGGAAACATTCATACACACTCATTCACACACACACACACACACACACACACACACACACACACACACACACACACACACACACACACACACACACACTATGGCCAATTTAATTGTATTCAATTCACTTATACCGCATGTCTTTGGACTTGTGGGGAAAACCGGAGCACCTGGAGGAAACCCATGCCAACAGAACATGTAAACTCCACACAGAAATGCCAACGAACCAGCGACCTTCTTGCCGTGAGGCGACAGTGCTAACCACTGAGCCACTGTCTCGCCCTGTAAAATTTTCATTTATTCATTCATTTTCTTTTCGTCTTAGTCCCTTTATTAATCTGGGGTCGCCACAGCGGAATGAACCGCCAACTTATCCAGCACATGTTTTATGCAGCGTATGCCCTTCCGGCTGCAACCCATCACTGGGAAACATCCATACACACTCATGCATACACTACGGTCAATTTTAGCATACCCAATTCACCTGTACCACATTTCTTTGGACTTGTGGGGGAAACTGGAGCACCCGGAGGAAACCCACGCGAACAAGTGGAGAACATACAAACTCCACACAAAAATGGCAACTGACTAGGCTCGAACCAGCGACCTTCCTGCTGTGCGGTGATCGTGCTACCCACTGCGCCACCGCGTCGCCCTGTAAAATTTGAACTCTTTTAAAATATTTCCAGAGCACTATTTAACAGGGACAAGATTTATTTAACAAACACAGTTTCAATAACTAATTTCAAATAACTAATTTGAAATTAGAAAACTAGTACATAATTTACTGGTTATTTTTCAAGATACTAGTAATAAGTTTAAGGTACAATTTAAAGATTTAACAAGGTTTCTAAATTTAACTATAAGTTGGGTTAATTAGGCACGTCAATGCATAACATTAGTTTGCTCTGTAGCCATTTGAAAAAAAAAAAAAAGTTTCTAAAGAGCCTTAATAATATTGACTTTAAAATTGCTGCTTTTATTCTAGCCAAACTAAAACAAATAAGAATATTTACAGAAGGAATAAATATTATAGGAAATACTGTGAAAACTTCCTTGCTGTGTTAAACATCACTTGGGAAAATTGACAATTTTAAAAGAACTCAAATCAAAGGAGGGCTTGTTGTTTTACCTTCAACTGTATGTGTCAATCTTTCAATGAGCTAATAGTATTGTTTTTGTTGAAATACCTGAAAAGAGTTGCCTTTAGAATAAACAATTACCACTAGAAAAAAAACATTATCATTGAGCTGTTCTATTGTTGTCATTACTGTTTGTGAACAATCATATCACAGCATGCTGGCAGAAGACAAGATCGCTGCTTACAGATAGACCTTAGAATACAGCATGTATCTACATACATCTGTATTTGTTATGATGACTGCAAAACTGTACAAGTGATAAACAATTTCAAATAAAGTTGTTTTAGTTTCATGTATAACTCTTTTGACTTATCCTTTTTACAATCTAGAATAATTTAAACTCAATATTCTGTGTCTATTTTTATTCATTTTTGTAAGTGGGCTAATATGCAATCATCACATACATTTGTTTATTTAAATAAAAATGTAGTATATTTAAAATACCTACATTTATAATGTGATGTATGTTATTTTTAATGTGATGCTATTTGGCTTTATAAAAATGAATTTATTTATTATTATGATTATTATTCATTCATTAATTTTCCTTCGGCTTAGTCCCTTTATTCATCAGGGGTCGCCACAGCGGAATGAACCGCCAACTTATCCAGCATATGTTTTACACAGCCGATGCCCTTCCAGCTGCAACCCAGTACTGGGAAACATCCATACACACTCATTCACACTCAAACACTACGACCAATTTAGTTTATTCAGTTCACCGGAGCACCCGGAGGAAACCCACGCAAACACAGGGAGAACATGTAACTCCACACAGAAATGCCGACTGACCTAGCCAGGACTCGAACCAACAACCTTCTTGCTGTAAGGCAACAGTGCTAACCACTGAGCCATTTTTATCGCCATGGTTATTATTATGATAAATAATTAATTTATTTGTATTTTTTCGAATTTGTGAACATTTCCTTCTCTCTGCCATTGTTCAAATAAGCAGATAATCCTGCCCCAAATACATGCCATTGCAGAGCCATTGTTGCTATGTTGATCTAGTTGGGAAGTAAATAGTGCAATGTTGACATAGCGACACAGAGCCACTGTGTAAATTAATATACAAAAAGCGTCTGGTTGTCTAAGCTAAGGTAAGAGAAAGAACATTGACTTTAAACATTTGCCTTTATAAAAGCCATAGAATGTGTAAGGTTCCATGAACTTGCGGTGATCTTGCAGGATTCAACCATATTTGAGCATAATTTAATAGGAATGGTCCTATAAGCTAAACATCAAAGAGTGCTGATCAAGGAGACTTGTAGTGATGTACAATTCATGAACTAGAGTCTCAGAGCAGTTTTGCCTCTTTATTGGACACCGTGCCTGAATCTGAGGAGAAAAAGGTGTGAAACTTTTACTAGGGATGTCCAAATCCGATCACATGATTGAAAGTCAGGCCCGATCACACGATTTCAGACTCGATCGGAATCGAATGTTACCTCCCGATCAGGACTCGAATATATATGTATATACATACACATATTCTTATTATTTTTTAACACGTCTATAGTTATGCAGTGGCACAGAGTTAGACCTCTTTCTTGACTTCACACAGAAACAGCAATGCATGCGGCATGACATCACTTTGTTGCAGAGACGCTATTTGTTAAATACCGGCAAAGTATGACACAGAAGCAGCTTGAAGCGGTAAGCGCGAGTATGTCTGCGGTCTGGAGGTATTATAAAGTTGATGACGACAACACTGCCATAGCAAACTGTGAGATATGTAAACTTTGGATTGCCTGCCAAATATTTTAAGTTGAGGTGGTGTTTGTTTTTATATTAGATTTTTTTAATATTTACTGTTACAAAAGTTCAAAAGTGAAGCATTTATTACTTGATTGTTCAAGCTACCTCACAGGAGTGCTCTGCTTGTTAACAGAGTTGTTGAGTGTTAAAATAAGGTAAATTAAATAAAAAATAAGTAACATCCTGTTTCATCGCTCTTTTTTTAATTCTTTTTTTATGTATTATAGACGTATCGGATCAGGTTTCGGTATCGGTAGATAGTAAAAATCAAATGACTCTGACTCGCACTCGAGGGCAAAAAAACCTGATTGGGACTTTTAACTTTTACCCATGTAAGAATATTGGGCTCTATTTTAATGATCTAGCCGCAAAGTCTAAAGTGCATGGCATGAAAGCATTAAGGGCATGTCCGAATCCACTTTTGCTATTTTTTTTAAAACTTATTTTTATTAGAAAATACAACATTGCATGGAGTACAATATAGTATAACAGTTTTTTGCATGTTAGACCATCAATTTCTGTCTACCACTTTAGCTTTTTAAGGACAGAAAAATACGCTCTGCGCCCCGTCACATGGTCTAACAAGGATGTGCTTATTCTCTTAATGAGTTATGGGTGTGTTTTGAGCTTAACGTGCATTAAACTAATCAAGAGTCTCATCTCCCATTCCCTTTAAGAGTCAGTTGCGTCGTGCCGTGGTGCATTTGCTATTTACATGGCGAACTTTGTAAGTGGAAAAAGTGAATGCTTCATTAGTGAGAAAACAGTTCAACAGACCATCTGCACAAGGATAAAGAATGTACTCCTCCATTTGGCCTCTTTACTTTCTCTTTACTTTACTTTTACTCTTTACTCCTTTACTTTCATGGATTAGGAAACGGTGTTGTATGCACTCCACTGAAGATATCCATTAACCTACATATTTAATTTTGTTTGTTAAGCTCAAAGATTTGTTTCAAAACTATTTCTAAATTCAGTTCTAATTTCCAGCAAATGAATAAATGAACAATAATAACAAAATGTGGTCAAAAAACTGAGTTATATCCAAACACACGTCCTGTTTTTATGCCCCAAATGGTGATACATACAGTTAAAGTCAGAATTATTAGCCCCCTTTAATTTATTTTTATTTATTTTTTATATTTTCCAAATTATGTTTAATAGAGCAAAGAAATTTTCACAGTATGTCTGATAATATTTTTTCTTCTGGAGAAAGTCTTATTTGTTTAATTTCGGCTAGAAAAAAGCTGTTTTAAAATTTTTATGAACCATTTTGAGAAAAAAATTATTAGCCCCTTTAAGCTAATTTTTTCCAGACTGTCTTCAGAACAAACAATTGTTATACAATAACTTGTCTAATTACCCTAACCTGCCTAGTTAACCTAATTAACCTAGTTAAGCCTTTAAATGTCACTTTAAGCTGTATAGAAGTGTCTTGAAAAATATCTAGTAAAATATTATTTACCGTAATCATGGCAAAGATAAAATAAATCAATTATTATAAATGAGTTATTAAAACTATTATGATTAAAAATGTGTTGAACAAAATCTTCTCTCTAATCGTCCCATACAACAGAAATTGGGGAAAAAAATAAACAGGGGGGCTAATAATTCAGGGAGGCTAATAATTCTGACTTCAACTGTATGTCTCCAAAACCCGACAGGCTAAACTTGTTTTTATTAAAGCAAATATAAATATGCATATCATAAATAATACTGCTAATAATAATAACATTATACAAATGCAAATTGTCATGAATTAACTGAAAAAAGCCTCCCGAGATGAGGCATGGAGGCAGTGGTTTTTATATTTATGTTGAAAGTTTTGTAACATTTTAATCTTAATTTTTTTTTCATATGTAAAGATATTTATGTATTGCTATACATCCTGTGTGTATTAAAGGGCACCTATGGTGAAAAATCAAGCTTTTTGGACAGACATATGTGTAGGTACTGTATAGTGTATATACCGTCATATTGGGCTGATATAAACACACCCAGTGCTTTTTTTTCAATTTAACAACATAAAAACGATGGACCAATTGGAGCGGTTTTGAGACCGACCGCAACTTGACGTAGGAGTGCGGTCCCCCCGCCCACCGAATTGATTGACAGCTTAGTATTAACATGTCTCCCTAGTAACATGTATAATCATATCCACGAGACAGGACGTGCGCAAATCAACGTAAATAAAAGGTCTGTTCAGTTCACTGGGATCATCAATCATCATCAAATGTGATCAAGAGTGAGTTTTACAAGTTTAAAAACTTTTAAAACAGTGCATGTGTGTAATGAATTACAGCGATTTACTTCAGCTTTACTTCATCAACACAGCCGCGTGTCAGAACAGTTATACAAGAAGACACTTCAATCCTGGTTTGTGGGCGTTAAATCAGGTTTATTTTGAACATTAACGTAACAGCTATCCATACAGCAGTGGATATTAACCTGTATCCTGTCACATTTGCGTGCAAAGACAGTGCAAAGCTAAACGCGCGCGCTGTATGTGTGTGCGTGTGTGTCTGCGCTGTGTGTGTGTGCGTGAAGTTTGTAACGACATTGTGTGTGACTCGTTGTTGCAGCTCCACAAAACGAATGCATCAAATAATTATTGGTAAAGTTCTTACTGTAGTTTTTCCTCACAAACGTTACGCCAGATCTGCTTCCTTTATGTCTGTGTCAGTTGTCTGAGGCAGCCGAGGGCGGAGAGTAAGGCACGCTGACAGGCACGTGGAAACGGTGGGTGGGGAGGACTAGCCTTAAAGGCCCAGTACACAAAAACAGCAAAAATGTGCTGAGAGCTATACAATACAACCTAGTGAAAGCTATAATAAATAATCTGATGGGTGTTTTGAGCTGAAACTTTACAGACACATTCTGGGGACACAAAAGACTTATATTAAATCTGGAAAAAGGGGTAACCTAGGTGCCCTTTAAGTGATGTGTATGCATTTGGACCTGCATAAGTGCATTACTAATGCGCTCTGCGCTGGACTTGAGACCAGCTTTTAGTTGGTCAATGGTGCAGTCTATTTCAGTTCCTCAAAATAGCAATGCGCCAACTATTTTTTTAGACCTTTTTAGACCGGAACACCCATGAGTCCACAAAGTGTTTTTTAAACAATGTGACGCAAAATGTGAAAATTACTGTTGCGCTCATCTGAAAAAAGTAACTAATCGTCCCATACACGTCTTGCATCTTTTTGTGCCGGGTGTACTGTATGATAGGGCCCATTGACTTAATGCGCAAGGAAATGATAAGTTGTTTTAATAAAGTTGTGCGTCTGATCCACAAAATCCACAAATCAGTCTAAATGGCAAAATTCAACAACTCTGTCATTTTAAACTCTTGCAGGTTCCCATGTGGCAGTTTAACAAGATGCAGGTATAAATAGGTGCACTGAATATCAGTTTCAGCTTTATTTTAGATCACATTATATCTATCGTAATGGCTATAATTGAATGTGTTCCAGTTCAGTCTGTTCAGTTACACACTAATCGTTTTTGTCTTCAAGCCACATAAACACACTGTTATTTACAGCACCATTTCTGCTGAATTTTGAAAAAGTCTAATTCAAGAGGGGCCTTTTCCAATTTGCTTCTAATTTCGAACTATTCATGAGTGGCTTATGAGAGATTTTATTGCTTGTTTTACTGCCAGCTATATGGATATGGAAAGTACCTCAGTACTACGCGTCACATGTCATGTTCCACAAAATTTAGCAATAGAAGGACTTTGTCATAACAAATGAGGGAGTATGATGATTAAAACGAATAATGCTCAGTCACTAGTGATAAGACACTGGTTATAGTGATTACGGTTTGTTTTAGCTTAGTGCTGCAAATCCAATTTGTGGGATATAAAATATGAAATTATGGTAATCCATTTATGCAAGCTGTTTGTCTTCTCAAGTGTGCGGCTTTTTAAATATTTAAGAGGCATTTACTGGCAATTCAGGTCCATTTAAAAAAAAAAATCCCACTTTCTTTTTTTTAAGAATCAAGTTACTTCCGAATACCTGAAAAAGGAGCTACAGTCAGTTTTATCCTGGTTTAACACTGCATTATAAAAAATCATTACATTATTAGGGATGAAGCGCCAGTCCCATTGTACAGGGAGTGCAGAATTATTAGGCAAGTTGTATGTTTGAGAATTAATTTTATTATTGAACAAAAACCATGTTCTCAATGAATCCAAAAAACTCATTAATATCAAAGCTGAATATTTTTGGAAGTAGTTTTTAGTTTGTTTTTAGTTTTAGCTATTTTAGGAGGATATCTGTGTGTGCAGGTGACTATTACTGTGCATAATTATTAGGCAACTTAACAAAAAACAAATATATACCCATTTCAATTATTTATTTTCACCAGTGAAACCAATATAACATCTCAACATTCACAAATATACATTTCTGACATTCAAAAACAAAACAAAAACAAATCAATATACCAATATAGCCACCTTTCTTTGCAAGGACACTCAAAAGCCTGCCATCCATGGATTCTGTCAGTGTTTTGATCTGTTCACCATCAACATTGCGTGCAGCAGCAACCACAGCCTCCCAGACACTGTTCAGAGAGGTGTACTGTTTTCCCTCCTTGTAAATCTCACATTTGATGATGGACCACAGGTTCTCTATGGGGTTCAGAGCTGGTGAACAAGGAGGCCATGTCATTAGTTTTTCTTCTTTTAGACCCTTTCTTGCCAGCCACGCTGTGGAGTACTTGGACGGGTGTGATGGAGCATTGTCCTGCATGAAAATCATGTTTTTCTTGAAGGATGCAGACTTCTTCCTGTACCACTGCTTGAAGAAAGTGTCTTCCAGAAACTGGCAGTAGGACTGGGAGTTGAGCTTGACTCCATCCTTAACCCGAAAAGGCCCCACAAGCTCATCTTTGATGATACCAGCCCAAACCAGTACTCCATCTCCACCTTGCTGGCGTCTGAGTCGGACTGGAGCTCTCTGCCCTTTACCGATCCAGCCACGGGCCCATCCATCTGGCCCATCAAGACTCACTCTCATTTCATCTGTCCATAAAACCTTAGAAAAATCAGTCTTGAGATATTTCTTGGCCCAGTCTTGACGCTTCAGCTTGTGTGTCTTGTTCAGTGGTGGTCGATTTTCAGCCTTTCTTACCTTGGCCATGTCTCTGAGTATTGCACACCTTGTGCTTTTGGGCACTCCAGTGATGTTGCAGCTCTGAAATATGGCAAAACTGGTGGCAAGTGGCATCTTGGCAGCTGCACGCTTGACTTTTCTCAGTTCATGGGCAGTTTATTTTGCACCTTGGTTTTTCCACACACTTCTTGCGAGCCTGTTGACTATTTTGAATGAAACGCTTGATTGTTCGATGATCACGCTTCAGAAGCTTGGCAATTTTAAGAGTGCTGCATCCCTCTGCAAGATATCTCACTATTTTTGATTTTTTGGAGCCTGTCAAGTCCTTCTTTTGACCCATTTTGCCAAAGGAAAGGAAGTTGCCTAATAATTATGCACACCTGATATAGGGTGTTGATGTCATTAGACCACACCCCTTCTCATTACAAAGATGCACATCACCTAATATGCTTAATTAATAGTAGGCTTTCAAGCCTATACAGCTTGGAGTAAGACAACATGCATAAAGAGGACGATGCGGTCAAAATACTCATTTGCCTAATAATTCTGCCTCCCTGTATATTGTAAAAATAGAGGATTATCATAATGTATACAGGTATGTTTGCTTATGTGCAATATTTATAAAACTGATTTATCTATTGGATGAGTTATGCTATTTACACAGTGTTATTTACTCTTACTAGGACTGCACAATGTTTTGTTTGCAATGTATATCGATGAACAGATAATTGAATGACTCTATTTGAGTAGAATCCATAATTTTAGATCGATTGGGATGATTTTTTAGGCGAGTGCATCTACATGAAATATAATAAACAAATTACAAGCATAGATACATTAGAGCACCGATGCAAATGAAATAAACAGTGCCTTAGGGTTTTCCGAGGAGTCTAAAAGTCTTCAGGTACAGAAATTGAATAATTAGATGTAATATAACACTGTTCACTGTATAAATAATTAAAAACTTTACAAACGTTTGTACAAACTAGGGGTGCAACAATACAGACTTCTTATATAGCAAAATACAATGTATAATTAATACAATATTGAAAAGATAATACTAAAATCAACAGTGCTTTTCAGGTTTTAATGTTTCAGGTTTTAAATAATGTGATCAATATCACTGCATACTGTATATAATCTTCACGTTATAAATTGAATAAAGGTTAACCATTACTGAGCTTTATAGATATTCAGTCAAAAGCAGAGTGATTTCATGATCTTTTGTTGTTTGATTAATAATAAAAAGGAGGAATAAGAGGTTTTAACTTTAAGACAGCACAATGAGAATGTTACAGACAGCACAATATCCTGAATGTTTATAACAGGCATAACCAATGAATGTTTATCAAATCGGTTGGACATAATCACTGCACATAACTGAGTCTTACCATTGAGAAGCATGACTTAATTTGTGCATCGTAACTTTCATTCAGCTGTTTAGATGAGGCACTTCTCAGATCTCTGACATGCGGCTCACGTCACTTTCGTTTTCACGTGAAAGCGTCTCCTACTTTATTGCTTACTGATGGATATTTACTCGTAGAGAGCAGTGTTTCAATGCATGGACATGCGTTTTAGCATGCACAGAGCTAGTTCAGATAGTAATGTGGTATATGCACAAATATTTTTTCATTATAAAATTGCCATGTTTAAGGTCTGATTTCTTTAAAAATCTGTGATCAACACTGCCTGATAGATATACGATACAAAGTGGGTCTCAGACCGGACAAGAAGCACTGCATTGAATTCCATTTCTCTCCTCCATGTATTTAAAATAGGACAGTTTATTTTACCCCAGTATTTTCAATGGAGTTTCTGCACTAGCCTGCTGATCCTTATGGCGCTAGTGGTTAAACGGTCTTTCATCTCGTTTTACGCTTGATCAACTAAATCGATGCTGTAAAAGGAACCTTATGAATAGAGGTGTGAACCTACACTGGTCCCACGGTTCGGTTCGGTTACGATTATCATGCCATCGATTCGGTTCAATTCGATATCTCGGTGCATCACGGTGCATTGACGATTATTTCCATACACAGTTTTATATTTTCTTCACAGCACAGCAATTATTGTATTAAAATGTATAAATATATTTATATACTATTTGTAAAACAATTTTGTGCTTTAATACCAACAGTCAGAATAAAGGTAAAGTTGGTTTTATATTCACACATTCGTTCATTTAGAAGTCTCTATATCAAGGGTCACCAAACTTGTTCCTGGAGGGCCGGTGTCCTGACGATTTTAGCTCCAACCCTAATCAAACACACCTGAACAAGCTAATCAAGGTCTTACTAGGTGTACTTGAAACACCCAGGCAGGTGTGTTGAGGCAAGTTGGAGCTAAACTTAGCAGGGACACCGGCCCTCCAGGACCGAGATTGGTGACCCCTGCTCTATATTGTTTATCATGTTACTTTGAATATTCGATTGGAATTAGCATACAAGTAACAAACAACAATAACACTATCTAATTGACTGTGAACAATGTTGTACTTTGATAGTCATTGGCTGCTAATATGATTTCCCTATTTAGAATTTGCAAATAATACTTTTCTGAAATTATATTATTAAGGAGAATGTCTGAATATTCCAATATAAAACCAACTTTACCTCTATCTTCAGATATATAAACTGTACCTTTAAGCAACACGAGCATTTATAGCAAATAAACAAATATAAATATCCTGCTCGCTTTCTGAGCCTTGTCTACCAACTAACTACCAAGTTCTTTCTTACACCCCTTTGATTGGTCACGCGCTCAACAGAAAGGGCTGCGATTGGCTCTTACACGCTGATGCTCTTCACAGCTGCACTCATGGGCCACAGTGACTACGTTTACATGGACACCAATAATTCGATTTTAATGCGATTAAGACAATACTCTGATTAAGAGTCTACCATGTAAACAGCCATTTTTGATTAGTTTAATCAGATTAAGGTCATAATCGAACTAAAGAGAAATCAAATTAAGACGTGTGGAGTATGCCGATCTTAGTCACATTATTGAAGTGCAGTACAGACATGTAAACACCTTAATCGAACTATTACTGTCATGTAGGACTTTAAGCCGCTTTTGCGACAGGTAGTCCACACACACACACATACACACACACAAGCACGGCTGTTTGACACTCTGCACCTACCGAGTCAGTGCAGCCCACTATACCTGCATCAAGGTTTTTTTTTTCTTCCATTCAGCATGCGGTATGAACTTCCATTAAAACAACACTTCCAGCAGTTCATAGTTGCATCTGTTATCTCGTTTGTCACAGAGAACGTACATAAAAAGTCCCTGAATGAAAGTGAAAGTGAAACTGCAGTTAAAAGTCGACAAATTAAAAATGAAACACTCGAAATTACATGAAACTCCGGAGGAAATGCGGATAGCGCGGTGACGCAATGACGTTAATCGAATTATGTGCTGTAACATGTAAAACGCGATCATGAAAGGGACATTCAAAAAGCAGCTCATGTAAACACCTTAGTCTTATTATTCTCTTAATTAGATTAAAGCAAATAATTCGATTACTGATGTCCATGTAAACGTAGTCAGTGAGACAGAGAGAGAGAAATGGAGTTTACTTTCATTCTCTTAATCGCCGTGAAATAGGGGCTTTTGTTGTAAGTGTCAGTGAAACAGTGTTCAGCAAACACACAGGCAGTGAAATTGTGCACAGTTTAGAGTTTTTTCATAGTTAGAGCGTTGTACACGCGCTCGCCGCTCGCCTCCCTCGCCATAGTAGCTATGGCGACATAGCGCATGTGAGATAAATGACGTCAGTATATAATAACCGGTTATGATTATTACTGAACCGATACCGAATTGTCTGCGTCTGCATCGCGGTGCACCGAAGAAACGATTAATTTTGACACCCCTACTTATGAAATTAAAAATAGTCACATTAAGCTTTCACCGGTAGTTTATCATTGGCTGAAAACACTACCCAGCAAGCATTTTTTGTTTTTAAGAGATGTCTAATAGACATCTAAACATAGTCGTCATGGCTAAAACATGGCTAAATTTGGGCTCTTAGTTAAAAATCTAACAGACGTCTAGGTATAGGCCAAAACTAGACTAGTCATCATATAAACAGAAATGAATGACTACACAAATAAAGTCTGTCTAATCTGTCTATTATTCGACTAGTCTAGTTTTGGCTATTCTTAGATGTCTATTAGATTTTCAATGACAGCCCAAGTTTAGCCTTGTTTTAGATAAGCTGTCTACGTTTAGATGTCTATTAGATATCTATTGAACACAAATTTGTTTGCTGGGTAGCTGTGCATGTTCCCTATTAAAGGAATGGGGGAAATGCGAAATACAGTTTTTACATTTTAATGCAAAATCAAGAAAAAGCAATATCCTTATGTGTATTGAACCATGGAGGTCGTACCGAATGGTTTAGTAGTATACAGAGTATTGCAGCATGCCTAGTACAAATGTATAATTTGTTGTTTGAATGGTTTAAAATAACTTGAAATGCTTAGTCACAGGGCTTAAAACACATTATAAACTCTGCTATTGCTCTGTTTTGCACAGACTCCACCACTGACAAGTGTTCTAAACTACTGTGCTGCTTTACTATAATCGGGACCTGACATTGCAAACCATGAAGTTTGACTTTTGTGGACGCGCACATTGCGTAATCAATGCTGAAACAATATATTGTGCAGCCTGAAGTATTTACATGGTTAAAAATCCTCATTCATTCATTTTCTTTTCGGCTTAGTCCCTTTATTAATCAGGGGTCGCCACAGTGGAATGAACCACTAACATATCCAGCAAATGTTTTGCGCAGCGGATGCCCTTCCAGCTGCAACCCATCAGGAAACACCCATACGCTCTCATTCACACACATACACTACGGCCAATTTAGCTTACCCAGTTCACCTATAGCGCATGTCTTTGGACTTGTGGGGGAAACCGGACCACCCGGAGGAAACCCACGCCAACACGGTGGAGAACATGCAAACTCCACACAGAAATGCCAACTGACCCAGCCGAGGCTTGAACCAGCGACCTTCTTGCTGTACGGCGACAGCGCTACCCGCTGCGCCACTGCGCTGCCTTTCATTCATTCATTCATTCATTCATTTTCTTTTCGGCTTAGTCCCTTTATTAATCCGGGGTCGCCACAGCGGAATGAACCGCCAACTTATCCAGCACATGTTTTTACGCAGCAGATGCTCTTCCAGCCGCAACCCATCACTGGGAAACATCCATACACACACACTCACACTCATACACTACGGACAATTTAGCCTACCCAATTCACCTGTACCGCATGTCTTTGGACTGTGGGGGAAACCGGGGCACCCGGAGGAAACCCACGCGAACGCAGGGAGAACATGCAAACTCCACACAGAAACGCCAACCGACCCAGCCGAGGCTCGAACCAGCGACCTTCTTGCTGTGAGGCGACAGCACTACCTACTGCGCCACTGCGTCGCCCGCTGCCTTTCAGTGTATATTAATTTATTCTTATTTTTATTTTCTTGTTGAAAAAAATCCATATTTTCTTTTGAAGCACAAGATAGAACGGTCGTTAGAAGTCATTCCTAATATGCATACGCCCCATGCATGCGACACACAAGGCATTCCATATGCAGGAGCTTCGGGTCACTTTTGGCCTGGGCGAGACAGATGTGTGTACCTGTTAACTGTCACAGCTGCTCCATGTCAAAGTAACTCTAATTGGAGTTCTGCATTGTCAAAGCAATGAGTGCCTGCCAGCGAGACTGTCCCACATCTACATGTCATTCTGTCCTCATCTGTCTCCTGCCCTGACAGCTGCATCTGTTGTACAGAGCCTTAATGAGGGGTTTTGTAGAGTTTGTGTTTGTAACACGCTTACATGTTCTTGTGTTGAATTACAGTGGCCATATGGCTAAATAATTGTCTTTCCTTGCTGTTAGATGTTTGAGTGCTCATGTGATGGAATGAAAATACAGTACAATAAGAGAAGCTGTTTGGGTTTTGGAAAATTAGACTTGATTCCATAGTGAATAATAGTATTTAGTTGCGATCTTTCTTTTCAGTTGGTGAATATATCTTATTCAGTGTAGGTTTTTGTGTGTCAGTTGATACTGGGAACATGTGCAACATTTTTAATCCCCAATACAGCAAATCACCTTATGTAACTGACGTTATTACCATGTTCTGTACTGAAGCAGACACTCACTTTACATACTGCATGCACAAACTAATATCAAGTTACACTTGTATTCCCCATTAACAAGCATTAATGAAAGATCAGCAGTGGTCTTTGAACTTTGCCAAAGAGCAATGACCTCTATTACATCTGACGCCTGGCCAATAAAAACATGCGCATAATGTCAGATATGAATTTCTATGGTGTTTACATTTCAAACTAAAAGAAATATGAATGAATTTTAGTTGTGCTAGTAGACCAGTGTTTTACAATACCAACCATGTATTATTATTTTTTTTTAGTTTAACTCTTTTTATTGATAATTCTCAATCAGAGGGGTATTACAAGTGAGGGAAAGAAAAACCATAATACATTAATTTCACAATGTTGAGGGTAGAAATACTGGGTGGTAACACATTCTTTACTCTCTGTACTATATTGAGATGAAAACGAAGTAAGCAACAACAACAACAAAAACAAACAAACAAACCAAACAATAACAAAAAAATAAATAAATAAAATAAAAAATAAAAAAAACTTACATACATGTATAATAATAATAATCATAAATTGACAAATGACATCCAAGTAAGCCATTACCGTTAAATGTAAGATATCACACAATTTCTTTTCCTAATACACTCTTAGACGAGTTTGTATCATTCAAAAGCGAGAGAAAAAAAGAAGAAGAAAACAGACAGATACAGACAGGGTTAGATATGCAAGGCGGGATATATATAAAGCTATTTTGTATTATTATTATTTTTAATAATATACTGTCGCTTTACAGCAAGAAGTTCGCTGGTTTGAGTCCCGGCTGGGCTAGGAGGCATTTCTGTGTGCATGTTCTGCCAGAGTTCGCATGAGTTTTCTCTGGTTTCTCTCACAGTCCAAAGACATGCTGTATGGGTAAATTGAGTAAAATTGGCTGTAGTGTATGATTGTGTGTGTGTGAATGAGAGAGTATATGGATGTTTTTCAGTGCCTGGTTGTGGCTGGAAGGACATCCACTGCATAAAACATATGCCAGAGTAATAGGCGATTCATTCTGCTGTGGCAACCCCTGATAAATCAGGGACTAAGCTGAAGGATAATGAATGAGTAAGTACAAAATGTACAATCCTTTCTATTGAATAACTTCAGCACATCTGTGACATGGGGCATCTGGGTCATCACTGGCTCTGGTTGATTTAGCTCCACTCTTCTTCCAGTCTCATCCTTAATACAATGACTACAGAGGGTTCTTATCAGACAGAGCCATATCTCTGTTGTCAGGGTTTTTCCAGAGATTTTCAATTAGGTTTAGGTCAGGACTCTGGGGTTGCCATTTTATTAGATAAGTGTTTTCATTCATTTCTTTCTTTTCGGCTGAGCCCCTTTATTAATCCGGGGTCGCCACAGCGGAATGAACCGCCAACCTATCCAGCACGTTTTACGCAGCGGATGTCTTTCCAGCCGCAACCCATCTCTGGGAACCATCCATACACACTCATTCACACTCATACAGTATGGACAATTTAGCCTACCTAATTCACCTGTCCCACATGTATTTGGACTGTGGGGGAAACCGGAGCACCCGGAGGAAACCCACGCGAATGCAGGGAGAACATGCAAACTCCATGAGTGTTTTCAGTTTCAAGAAACTTTGCTTTGCTTTGTGGTGGGGCCTTCGTTAAAGGTTTTGTTGTCCACTGTACTGTTTTTGTTTGACCTTGTGAGCTAACATTTTAATTAAAAGAGATTTCATGGTAGCCTTGAAACGAGCCCATTTGCTTAAGGTGGCAGCTGAAGTGCGAGGGGTTTGAATCTTTGATAAACTAAGACTCGTTTCCAATTCATTGAAAAGTAAGTGAGTAATGAATCCATATGGAACAGTCTCTTTAAAGCGATGTTGCGTGCTCGTGCCCAACCAAAACTGAGGTACACATTGATCTGTGACTTATGTGTACCACTACCACTACACCAAATGTATACATGTGTGACACAGTGGCTCAGTGGTTAATGCTGTCGCCTCAGAACAAAAAGGTCGCTGGTTTGAGTCACGGCTGGGTCAGTTGGCATTTCTGTGTGGAGTTTGCATGTTCTCCTCGTGTTGGTGTGGGTTTCCTCTGGGTGCTCCGGTTTCCCCACAATCCAAAGACATGTGCTATAGATGAATTGAATAAACTAAACTGGCTGTAGTATATGTGTGTGAATGAGTATGTATGGATGTTTCCCAGTACTGGGTTGCAGCTGGAAGGGCATCCGCTGTGTAAAACATATGCTGGATAAGTTGGTGGTTCATTCTGCTGTGGCGACCCCTGATTATTAAACGGACTAAGCCGAAAGAAAATAAATGAATATATATAAATACACACATATATACTTGAAGCTTATGTTAGTCTGGAATGGATCCCTTATTGACTTAAAATACAAGGGGACATAGTTTTAAAAAAATGTGTTGACATTGAAGGATTAGTTTACATGGTTTATCATTCCAAACTCTGTGACATGCTTTTCTGTGGGGTGAATAATGAAAGTGCTCCATAATGGCAAAAAGCACCATAAAAGCCTCATCAAAGATGGATGGTGTATAAGGTTTGACATCAGTGACATCCAATAGCATTGGTTTTCGTATGTCTTATGACCAGATGTCAGCAAATGTGTATTCAAGTACATTCTTAAAGTGCTCTAAAATTACAAAAAGCGCCATAAAAGCATCAATTTCTAGGCTGATTTAGATGTCATGTCAGATTTGACGTCAATGACATAAAACAGTGTTGTTTCTCATGAGTGTTTTGCATGCACATTCTCAAACTGAGTTTCTTTTTTCAGTTGAACACAAAAGAAGATATCTTGAAGAATGTTGGAAACGTGTAACCATTGACATCCATTGTAGGAAAAAAGAAGTACTATGAAAGTCAGTGGTTATAGCTTACATTAAAATGACTTCTTTTGTGTTTTACAGTAGAAAAGAAAGTCAAACAGGTTTTGAATAAGTAAAGGACGAGTAAATGATGACAGAATTATCAGTTATCACTATCCCTTTAAGCATGTTCACAAAAATATATAGGTTGAAGTCAGAATTATTAAACCCCCTTTGAATTTTTTTCTTTTTTAAATATTTCCCAAGTGATGTTTAACAGAGCAAGGAAATTTTCACAGTATGTCTGATAATATTTTTTCTTCTGGAGAAAATCTTAATTATTTTATTTCGGCTAGAATAAAAGCAGTTTTTAATTTTTTAAAAACCATTTTAAGGTTAAAATTATTAGCCCCTTGAAGCTATATTTTTTTCCGATCTATAGAACAAACCATCATTATACAATAACTTGCCTAATTACCCTAACCTGCCTAGTTAGTGTCACTTTAAGCTGTATAGAATTGTCTTGAAAAATATCTAGTCAAATATTATTTACTGTCATCATGGCAAAGATAAAATAAATCAGTTTTTAGAAATGAGTTATTAAAACTATTATGTTTAGAAATGTGTTGAAAAAATCTCTCTGTTAAACAGAAATTGGGGGGAAAAATAAACAGGGGGGCTAACAATTTAGGGGGGCTAATAATTCTGACTATATGTGTTCTTACATGAAAGTAGTATAATATCTGAGTCTTTACAAGTTTCCTCCTGACATTTTGGAAAGAAAATAAAAGTAATTTCATGCAGTACTCACTTTTTTAAATGTTTATTCATTTATTTATTTATTTTATTTATTTTTGCCATTGTTGAACAGCTTGTAAAAAAACGAGACCTTCAAAATCCTGTGTTGTCTATGAAGGCCAGTAGATTGATTTTTATGAGATGCGAAGGTCTTGTGACATTTTTGCTGGGATAATCAAAAGGATGAAATGAATGCTTGCACGAGGTTCAGGATAATGCCGAAAAAGCCAATCTGCACTGCAATGTTGATAAATCATGCAAAGAAAAGGGATTAATTCAAACTCTAATCTTACATAGTCGGATATATAACCTATAGTCTCAAATATACTTTATAATCATACTCTCGTAATCTCAATTCTAATGACTTCGCCTGTCGACATGATGCCGCTGAATTGCAGAGCTTATGCAAACATATCCAAGGAAGTGTAATTTCTGTGCGAATTATCCTTTTAACAACGGACGGCAAGGGTCTAAAAGCTCATCACAGACACGCTGGGTTGTTTTCACTCTTGTATGATGTGTTGTTAGCCCTCTCATCATGACTAAACATCACCTCGCTGCAGGCTAATTGTGTCGGCGCATGTTAACTTGATTGAGGCCTTAGTGATAAATATCAATTATTTGACTCGTTGCATCTTTGAATAAGTAATTAGGATGCAGATTTGTTTAGTCAGCAGCTTCGTCTCGCTGTTCCACAAATACACACATATACACACGCTTGCTGTCGGCTTTCTTTCGTAGTCTGTTATGTTCGTCTGTCTCTCTTATAAGCACACAGACGTAGCCGCAAAGCTCAGCTATCGACATTTGGCACAAATGGAGTTGAAGCAGGAAATATCAGGTTATCATAATGATCTGTTCTTTCCAGATTAGGCAGGGTAGCGTATGGCTCTAACACAGGGGAGAGGAAAATAATCCACACACAAGCCCATTGTTCATGCGCGCTTACAGACATGCATAAAATCCACATTGTTGGGATCAGACAGTCTAATTTAAACATGTAAATAAGCAGATTGAAAGTTTTTAAAAAATTGATGTTTGTTTAAAGGGCACCTATGATCAAAATCATCTCTTAGGAGCTGTTTGGACAGAACTGTGTGTAGGTATAGTGTGTCCACAGTCGTATTGGGGTGATATAAAGACTCTAATAAGTCTCTTTTTTTTTATTTCCTGGCATTAAATTAAAATCCAAATCCCTCCCGTTTTGAGGCCCATCCAATGTGATGTAGGAATGCGGTTTCCCCGCCCAAATTGATTAACTTGATTGACAGCCGGGTATTAACATGTCTCCATAGTAATGCGTATAATCATATCAACAAGACAGGACATGCGCAAATCAATTGGGATTAAAAGATCTGTTCACCCCTCTGTGATCATCAATCATCATCAAATGTGATTAAGAATGAGTTTTACAAAATAAAACGTTTTTAAAACAGTGCATGTTTGTAATGAATTACAGCGATTTTACCGTCTTTACTTGATCACCACAGACGCATGTCAGTACAATTATAAAAGAAGACGCTTCAATCCCGGTTTGTGGACAAAAAATCATGTTTATTGTGTACATTAACGTAACGGATATTAATACAGCAGTGTATATTAACGTAAATCCTGTCACATTTGCGTGCAAAAACAGTGCAAAGTTAAACCTGTGCACTGTGTGTGTATGTGCGTAAACTTTGTAACGACATTGTGTGTGACTCATCGTTCTCATTGACTCATTAACTCTACAATAAATACATCAAATATTCATTGGGAAAGTTCTTACTGTAGTATTTCTCACAAACGTTACCTGAAATCTGCTTCCTTCATGTCTGTCATTGTGCTGTTTATCTGAAGCAGCCGAGGTGGAGATTGAGGCACACTCTGACAGACACATGGGAACGCTGGGTGGGGAGAAATAGCATTAAGGGCACAGGCAACAAAAACTGCTACAATGTGTTCAGAGCAGAAAATCCCAATATTCTGAAAGGTATAATAAATAATCTGATAAGTGTTTTGAGCTGAAACTTTACAGACACTTTACAGAAATAGGTGCCCTTTAAAAAGAACAATTAAACCCTGAGCATTATATATTGGTTTTTAAAGGTAAAACGTAAAAAAAAAAAAAAAAAAAAAAAAAAAAAAACGTTTTCTGCTTTCATTTGCTAACATTTACCAGAAACAAAATCTGATTTCAATACTGATACACTCACATAATTTTAATATTGGATAAATAATGTAATTAGTTGTAATGGGTTTCAATGGGACTATTTTGTCCTTAAGGTCCTGAGTGTCTATTAGTATTTGCCATCTATTTTGGCATAAAATAGATATATAAAAGAAATTATTAGTTAAATATTTAAAAAAAAAAGAATAAAAATGCACTTTTTTTGGCAAAATTTATGTGGTTTGTATCACAACACACAAAAGTTAACGGGATAGTTCGGCCAAAAATGACAATTTACTCCCCATTTACTCTCCAAATGAGTTCCTTTATTCTGTTGAACACAAAAGTAGATATTTAGATAAACCATCGACTTCCATAGTAGGAAGAACTAATACAATGGAAGTCAATGGTTACAGGTTTACAGATTTCTTCAAAATAGTTTTCAACAGAAGGCAGTCAAACAAACAAAACAAAGTCAAGAATAGCTATGTTTCCATCCACAGTTGATCTATCTATGGTTGATATAAACGCCAAGATGTGCATCAAGTTTGAAAATGCGCATAAAAACGTATGCGCATAACTGAGTAGGATATACCTTTAATTCGATAAGAAAAGATGCACATAAACTACGATGGAAACGCTTTTACCAAACAAATTCCAGTATGCGCATTAAAAAAAGGTCATGTGATTTTGTTATAAGAGATCATGTGATGATAAAAATGTGTGTAAATGGACAAACCAGCAGGTTGAGGACACTTTAAAACATCTGAAATGTTGGTCATTCTAAAACGTCTTAACCATTACAGTATTATTGTTATTATATTATTAATGACCTCTAGAACTGTTAGGAGTGTATGTGCTCCGCGTCTCATGCCTTCAAACGCCACCAAGTGTTCGTTGCGTGTTGTCATGATCTTCAGAGGCGCAAGTCATTTATTGAATAAGGAAAAGATTCACGCAGCTCCTCCTACCACAGAAAATTCCATTCTTACTTTTGATATTTGATGCCAGTTAATCAGGAAGTGACGATTTTCTTCTCTTTGACTCATTGGATGGAAATGCTGCTTTATTCGCACGTCTTTTATGTGATATTCCAGTTTTGCACATAAATTTAATTTGCTTCTTTGAATGGAGACAGAATTTTCATTTTTGGGTGAGCTATGGGTTTAAGACATTGCAGCCGTATGTGAATTTGCTCTTAACTCCTTCAAGATGCTAGCTTAGATGTTTTACTTTTTTTAAAGACACTAAAAAAGAAGACTTTTAGATAAAACCATGGTCTTCAGCTATTGTCACTTTATGAAGTGAGTCATAAAATACAGGCATAACAAAATGAATACCTGTGGTTTCTGACAACCCGGGAGCAAAACAATCAGTCTGTGCGAAGATTTGAACATTATTACAAACATTACTACAAACATTATTATTTCCTAAGAAGCCACAAGTAACAATTTTGTTTTGCCATCATATGACAGAAGCTGTTGAATTATGGGAATCACCACGCTTTAAGATAAAAATCTTTTTTAACGTTCTACCCAAGGAAAAGGCACTTATGTCTAGGATGGCCTGAAGGGGAGTAAATTTTAGCAGCAAATTTTCATCTTTTTGGGTGAACTGTTCCTTTAATATCTTTGTGGAAAAGGTCAAGTTTTCTGGCTTCCACTGAAGCAGAAGATGCTCTTTTCAAATCTTTCTAGCTAACATGGATCATCAAACTTTTGGAGGTTATTCCAGCTTGAGTGCGTGCTGTCAAAGAAGTAAAAATAAAAATGCATTAACAACAATGACGGTTTTATGTGGATAGCACAATTTAAGCAACAACTTTTTGTTAACCAACGGGCTTTTCAACAAGTAAACAGAAAGGGAACAGACAACAAACATTTTTAATAATAATAATAATAAAATAAAGCAATAATACATAAAAATTGTCTTGTACTTTTTTATATTAAGTTTTCTTTTAGATTTTGTAAAATACAGTCATTATAACATAAAATGAGTTAGAAAAATCGACTACACAAGCATTTTCACCAGTGATCTCATACTCATCTTTATGGATGTACTCTGTGTATTTGTGCGTTTGCGTATGCCTTGTGCTCATCTACGTATTTTCCTGATAATAATGTGTATTAGGGATTGCGTTAAGCTGCTGTGGAGTGTTTTCCAAATGAGGCAGATGGTGTGTGTGTGTGTCTGTATAGGTTTAGGGGTTTGAAGCGCTTCAGTTTTACATGAGTCAGAGATCAGATTGACCCATTTCTTCCACAGCAGAATCTTGACATGTGGAAACACACACACATTTGGGGTTTGTATGTGTCACCGTTTCCTTCCTTCGCTCCCCGTTTCCTACATCATAATGATTCCCTGCAGGAAGTGACACGTGTGGTCTTTTCTCTCTCAGCTGTGTAAAAGTGCAGTAGAGGAATTAAATATGGATAGGAGATGGGGGAGGCAGCACGGATGAGGGGGTCTGCAAGCACTCTCTCTCTCCTAATGATGTGATGCGATGTGACAAGCGTGGTGCTCGTGGGGGCAGAGTTACCATAGCGAATCCCAACACGCCCCCCATCTGTGGCAATCTCCCATGCACAGCATCCATATTTAATGCAACTTTTACTTAGTGCAGTTCAGCTGCCCACCCAACTCTCTCTCTCTCTCTCTCTCTCTCTCTCGTTCTCTTTCTTATATTTCAAAAGTAAGAGACATTATACATTTATGGGTTAGATGTTATAATTGTTGAGTTTACGCTAAAGTTTTCTGGCCTGTTGGAGAGAGAATGAGAGGCCTTTAGGAGATTTGATGTATTATCATATATTTCATGCTGTTTTTTGACATAAATTCTTACAGAATCTGTACTATGTATAACTTCAAGTTAGATTTCTTTCCTCATTTATTATAAATAGGGCAGATGCTCGTTTCTTCATCCAGATTTTCCTTTTTTTAAACTATCAACCCCCCATCAAAACAAAAAAACTTTTCTTCTAACTCATCTGACATCTTTAAAGTGTGTCAAATGACGCATTATTGTGCTAATGTAAAGAACAATTACTTTAGTGTCCATATATATATATATATATATATATATATATTTATATATATATATATATATATATATATATATATATATATATATATATATATATATATATATATATATATATATATATATATATATATATATATATATATATATATATATATATATGGTATATATACCTTAGAATTATAAGATTCTATGTATATGACATTTTTGTCAAAATTGAGTTATTCACTTATCAGGCCCATAGCCAGGGTGGTTAGGGAGAATTTGGAAAGAACCAGTTATGTTTACATGAATACAGAGAGTATGGGACAATTTCTGTTTGTATCTGACCACTAGTTTGGAATGTGTCTAAGAAAGGAGGCTGTCATTTAAAAACATAGCATACACACAAAACAGGTGGAAATGTGTGTACAACATTTGCCACGCAATCTAGAAAAAAAAATATTTTATATGTGCGTAGCTTGACTTAATTGAACCACTTTAAATCATTATATGAGCTGTAATCATTAATAAATAAATAAATAATTATTCGGATGTACGTCATTTTCTTTTAGATTGGTTTTTACACAAAGTTTAGAAATCAAGAACCTTGGGGTGTCGAGTAACACAATGGGCTCTATTTTAATGATCTAGGCGCAAAGTCTAAAGCGCAGGATGCAAAAGCATTTAGGGTATGTCCGAATCCACTTTTGCTTTTTTAGGGATGGAAAAATACGCTCTGCGCCACGGCGCGTGATCTAATGAGTTATGGGTGTGTTTTGAGAATAAACCAATCAGAGT
This sequence comes from Danio kyathit, assembly GCA_903798195.1. Classification (NCBI taxonomy): domain Eukaryota; kingdom Metazoa; phylum Chordata; class Actinopteri; order Cypriniformes; family Danionidae; genus Danio; species Danio kyathit. The sequence continues at coordinate 26,898,364 of LR812519.1, read as the reverse complement.
CTCATACCCATTCCCTTTAAGTATCAGTTGCGTCACACCATAGCGCATTTGCTATTTACATGGTGGATTTTGTAAGTGGTAAAACGAAACACTTCACTAGTGAGAAAACAGTTAAACAAACCATCTGCAGAATGAGACTCCTCCATTCAGCCTTTTTACTTTCTCTTTCTCTCTTTCGTGGATAAGGAAACGGTGTTGTACGCACTCCACTGAAAACATCCATTAGCCTACATATAAAATTTTGTTTATTAAGCGCAAAGATTTGTTTCAAAACTACTTCTAAATTCAGTTCTAATTTCCAGCAAACAAATAAATGAGCAATAATAACGAAGTGTGGTCAAAAAACTGAGTTAGCTTATATCCAAACACACGTGCTATGCCCCATATGGTCCAAAACCTGACAGGTGGACAAATCTAAGCTTGTTTTTATTAAAACAAATATAAATATGCATATAATAAATAATACTGCTAATGATAATAACATTATATAATAGCAAGTTGTCATGAATAAATTGAAAAAAAAGCCCCCTGAGACAAAGAAGGCATGGAGGATTTTCATATTTATGTAGAAAGTAATAATTTTTGTAATATTTTAATCCTTTAGTTCTTTTTCATTTGTAAAGATATTTGTGTATTGCTGTACATCCTGTGTGTATTAAGCAATGTGTAAGCGAGGCGCACAAATAACGCACTCTGCGCTGGACCTGCTTGGTCAATTGCACAGTCTATTTCAGTTCCTCAAAATAGCAACGCACCAACAATACGCCTTAACACACCTCTTTTCTAAACCGGAACACTCATAAGTCCACAAAGTGGTGCAAATAGATTTGCTATTTAAACAATGTGGCGCAAAACTGGAAAATTAGGGTTACGCTGGTCTGGAAATAGCAACAAATCACGCCGTACACAACTTGCGCCTTATTGCGCCGGGTGTAGGGCCCAATGAGATAATTTTTGTTGCTTATTGCATTTGCACTTTTTTTTTCAAAAATGTCCCACACACTTTATTTTCTCATTAATGTTCTTTTCATAAAAATCAAAACCAAACACATAGGCATGGGCTGATACAAGGTTCTGACGGTATAAAAACCTTGGATAAAAATATCACGGTTTAATGGTATGACGTTATTGTGATTACTGCTCTCAAATATGTTCTTCTGGGTAAAAAAACATAAATTTTTGTCCTATTAATCACAAAATATTACATGGTAAGAAACATTTAAAATATTTTGGAACAGTAAACATGTCAGGCTAAATAATTAGTTTACAAAACAGATTTCTTTACAACTTGAAAAGGCATCTTTGGAAATCTTTATTTTCTTGGATATAAAGTAAGTAATGCACTGCACTGTTCATGTGCACAGAATGCACATACGTAGCAGCATAGGATGTTGGTTCATAAGTGATTTGTTTCTCAAATGTTTGCTGAATCATGGGCTGACCAGTAGCTTTTGATTTAGAGGGTCTGCTGGAGATACTGTTGCCCTAAAAAAAAACTAAATAAAATAATTGTAAAAAGCATGTAAAAAAACCAAACACTTACATTTACCTTATGAATGGTATAACAGAAACTTTTTGTGGTTTTAAAACCTTCATGCCTACTTCAGATAGGCTTTTTTTCCAATGAATGTGTGCAATAATTTTATTTATGTACTGTAAGGGGTTACTAAGGTACAATAAAGCAGGATCAGTATCAAGATGCATCATAAAAAATATATAATGCACAGCTCTTGTTAAAAGTTTACAATATTTTTTCTCTGTTGTATTGCTTTTGAAGACTTAGAAAATAGTTTGGAGCTTATTTTTGAAGTTCATATATCATTCACTTTGCAACACTGTTAATTGGTTGTGTAAATGATGTTTCATCATACTTGAGGTGAACTATTTCTTTAACGCAAACAAGACGTGTCTCTCTCTCTGTCTGTGAAGGCTCTATGTTAAATGATATGTTCATGAATTGATTGACCACTCAGTAATTTGTTACCTGATCTTCAGAGAAAGTCTTACACGCAGAGCAGTAATTGATTAATGCCATTGATTCATGTCATGTGCAGTGCCACACACACATGTGACTGACAGATATGTTTGCCTTGTTCACATCTGCACTTTAGGTTATGAGTGCACTTACATCTTGGTGATCCACAAACTCAGACAAGCCAATGAGAGGATGGCCAGAGGTCACATGATCTACAGAAGCGCCTACCAGCCGGTACTACTGATTCTACTGAGCGCGCTCCAGCTGGCGCATATGCAATGTGAGTACACAGACATCAAATACACAGAAAAAAAGGCAGAATCCTCTGAAACTCTCAATAATTGCTGGCTCTTTATGTGAAATGTTCTTTCCTCACCATCGCAAAGGATAAATGCGCACTTTAACGCAGCTTACAGAGTAGTATGTAATGAAAAAAAGCAGGTTTCTGAACATGCAAAGCAATTTCACAATGCTAAACCAGTTGGATGGATTATAAAACTATCCAGCATTTGTTTCTTTCGCTGCACCAAATGTCCAGATGAATGTTTACAAGACAAACCGTGGCCTTCGCTGACTAAAGAAATGACGTCAGGGTTTAATACGCGAATTGCTATCCTTTCATTCAATGACCTTGAGAAACATTTGAGAAGATAATCGTGCATTACTCTCTGGTAGAAGAAGAGTGGAAAACTAGTGTTGCAGTTGAAAAAAAAAATAATTGAAATGCATAACAAATGATTGCATATTTATTATTGAACTGATGTATTATATTCATTGAACAAAAGTATGTTTAAGGGTACTTATGTTTAGCAATTTCCATATTGACAAAAGAATTGACAATTAAAATAAAAAATTAAAAATGATTACATATTATTTATTAAATAGATGTACTATATTCATGTAACCAAAAAATGATTAAGGGTACTTTCATGAGTTCACAGGCACAGATATTTGACTGAAAAGAGTATGCGTATTTGGCGTGCTGTCCTGGGAGAGGGTCTGAGCTCGGAAAGACACCTAACTTGTGTTATTCCCCTTATCAGGATAGAGAGAGATAGGGTCAGAGTGCATTGTCTAGCCCTGCTCCAGAACACTCCACCCTCAGATTTAAGTAAGTTTCGGGTTTAATAGTGTGGAGTTGGGGTAGTGGAGGGATGCTGAAATCAAGAGAAAACTGAGGTATGACGTGTTTGACTATTTATACGGGTTTGGTCTTGAGCTGATTGGATAATAGAATGATTGCCTGTGATGAATTAGCCTCGTCAAAGACCGATTGTGCTCCTCCCGAAATTTGTTTATGAAACATCACTATGTTTAGCAATTATCATATTGTATTTTTTAGGATTTTCAGGTAACACACTTATCCCTGTATACACTGTAAAAATAATGACACAAAGTGATGACCACAAATGTTTAACCTATTTGAATATTTTTAGTAAGTTTGATAGATGAAAGTTGAGATGACTAAAAAATTTAAGGCAGCAAGAATTGCTTACAGTGTGCAAGTTCACCAATGTTACAGATAAAAAAAAATACTAAACTCATAGCTCGTAAAATGTTCAACACAGACTCAGAAATTAAGTGTTTTATTTTATGGGAATCCTTGGCTCAAATAAATGCATATCATGCATGATTAAAAATGCCTGATTGATTTTTTTTGGCAAAGTATTTTGATAATTAGCATTTTTGAATACTTTACTTTTGCTAATTTGTCCCAGCATTTTCTCCTGATCAAAACCAAACTACAGAAGAATTTCTTGGAGTCTAAATATAAAAATATGAGCAATTTTAAAACAACAAAATGTTCAAAGTTTCTGTCATCAACCAATCAACTTTGAGCATCTATTTGTTTAAAGGGATAGTTCACCCAAAAAAGAAAAATTCTGTCATCGTTTACTCACCCTTTATTTGTTGAAAGTATATTTTTTTGGAGTTTCTTCTATTAAATACAAAAGAAGATATTTTGAAAAATGTTGCAAACCTGTAACAACTGACTTCCATAGTATTTGTTTTTCTTACTATGGAAGTCAATTGTTTCTAACATATTTCAAAATATATTCCTTTGTGTTCATCAGAGGAAAGAAACTCAAACAGGTTTGGAACCACTTGAGGGGGAGTAAATAGTGAGTACATTTTCATTTTTGGGTGAACTATCAATGGAGGCTGCTCAGAACAGAATTTTGTGAAAACGGGCTACCGGTGGGTACCATTGTGTTTTTCAAGATAATAAATGATTGTATGTTTGCACTCTTTTCTCAAGCAAAGTTTTTGTTAAATAATTTGGCATCAAACGATCTTTTCACTCAAAAAAAAACAGTAAAAATGTTTAGACTGCCAAAGACAATAATACAGTAGTTACAAAGCAGATTTTTTGCATTAGAAAAAATATAGGGTCATTTACAAAATGGAATGAATAGATATACACACAAAAGCATATAAATTATTAAATAAATAAATCAATTATTTAAAAAAACTCATGAATTCACAAAATTAGGTGAGCACATGCGGCATGATTCTACTCTTTTTTTTCTATAAACACAACATTAAGGACTAATAATGTTGTTTAACTTCTGAAGATTTGTAAGGTTCTTTTTCCTTTACATTTTTGTCATCATATATGTCTTGTATGTCACCATTTTCCCTTATTTTAAAACGTGCACAGATTATTGTTACATAATGGGTTTTTATTCTTCCATGTCTGCAAAAACTATAATAAAAAAAATATCTAATATATAATAATATTATAAAAAACAAACAAAGCATATAATTCTAAACAAGCATGCAAACTTTTATGGATGTAAGGTCAAAGGTGGAGTTATAACACTAACCATAACCCTAACTCTGAAACAAAAACAACTGTATTTTTAAGTAAATTTAAAAAAGCACATTTTTTTCACTCATTTAATTGGTAACATGATTGCAAATGATTTTAAATATACATTTTTACACTTGTGTTTCAGTGCATTATTGTGCTTAGACCCGGTTAATTGCTGCTTGCAGCTATATATTAATAATTATATTTAATTACTGTATATACAGCGCTCAACATATACTGTATGAGTACACCTCTCACAAATCTCTCATTTAGATTCATATTCTCTATAGGAAGCTTCACAATATTATGTTTGTGCATATATATTAGAAAATACAAAATAGCTTATGATAACAGTCCAAAATTAGTAGCCAAATTTATATGTTAGGGAAAAAAATATTAAATAATAAAAAAAAAGAGCAAAATTCAAGAGAAAATGTAGAAAAAATTTATAAAATGTAAAATTTTTGTAGTTTGTAATATTTCACATGAATTTAAATTTATTATTTTTCTATTCCTAAAGATGTTCGGTGACGAAAATATTATTTTAATCAATATATTCTTTTAATAAATCTATTTTGTTCAAATACACCAAAGTATATTACTTATATTCACTGAGAAATGGATAATGGGGTGCACTAATTTATGTTAAGCACTGAATTATATATTAACTATTATAAATACAGTGATTTTAATATTTTATAATTATTCTAAAAAAATAAACCACGTGGTCTTTGTTTCGTAAAAATGGAAAAGTAGCTGCACGTACGGGCTATCTTGTGTAAGTGTTATCTGTGCCGGTGCGATTAAAGCTTGTAAAGTAAAGATGAAGAGATTTGCACATCATCTGAGGTGATGACACTAACATTCACCCACGCTCTCACTTCATTGTTCCGCTTGAACCTGAACTGAACCTGATCTGTTAGTTACACATGCCGTTAGTTTAGAGCTGCTGGTCAGTGGGTTATAGAGCAGATTAATGTGACATCATCCTTAGGCCATGTGGATTAGCAACCAGACTACGTCAATCACACTGCTTATCTGCACTTTTCTCATCTACAAGAGTTAATTCACTACGTCTTTCATACAGTATTAACTGTAATGCACTTTAATGCATATAAAGTCCCAGTCTGATTGTGAAAAAGGGTTAAATCAGGTTTGAGGTCATTGGAACTTTTAAAGGAACATTCACGCATGATTTGTCAGGGGTGCGTTTCCTAAACAACGACATTACTCGCAGCTGAACTATCATAGTACGATGCATAATTTTGGAAAAGAACGAGTTTCTTTGTTGCAGATCCATCGTTTGAACCACGATAGTTATAACGTAAAATGTCCATTTAAAAAAATAATCCAATATTAGTTTTAGTAAAAACATGCACTCGTTTTCCATATTAATTGAAATATACAGTTGAAGTCAGAATTATTAGCCCCCCTGAATTATTCGCTCCCCTTTTTACTTTTTTCCGCCAAAAATAAATAATTTCTAGCCGAAATAAAACAAATAAGACTTTCTCCAGAAGAAAAAATATTATCAGACATACTGTGAACATTTCCTTGCTCTGTTAAACATAATTTGGGAAATATTTAAAAAAGAAAATAAAATTCAAAGAGGGTTCAATAATTCTGACTTCAACTGTATGTAAACGACACATATAGGGCCTACACATTTGTAGTTGCAAGCGTACAAGTTTACAGTACAGTTTGTGAATGTTCGTTGGAACGACGGATTTGGGAAATGAAAAATCAACTAACTTTGTTTGTAACGATGGAACTTGCGACCATAGTTGGCTAATAATGGTTTTCGGAAACGCACCCCTGGTCAGGAAATAAAATTCAAGGGTCTTGAAGTAGGAGGTTTTTTTTTTCAATTAGACGTGTCTTTTTGCCAATGGTTGGCTGTTATGTTATTTAAACGATATCATTAATGACTAAATTCACTTATTTAAAATTCAATTTTTGCATTTAATTTTTTAACACTACAATTTTTTTAATATGTGATAGAACATGAAAAATAATATCATCATGAGTTGACTGAATTTATGTATTATTTGTTAATTAATTAATGTAGATCCAATAATATGTAATTGTAATTTTTGGTAGAACATGAAATAATTATCAGCCACAATAAAATTAATTAAAATAAAATAAAATAAAATAAAATAAAATAAAATAAAATAAAATTAAATTAAATTAAATTAAATTAAATTAAATTAAATTAAATTAAATTAAATTAAATGTTGTTTTAGGAACTTTAATGCTAAATAATTTATTTTATTTAGTGGAAATATTTAGAGTATAACCATAGCAGGGCGACGCAGTGGCGCAGTAGGTAGTGCTGTCGCCTCACAGCAAGAAGGTCACTGGTTCGAGCCTCGGCTGGGTCAGTTGGCGTTTCTGTGTGGAGTTTGCATGTTCTCCCTGCATTCGCGTGGGTTTCCTCCGGGTGCTCCGGTTTTCCCCACAGTCGAAAGACATTCGGTACAGGTGAATTGGTTGGCTAAATTGTCTGTAGTGAATGAGTGTGTATGGATGTTTTACCATAGATGTGTTGTAGCTGGAAGGGCATCCGCTACATAAAACATCTGCTGGATAAGTTGGTGGTTTGTTCCGGTGTGGCGACCCCAGATTAATAAAGGGACTAAGCCGAAAAGAAAATGAATGAATGAATGAATGAATAACCATAGCAAAATATTATTGGTTTTGCATATCATTGAATGTATATAAATATTAGTGCTGGGCAAAAATGTATCGCATTTAACCGCATTCCAAATAAGAGATTCATTCATTCATTTTCTTGTCGGCTTTGTCCCTTGCGGGGTCGCCACAGCGGAATGAACCGCCAACTTATCCAGCACGATTTTACGCAGCGGATGCCCTTCCAGCCGCAACCCATCTCTGGGAACTTCCACACACACATTCACACTCATACACTATGGACAATTTAGCTTACCCAATTCACCTGTACTGCATGTCTTTGGACTGTGGGGGAAACCGGAGCACCCGGAGGAAACCCACGCGAACGCAGGGAGAACATGCAAACTCCACACAGAAACGCCAACTGACCCAGCCCAGCCGAGGTTCGAACCTGCGACCCAGAGACGTTCTTGCTGTGAGGCAACAGCACTACCTACTGCGCCACTGCGTTGCCCAAATAAGAGATTATTTTGACATAATATAAATATATGTGTGTAAACTTTGTATATTTGTTATGTATATATACATACACACATGCATGCATATATTTATAAATGCAAAAATGTTTATTTACAGTTAGATATAAAATAAATATGTATATGATACAAATTATATATACATTTAAATAACTTTGTAACAAAATTGTTTTGTATAGTTTTATAGTAAATATAAATAACACACAGACACATATATATATTATGTCAAATTTCTGTTTTGGAATCAATTAATTGCGAATAATCTTTGCCCAGCACTAATAAATATATTATTTATGAATACAATATTATTAAATGCCCATTTTGCACTTGTTAATACCCTTCATGTAGCCTTCAACTTGTTTATTCTGGAGATTTGAAATACTAAAGGAGAAGTTTCCTATCCTGTCTACTAAACTGTGCCATAATTCTCATTCTGACCCAGTACGAGTTAATTATGTGCCACTTTATACAAACCACTGATGTGTTTTTTTCTCTGCAGCTGGTCCTCGCTTCACTCGAACTCCCACTGATCAGATAGGAGTTCAGGGCGGCGTCGCCTCCTTCGTCTGTCAGGCCACCGGAGACCCACAACCTAAAATCACATGGAGCAGAAAAGGCAAAAAAGTCACCAACCAGAGATTTGAGGTACGAACACAAACACACGAAAACCTTACAGACAGCTTGCTTACACATTCACATAGTTGTAACACTGCTAAAGTGAGATTCCCCTAGTACACGTCTTGTAACTTCACACATTTCTGTCCTATAAAGACAACAGCTATTCAGGGAGTCGCTGACACATTTTTTTTTCTTCTGTGTGTGTTTGTTTGTAGGTGATAGAGTTTGAGGATGGCTCAGGGTCTGCGTTGCGAGTGCAGCCGCTTCGAACCCCCCGTGACGAGGCTATTTATGAATGTGTTGCTTCTAATGAAATTGGGGAGATCAGCGCCTCTACGCGCCTCAGCGTTCTCCGCGGTACCATCACTTCTCAATGCAAACTGCTTTAAAACATGGCTGGTGTTCAGACTGCTTAAGTGCTTTCAGTGAAAATTGCCTGATTCTAGACGTTAGTGAAAATGACTGTTGTTTTTAGAGTAACTAACATTGAAGTTCAGTTAAAAAGCAATTTGAATGTGCAGGCAATGGTTTTCATGTTGTTGAGAAATAATCAATTTAATGGTCAGCATACATATATACAGTTGAAGTCAGAATTATTAGCCCTCCTCCTGTGTTTTTTCCCCAATTTCTGTTTAACAGAAAGAAGTTTTTTTCAACACATTTTTAAATATAATAGGTTTAATAACTAATTTCCAATAACTGATTTCTTTTAAAGGGTCATGAAACACCAAAACACATTTTTTTGAGCTGTTGACAGCCATATATGTGTCCCACGCTTCTATAAACACTATTAGGACACATATATTTCACTAAAAAGTGAAAATGGGTTGTTTTTGTGTTATTTTGAGCAAATTCGTTCTTCCAGTTTGGAACGAATTTTTGAAGCTGCGTCACGATCATTAGATACTTGCGTGTAATCCAGAGTGGAGAGTGGATGTCTGTACCTGCGAGTGCATCTTGACGTCTCTGAGGGCGCGACATTAATTCATGAGAAAGACTTGGTTAAAACCAATCAGCGCGCTCTATTGTGTATGCGGTGCAACTTCATTAATATGCATGATAGCCACAAAAACTGTTTTACCTGTTACAGTGTTTAGACGACAAAAGAACGAGAATTTGGAGACATGAGTTGTCAGTGGTGCATTTATTATTGTGCTGCATTTATTATTGTGCTGCAACTAAGGTTTTGTTTTCATTTTCCTGCTATGAGAGCTCAGCTGGACTCACGTGTGGATTACAGTGCACGCGACAAAAAAGCGTTTGTAAGGATCATTTTTACCCGAGAGCTTTTCGCATCTGGAAATAATTAAATCCGGATTTTCCACTTGTCTCCTTTTAAAAAAGACACGGTTCCAGTGTGTATTGATTGTCCTGTGTCTACAGATTTGGTAAGTGTGTGTGAGAGCAGTGCCCTTTGTTTGTTCATTCAGATGGCAAAGTTACTTCGTATCGTCAGCAGTGCTCTTTCAGTTTTTAAAGACATACCTCAGTCAAAATGATTTAGTTACTAAGTTTACAGTATGTTAAAATCACTGCAATATTAAAGTACAATATTATAAACTGAAAGATCCGCTGTAAATGCTGCTCTCCTAGTGTAAACATGTAAACACCACAATCAAACTTTTACTGTCGTGTAGCATTTTGTGACAGGATAGTCTATACACACGCGGCTTTCTGACGCTACCTACCGAGTGCATCTAAGTTATCGATTTTTTTTAGGTTTTGTTTCTCCCAATCGCCGTGCGGTATCAAACATACCATTAAAACTCCACTCTCCAGCAGTTCCTCGGTTTCAATATCTCGTTTGTCACAGGGGACATGCAGGAAATCAAGTCGACAAATTAATAATTTGGCAAATAATTTGATTACTGATGTCCCTGGAAACACAGTCATTGTCTTTCTCCCCTGCGTCTGTGTGTTTGTTTTGCGTCGCATGTGTCCAAATGGAAACTCCCATATTTGCAAATCCTTCCCTCTTTCCCTCCCCCGACACTCCCACCTAAACAGAGCTGGACACGCCCACTTTCCTGACTTTTTCCAAACTAGAGGCGTGAAAACACCCTGCTGAGGCAGGGGTTTCGTGACCCTTTAACCTTGCCATGATGACAGTACATAATATTTTACTAGATATTTTTCAGGACACTAGTATTCAGCTTAAAGTGACATTTAAAGGCTTAACTAGGTTAATTAGGCAAGTTACAGTAATAAAGCAAATCATTGTATAACGATGGTTTGTTCTGTAGAAGATTGAAAAATACATATTGCTTAAGGGGGCTAATAATATAGACCTTAAAATTGTTTTTAAAAAATTAAAAACTGCTTTTATTCTAGCTGAAATAAAACAACTTTACAAATTGCAAATGTTTTGAACATCTCTGTAGTAGGCACAGCTTCTAAAGAAGTAATAAAGAATGCTGTATTTATCAAATTAGTTGAACAAGGGTTGTTGTGTGAAGAGAGTAAGCATAAAACTGAAATGGAGAAGAGCGCTGTTGAGGCTGTTGCGTCAGCTGATTCAGTTCCATTTGAATTTGACCTTGTGTTACAAATAAAACTTGAAGAGTTAGAGTTACAAATGAAACGGCAAGAACACGAAAATCATGAACTAGATGACTCAAAAGGAAGAAAAGATCTTTCACAAATTGTTCCACTTGTTGTAACTTCTGCATTGACTCAGTCTAGAGATGAACACATCAGCTATTCGATTCAAGTAAGCATATTAAACTCATTCCTCCTTTCAGAGAGTTAGAGGTCAACTCATATTTTATGGCGTTTGAGCGAATCACTGCTAAGCTTAAGTGGCCTTAGGATATGTGGGCATTAATGCTGCAATGCAAATAGTTGGTAAGGTGCAGGAGGTTTGTTCTTCTTTACCCATTGAAGAGTCTTTAAATTATGACTTGGTGAAGGCTACAGTGTTGCGGGTTTAAGAACTTGTCCCCCAAGCATACTGTATAGACAAAAGTTTTGTAATTATACTAAATCTGTGAAGCAGACATTTGTTGGTTTTGCACGCAACAAGAAAGTTTTGCTGGAGAAGTGGTGCGCTGCATCTAAAACGACTACTTTTGAGCAGTTACAAGAAGTTGACTCAAAACAACAGACTTTCTCCAGTAGAAAAAATATTATAGGAAATACTGTGAAAAAAATCCTTGCTCTGTTAAACATCATATGGGAAATATTTGAAATAGAAAAATCTTAGGAGGGCTAATAATTTTGACTTCCACTGTAGGTGCAAAATTAAACTCCTAGCGTTTTATATAAGCTTCAAGCTTTGTAAAATGTTTTTAATAGCAAGGATCCCAAAATAGTGATGTCCTAACCAGCTTTTTAAATTATAATGATTGCTTGCTGTATAATTTTATGTATAATGACCCATCACAAAAAAGCATGTACTGCATAATATGTTTTGTTTCATTTAAAACTGTAGTGTTTTAGGATTATTATTGTTAACTAAGACTGAAATCATAACCTGATTAACATGTTTTTTACTTATATTGAAAGCAGTCATTTTGATTTCAATTTAAAACTAAACTAAAATAAATATAGCCCTATTTTTTAGATGACAAAGATAAAGCAAATGACAAATGCTACAACCAACATTACTTAAAGCAGGGATCATCAACTATATTTGTCAGAGGGCCAGAGTTTTACCAGGCAGTCTCCTTGGGGGCCGGACCCCATGAAGAAAATCAAATAAAAATCTCATTTCGGCTTAACATTGTTTAATGTTTATACCTTTTCAATTTCATTATAAAACTGAAGGCATTTGATTCAGGCTCCCATCACCTATACCACAGTCAACCACTAGGAGTGATAGATATTTTGCCTCAACTCAATTACGCTAAATCAACAAGGGGAAATGTAACTTTAGCCACTGATTAAGCACTGTGAGTAGCCCGTTTCAGTGATTTGTGATTTAAATTCAAGTCCATTTAACTTTCATTTGATGTGCGAACATTATTTGTGACCTGTTTTGTTCTGGTAGCAGGCTATTTATTTACCATTCTATTTTAAGTTGTGCCAGATTGTTTTTCCTCCTTTTTTGTCCTGAGGCAGACATCCCAAGTCTCCCGGAAGTTCTGTGAGTCTCCCGCAAATGCATATAGACTCCCGGATGCCTGCAAACGAATGATAATCTCTTGGAAATCGCGCATCTTCCTCCCGCTCCTCAAATACGTCGCACACCTCACTCCACCGCATCCGTCCTTGCTCTTCATCACACACACGTTGCGCGCACTCCGCCTACACCCCACCCGGTCTTCACTTGCGCTAAAACCTGTTTGAAACAATAAATGCTTAATGCCGCATGGTCTGTCTGAGTCTGTCCTCATTTCGAAATGTAGCCTAAATATAGTCATAAATGGTGGTTATTCTGACAGGAGACTCAGTTGTTGTTATTTTTAGTTGCTTTAATAGTGTGGACCACTATTTTCTTTTTGATCCTCACAATTTTGGAATCCAGTCGCGGGCCGGATTGAATGGATCAGCGGGCCGGAATTGGCCCGCGGGCCGCCAGTTGATGATCAGTGACTTAAAGTTTTGTTCAAATTTGAATTAAATATAAAATTTAAAAAGCTTAAATGATAAAAAATTCATTTCGTACTGTTTTACTTCCTAAATTCTGACTTCAGAAAAAAACATTCAAGGATATAAATAATATGGAAGGTGGTTTAAAATTTGTTAATCAGTTAATTAAAATAGTTGACAATAAATCTTAAAGAAATTAGAGTACAATGAAAAAGACTTGATTAAGTAAAATGGACATCAACGAACCGAGGAAGGTGTTAAGCCTAAACGGTTGTGTTTATATTTCCGAACAATGTGAAAGAAAAAAATCTAATGCAATTTCTCAATGAGATCATGACTTTTTGAGCTATTCTGTTTATAAGATTAACACACCAATCAAACAGCACAAGACGCAATGCATACTTCACTATTGAATTAAGTTACATGTAAAAAAAATAATAGAAAAAAAGAGTCCTAAATTGTCTTGTACTGTGAAACACAAGATATTTTGTAGTTGCAGTCTGTATAGATAATAGTAGAGGCTGTAAAACAACAACAAAAAATAATAAAATGAAATAATGTGTGCTATTTTGCATAACTTATGCACAAATAATATCACCCTTGTAAAGATCCAAGCTGTTCACTGAAGGTGTGACTGTAGTGTTTGTTTGTTTGTTTATTTCAGAGGACCAGCTCCCTGCGGGTTTCCCGTCTATAGACATGGGCCCTCAGCTGAAGGTGGTGGAGCGGTCTCGCACCGCTACCATGCTGTGTGCAGCCAGCGGGACGCCTGACCCCGAAATCACCTGGTTTAAAGATTTCCTGCCCATTGACACACACACTCACGGCCGCATCAAACAGCTGCGCTCAGGTGTGTGTGCTGAAGGAGTCATGCTCTCTCGGCTCTTATTCTCCTCATTTGTTTAAAGGTGCACTTAAGAAATGTCCAGCACACATTTAATGGACATCATTTACATATATTTCTAAAAGGATGTGTCTCACTTATATGAGATAAAAAGTCATTTTTTCTGTAGCTTTATGCTTGATGAATGAGGAGGATTCTTATTAAGGTCACAGGATCTGAGTTTTGCAGACTGTGCTAATAACAATGAAATGTGTGATTCAAATACATGAGCCATTAGGGATGGACCAATATTACAATTCTGGCTAATGTGATCATTATACTGATTAATATTTTCAAATTGTGCCAAAAATATATATTATTTTCATTTTAGTCTAGGAAAAACACATTATGTTCATTAAGAAAAAAATCATTAGATGGTTAATGAAGTATATGATGTATTGAAGTATACAGTATATTGATTATATTTTGAATATATTATTGATATATTGATTAAAATGTATTTCTAAAGAAATATTTACTGTATATGCGGTGTTCTTTTAAAGATTTTTATTCATTAATCAAATCACATATGAAATTAAGCAGTTTTTTATAAGAAATAGAAAACAAGCCAGCAGGCACAGGATGTCAACATGACTTCAAATTGACGTAGTACCCTAACGTCGTGGGACGTTGCATTTTGATTGGAAATGAAAATCAGGTTGACATCAGAACCCAACTTCAGGCCGACGTAAAAGTGTCAACAATGTCCAACATCAGACAACCAAATATCAATTTCTAATGATGTTACAGCTTGACGTTGTGTGGACATTACCAATATGACGTCTATCAGACATTGGATTTTGGTTGCCATACCTGACAAATAAATGTCAGTATTTGACGTTAATATGACGTTGGTATAAGATGTTGGCTCGACGTTGGATTTTGGTCACTTTCCAACACAACCTAAAATCAACCAAATATCAACGTCATTTCACGACGTTATTGGACGCCAAAATAACATTGTTCTTAGACACTGGCGACCTAAATCTAACCTAATATTAACATCTTATGATGGTGTGTGTCTCCTGGGAATGATTTAACTTGTAATAATAGTACATAATATTGTCAGTTTTTTATTTATATTTTTATTGCATTTTTACTTGTATACCTATTCTACACGTGCTGTATACATATAGACTTCAATACTACAGCGAAAGAACAAAAACTGAAGAAAGGGGAAAAATACAAATAAACAAATGAAAAAAACAACAACAATTTAAAAAAAAATTATATATTTTATATTAGTATACATTATGACCTCGCTTCTTATTCATTGATCAACACATTTTCAACTCCACCACATTTTAGGAACAATTTGAAAGATCTTAAAACTTCCTTAAAATGTGTCTTTTACCACATTTTTTTATTACATGAATGTACTTTAATGGTAAGCAACATTTAAATGCTTACATATTTAGTGCACCTTCTGTAATCTTAACGAATCCTATTTCTAAAAGTACTTCAAAACAAATCAAAAACAGAAAATAGAATATAAATTAAAAGACATGAAAAAGTGAAAAGAAAGCAACACTGCTAGACCAATGCAACAATCCTTTTTTTATTCAATTCAGTTCAATTCATCTTTATTTCTATAGCGCTTTTACAGTGTAGCAGCTTAACAAAGTTTTAGTAAATTGAAACTGTGTCAGTTCAGCTTTCAGTCCATTTTTTATTCATCAATAAAATCTCATATGAAACTTAAGCAGTTTTTCTAATGGAAAGAAAACAATTATTTAACTTTATTATTTAAGTTTTTTATCAATTCTTAAATATTTTTTATTGCATTTACTGTGCACTTATACATATGGACTTCAATACTACAGAGAATGAGCAAAATTAAAGAAAGGGAATTTTTAGAAAATAAAATAAAACAACAAATTAATAGGGACAGCATGGTAGCTCAGTGGATGGCACTGTCGCCTCACAGCAAGAAGGTCGCTGGTTCGAGCCTCGGCTGGGTCAATTGACATTTCTGTGTGAAGTTTGCATGTTCTCCCCGTGTTCGCGTGGGTTTCCTCCGGGTGCTCTGGTTTTCCCCACAAGTCCAAAGACGTGCGCTATAGGTGAATTGGATAAGCTAAATTGTCCGTACTGTATGTGTGTGAATGAGAGTGTATGGATGTTTCCCAGTGATGGGTTGCAGCTGGAAGGGCATCTGCTGCCTAAAACATGTGCTGAATAAGTTGGCAGTTCATTCCGCGGTGGCGACCCCTGATTAATAAAGGGACTAAGCTGAAAAGAAAATGAATGAATGAATGAAAAATTTAACAACAAATGAATAGGGACAGCATGGTAGCTCTGTGGTTAGCACTGTAGCCTCATAGCAAGAAGGTCGCTGGTTAGAGTCCCGCCTGGGCCAGTTGGCATTTCTGTGTGGAGTTTGCATGTTCTCTCCATGTTGGCGTGGGTATAAGTGGATTGGGTAAACAAAATTGGACGTAGTGTATGAGTGTTTGTGAATGTAAGTGTGCATGGGTGTTTCCCAGTGCTGGGTTGTGGCTGGAAGGGCATCTGCTGCGTAAAACATATGCTAGAATAGTTGAATGAAATGAATGAAAATATGAATATTAACATATTTAATATTAATGTTAAATATAAATATTTAAATTTAATTCAATTAAACTGTTAACTCCATGTATTTTAATTGCATATTTTTAGAAGCATAATTCTAAAAGTACTTCAAAAACAGAAAATACAATATCAATTTAAGACACATCATAAAAGAGAGAAAAAAATGGCAGAACAATGCAACAATCCATGACATCCAACAACTTTCATCTAACAGACTTACTGTACACACAAAACCTCTCTGAGTGCACCTTTAAAGAAATCCTGTAGCCTAGTATCCTATCTCACACACACACATACACACACATACACACCCATACACACAAACACAAATACACACACACACACACACACACACACATACACACTCACACACACACACACAGTCTCAAACACACTGTTTTTGCTGTGTGAGAACCTTAAGTGATAAATGTGCTGTCTCTCTTTCTGTGTTTTAATCTACAGAGTCCTTTGGTAAGTGTGTTATTCTGAGGCACAACACACACTCACAAATGTTCACGCACAAAAACACACAAACATGTCGTTACTGGTAAAGCGCATGATATATCTCTATAATGAACTCCCCTTAACAATATAGTCACCCTCTCTCCACGCACATAGCCATGTTAGTATAATCTGCTAACACACACAGCACTCACATATACTGTATCTACTGTAGTAGTAGTTAGTCCTCCTTACCCGAGCGCTGCCCCTCTAACATGTGGTATCGAGCCTCTCGCTTCCACTTTCACTTACGTTTTCTGGCTCCCTCCTTCACTGGCTCACTCTTTCACTTTTCCAAACGCTCACTGCCCTCGGCATTGGATTTCCTGCATCACAACCCCCTCTCACTCTTTCAGATCTCTCTCTGTTTCTCTCTTTCTTTCTCTCACTTTGTTGCCTAGATAGGTTTGAATGTCCAAATGCTGAATGTTACAGTGGCTTCTCACCCAAAAACCGTGGCCTTTTTTGGCTTTCCTCTCTCTGGGCTTGAGTCTACCTGTCTTAAGTCTCTGTGTTCTTTTCAATTCACTTTCATATGGATTTTATGATTGGCTTTCTTAGAAAACGGAGCTGTCATCATGAGGTTGTGCTATTATTACTGACAAAATTTTCTGTCATGTTTATAATTTGGTGAAATAATGGTATCTTTTATTGCGATATTGATATAGTCGGAATTTTAGTGGAAAGAGGCTTTTATTTGCAGATTCGTAGCTTTTTGTTTACATTTCAAATCCATTAAAAAGCCAAGTTTTCAAATGTGATGTGGAAATCTGGTTATGAAATCACAATTTGCGAATAGTTGCAATTAAATGCCAGATGGTTCTGCGCATCTTATCATAAACACCTAGGCCCAGTTTCACAAACAGCGCTTAGATTAAGCCAGGACTAGGCCTTAGATAAATTAGGCTATTTAAGCCACATATATAAAATGGCTTTAGAAAAATATATTACTGGTGTGCACCTGGAGACAAAAAAATGACACTGACGTATTTTAAGGCATCTCACTGCAAGTTATTTTGAGTTGAGACAGCTCAAACATGCAATTTAATCTTGACTAGCCTTAAATCTTGTTTGTGAAACCGGGGGCTAATGTTTACATTTTGTTAGCTAGCATGTTAGCGGCTTTATACACCAACCTGCTGCTTTCAAAACTGTTTAAGATGAATTCTTCTCATGAAACCATCATATGATCTTACATAGCAGATCATCATTTACGTTTCAGACGCTTTTGTTACACATGTTAGCTAGCATGCTTACAGCTTAGCATTTAAGAAGAAACTCCAAGTTCACCTCAATGGGGTATATGCACAGCTAGTGTTTTTCAGCCAATGATAAACTTCCGGTGAAAGCTAAATGTGACTATTTTCAATTTCAGAAAGTTCCTTTTACAGCATCGATGTTGTAATGTCATTAGAATACAATCAGTTAAATGGACTTAAGCATTCATTTAGTTGTTCAAGCGTAAAAGGAGATGAAAGACCGTGTAACTGCTAGCGCCAGCAGGCTAGCGCAGAAACTGAGAAATACTGGGGTAAAATAAACTGTCATATTTTAAAGACATGGCAGGGGGAATTGGAATTTAATGCAGTGCTTCTTGTCCAGTCTGAGACCCACTTCATATTGTGTATCTATCAGACAATGTCGATCACTGATTTTTATAAAACGTGGCAATTTTATAATGGAAAGACAGTTCACCTGAAGAGCTGGGGCTGGCTGGCTGGCTGAAAAATAAAAGTCTGTGTGCATATACCCCATTTTAGCCTAAACATTTGTTCAGATTTCTTCATCTTGTAAAAAGACTGCTAATGTGTTATACGTGTTTTACCGCTTTGTTTGACTCTGCATATATTTGCAAGTCTTTACTTCTGTCAGTGAACCTCAATTTCTTTTCCCATGTAATGAATCAGTTATGACTCCACAACATCTAATCACCCCTTATTGGTGAAAAAAGCAGCATATGCGAGTAAGGTATGGTTTGATGCTTGTTTGCTGGTTCTTTACAGCAATGGACCATCTAGAACCAACATAAAGCAGCAAACTAGCACCAAAACATACCTTACCCACATATGCTAGTTTAGTTCAGTCTGCATGCTATCTGAATTGACAGATTTGGGATGATCACGCTTGGGATGATCAATGATTTTCTCATTGGGGGATATAAAGCAATAAATGAAACACCTTTAATAGTCAATGAACAATAAATTTGGATTCACTGTTAATAAAGGTTATTTATTTTCATGGATTGTTTTATGAAGAACTTTAATATCTAACCACAAAAGGTTCTTTGCAGTGGAAAAAGGTTCTTTTAGATCAGGGGTGCCCAAACTTTTTTATATGAAGGGACAAAAAACAAATATCATTGAGAGCCATGGGCTGAAGATAAATATAGCAAACTATTTTACATTAAAGTTGCCATGGGCAAGTCCCTAATTCATTTAATAATATTTAAAAATAAATAGAAAATCTCACTTTGAATCATATTGCAATAAGAACATAAACAATCAAATTTATAAGACACATTTCACATTTATCACATTTATAAGTGGAGTTCAATCCTGAATACACTGGTCAAGCAGATTTGTTTTTGCCTTGATTTGCTCACCAAAGTCTCTGCATGGCCCTCTATCCATCGGGTGACAGTATGTACAATTTAAACTAAATTACAGCATTTAAATTGAAACACTTAATTTCAGTTAGCTTTTTTGTAGCTTAATAATTAAACAAACAAACAAATTAAAGGTTGCGTTATATTTGAAATGGCAATTTCTAAACCATCCCTACACTGTAATCCCAAAAAGTTAAGGTAACTCAGACCACTTAAGAAAACTGATTGCAACAAACCATTTAAATTCAAAAACTAATCCTAATGAGTACTTTGAACTTAATACATTTGAGTAAATGAAGCAATTTGAGCACAGTAAAACCAAATAAATGAAGAGAACACAAACCAACTGAGTACTGTAATACCCAGTAAGTCAACTCAAAGCATGAGGAAACCGATTGCAACAAACCATTTGAGTTAAAAACTAATCTATATGAGTATTGTGAATTTACTCCATTTAAGTTGAAGTAATGAGGTATTTAATTAACGAGTTTAAAGCTCTTTTCAAATGAGTAGAATTAACTTTCTGTAAATTTTGAGTTCACTGCACTCTAATTTGTCAAAGTTGACTGTTGGGTTTTACAGTGTATCATTCCCCCTCTCTTCTCAGATGGGATGGTGGGCCAAATCAAAGGTTACCATGAGCCACCTTTGGCCCTAGTTTGGGCATCTCTGTTTTAGATAATGAAAGTGTTCTTCACACTATGAAAAATAGGTATTTATAGTACTTTTTACCAAAATGGTTCTTTGGGCAGCAACAAAAAAACGATTTTTCTATGGCATTTCTGTAAAGCAGGTTTTAGTTTTTCCATTTACCTTCATTTTCAAAAGTGTTATTTTGAGGTTAAAAAAGTTTAGTTACTTAGCAAGATTCCAATGGTATTTCTGTTATAGAAAGGAAAAAATCTAATCATATTTGAAAAAGAATACAAACATTATGATCATAAATATTTTTAAACTTGCTAAATGATGGAAAATTTTCAGTTCTTTTCAGTTAAGGCGACCTCTGTTGTCATCTCGAAAAAGGCAACACTTTGCACTTAAGACATGAAGAGTCTCCCTCCTCCCCTCTTTCTCTTTCTTGCACTCTTTCTTTTAGCTTTTTCTATTTTTTCCTTCTATCTTTCTGTTTTCTTTCTCTGTATATCTTTTTCACTTTCTCTCTCTCTCTCTATCACTTTGTCTTTTTCTCATTCTCCCTCGCTGCACTAACTCGTCTTCTCTTTAATCTCCCATCTGCTTTCATTCTCACACATCCAGGGGGTACGCCTATCCGAGGTAAGAGACTAAAGCTACCCACCACATCTATCCTCACCTTATCACTCTCTCTCTCTCTCTCTCTCTTTCTTCCTCTTCTCCTTTCTCTCTCTTTTTCAATCTCTCTCTCTTTCTCTATCTCTCTGATTGTTTGACTAACCGTGTCATTTTCAGAGACTGTTTTTATCGTGATTGATGTTTGGGTTCTGTCACCATGATAAAACAACCTCCCCTTTACACAGATTCTATCTGGATGTCTTATCTTTATGGTGAATTAAAATCAAATAGACATTCAGTTTGTGAGCTGGTAAAAAAATGAAAGAGGATTTACTTGAGTGCTTGTTCAATATGGACTTTTTTCAGTTGACAGATGATGTGCTGAATTTGTAACCACACATTAGTATTTTACTACTGCTTTTACCTAAGGCAGAAATATAGCCAGAGTAATACGCTGCTGGTAAACGTTTGCAAAATTCAAAAATAGCCCGGTGCCGTTTTCTTTCTTGTGCTAATGTATTATTGAAACGGAAAGCTTGCAGGAAATTTTAAAGACTCATTCCTAAAACAAACACATTTTCACTCCCAGCTTGTCACATTTTTATGCTTGGTTGGGCCACCTTGGGTTCCCCTTTGGCGTCATTTTTTTTGACATGCAGAGTGTTCCATTGCTTTAAATAGTTTGCCCTATGTGTCAGATGTATTTAATTCTTACATGCATGTGTCAAAGTATAAATTGTTTATCTTCCATTGATATTTTTAAACATTTGACCAATATCCTACCCAAAACTTAACTGCTTCACAACAAATAATATTGAAGTACAGTATATTACAAGTCTTCTGGAGCCATGTAAGTTATTTATGAGGAAAAGTGTCAAACGTTTACTGCTATTATATGGAGATTATTAAATATATAAGAACAATATATTCATACAGATCCAAGCTTTGTTTAAAAATGTGATATCCACAAATTTGAGAAACAATATGTGGACTGAATTATAGATATTGGCCTATTAATAATTAGTCTGTTTTTCATATACATTCAAATATATTTTTGGCATTCAAAGATGTTCGTAATGTTTATATTTATATTAATTGGTTTGTTTGATTTCTATATTGTCAGTTAGATTGGTATCAGATGTAGGGCAAGAAGTAAAAAACTGAATGGGTGACATAGGGGAAAGTCCGTATTTTTGCGATTTATACCATATTTCAAAGAAGATATAAATAGAAAATAACCACATATGTTGGGCATGATCCTTATATTAGGAAGAGGGCAGAGATTTCTACTGAACTAAAATATATTTGCCTGCCATCGAGGCAGTAGATTTCTGTATGTACATGAAAAAAATATTGTAGTAGGCTAAGTACTATAGTGTTTTGAAGCATACTTGATTACTTGATACTTGTTGTAGTAATTATATGGTTATGGTACAAAACAACTGTAGTAATAAACAAATTATCCAATAGGCTACATTTCTATAATTATACACCATCATAATGCACCACAGTTTACACTAGCGTTACAGTATTTATTACAGTTTATCAGTTTACTATGCTACAGTATTCGAAAGCATTCATTAACAAAGAGTTGTACTATACATTAGAGGTGTGAACCTACACTGGTCTCACGGTTCGGTTCGGTTACGATTATCATGCCATCGATTCGGTTCAATTCGATATCTTGGTGCATCACGGTGCATTGACGATTCTTTCCATACACAGTTTTATATTTTCTTCACAGCACAGCAATTCTTGTATTAAAATTTGTAAATATATTTATATACTATTTGTAAAACAATTTTGTCCTTTACTACCAACAGTCAGATATATAAACTGTACCTGTTGTATAAACAACACGAGCATTTATAGCAAATAAACAAATATAAATATCCCGCTCGCTTTCTGAGCCTTGTCTACCAACTACCAAGTTCTTTCTTACACCCCTTTGATTGGTCACGCGCTCAACAGAAAGGGCTGCGATTGGCTCTTACACGCTGTCGCTCTTCACAGATGCACTCATGGGCCACAGTAAGAGAGAAATGGAGATTACTTTCATTCTCTTAATCGCCGTGAAATAGGGGCTTTTGCTGTAAGTGTCAGTAAAACATTGTTCAGCAAACACACACACGCAGTGAAATTGTGCACAGTTTCTGAGTTTTTACGTAGTTAGAGCGTTGTAAATACTCGCGCTCGCGGCTCGCCTCCCTCGCCATAGTAAGCTACGGCGACATAGCGCATGTGAGATAAATGACGTCAGTATATAATAACCGGTTATGATTATTACTGAACCGAAACCGAATTGTCCGCGTCTGCATCGCGGTGCACCGAAGAAACGATTCATTTTGACACCCCTACTATACATTATACACTTTACTATCGTGTGGTTCAAAAACATATTATAAATTACTATAGTTTTTTCCATGCAGATAACGTTATGTCTTCCAGACATGTACACTAAAAAACAGATGAAAGCACATAAAAGCGTGGATGCATAGTCTACATTATTAATATTATTATTATTATATATTTCTTAAGTGAATGGTAAACAGGGCTCCACAATAATAACCGTCTAGTGCTCGCAACGGTAGCATTTCTTTTTTTTCTTTTTTTTTCTTCTTTTTTCGGGTTTTCATCTTTAATTGACAGGACAGTAGAGGATTGACAGGAAAGCATGGGGAGCAGAGAGAGGGGGGAAGGATAGGCATAGGACCGCGAGGTAGGAATCGAACTCGGGACGCCGTGAGCACCGGAATGCATGTGTCGACGCACTGTCAAACGAATTATTGTGTTTAAAAAAAGTTTGTACTTATGAATATATTGAATGAATGTTTATTACATGGCGTCTTTTTTTTTTCTTGAAACATTCTCCCCTTTATGAGCAAAAACCTTTTATAGTCTATAAAAGCTGTTCGGCATATCTTCTTTTGGCTGATTTAAACAATTTTAAACAACAAAAAACCTAAACATTTTGATGTTCTGACAGCGATTCCTATGTAGAAGAATCACTTCCTGCTATTCATCTGAGTCTCACACATCAATGACGTCATGTGAAAACAACCTATATACAGTCCTCAACATACAGTAAATGAGTACACCCCATTTTGAAAATTAATATTTTTATCCATTTCTCAGGGAATATTGGTACTATATTTTCACCAAACATCTTTAGAAATAGAAAAATAATACATTTAAATTCATGCTAAATATTGGGGAAAAATTACAAACTACAAAATTTCAACAAAATTTTTTGTTACTCTTGAATTTTACTCTTTTAAAAAAATTACTTAATATTTTTCCTTAACATATACATGTGGGTGTACTAATTTTGGACCATTATTATATGTTATTTTGTTGTATTAGCTCCAGATTTTGATTTAGTACTGAATATTTTGATGTATATGTACAAATATAAAATATAATCTTGTGGTGTCAATTCACAGATCCACAGTTTGTGGAAAATTTGTGTCAATAAATTATATTTTGAGGTTTGATATTGTGATTATGAAACAAAACCTAACCATTAACCAAACTAACTGACAATATAAAACAATACAAATCAAACAAACCAATAAAACTACAGTTAAAATATATGTAAACATTACGAACATCTATGAATGCCAAAAATATTTTTGAATGTATATGGAAAAATAGACCAATTGCAGCCTAAAGAAGAGTCCAATGCAAAATACCATTATCTATCGTTCAATCCACACACTGTTTCTCAAATGTGTGGATATATACAGTATATTGTATGTGCACCATGGGGTCTTGATCAAGCCTTAAAATGTGATAATGTGTTGTTTAAACATACATAAATAAGAGAAGGGGTATTCTCACAGTAGAGATCATATTATTGGACAGATGAGTCATATAGTTTTTTGTCGGTTGTCCCTGAAGGCTATAAATTTTAAATAAGTATATCACATAAAAAGTGCATTTAGACAGCTTCAAAGCTAGCTGTCACGGACTAAAAGGCACAAAAATCGTATTTAATTTTTATGGGGTCTTTAAACTTTTATATCTGGTCCTCTCCCAGCCTTGAATTGCTGCATCATTTTTTAACTGAAAAAAAGAAAAAGTATGATATACAGCGTGCAGTGTGGGTGATTTTTAATAGAGAAGCCGATATCAGGAATGAATTATAGAGTATGTTGTTGTTTTTTGGCTTTAGTATGCAAAAAGAGAAGAGATTACCTAAATAGTCTTATCTTATTCAAATGTAGAGCAATCCTGACTTCAGTTGTGATGTCAGTGGCTTGTTTTCCTCGTTCTCATTTTCCTGAAAAACTCTTACTTTACTCCAATTAAACCATTTTTTCTGACACTCTTCTGATCCCTCTGTGGATCTTTTCACTTCTTTCTCCTTCTAATTAAACATCATTTTCATTTTTCAGCTAGACATTTCTACTTGGATGAAAAGTCTTTTTAATGTTGTCTTTTTTAATGAAGCGTTTTAGAGTCTGCTCTACATGCAGTGCAGCACCGTGTGTCTCTTTTTGGAGTCTGTCTGTCCGTCTCTAACTATTAATATTTAAATAATGTTGAAGTGGCTGACTGTTTTTACTTTCTTTTTTTCCCTGTTTTTGGCAAGGACAGTTGCTTGTTTGTTTTTTGTAAGATTTTAAGGCAGTATTTTGTTTATTTTATTCTTTAAAAGCATCAGAGTTGTTTTTTTAATGCTCTGATTTATATGTTGTTTAATTCTCTTGGCAATTTTCATTTTGTGCTGGTATTTACATGTTTGATTAACAGTTAATAAAATGTTCCAGGTTGAATACGCTGTAAAAAAAAAAAAAAAGTCCACTGTAAATTTTACAGTATTACTGGAAGTTTAACAGTATTACTGGAAGTTTTTACAGTATTGCTGGCAAAATTTACAACACACTGTAAATTAACAATTACAAATGTGCTGTAGTTTTACAACTGTAATTGTTAATTTACAGTGCAATTGTGAATTTTACAGTACTACTGGCAACCAAAATTGGCCGTAATACTGTAAATTTTAGAGCAGTTTTTTTTTAACAGTGTACAATTTAAGCTTTAAAGACAGCATCTGTGGCATAACAGAAAATAATATTTACTTTACCTTGTAAAAACAAACATTACATAAATATTATATGTACAGTAATGCAACAATAATTATATGTACAGTAATGCAACCATAATTTAAATCAAAGGAGCAAGCCAAGCATAAGAAATGCATACTAAGTGAAGTTTTACAAACTAGTTTTGAGAGGAGCACGTGATATGATTGATTGCGGCTGGTCTCTTATCCGTAATCAGCAATAATCCAATCAGATTGATTCAAATTTACAATAAATAGACCGAATTCGCCCTACTACCTAATCTTCGTTTTGGGAGAATCCCCCCTTCCACCCCATCTCCTCCTTTTTCTCACTTTCCTAGGGGGAGCTCTTGAGACCTACCTGATCTCGGACTCACTTATGTGCTTATTGACCAGGCGGGAGCCCTGGGCTCGATTATCTCCGAGCTCATGGTTCTCTCCCAAGACCACATGTCAAACCTGGTATTAGCGTCAAACATATCTAAGTGTAAACTCTTAAAATGAAATTTCGAAATATTTAAATTTTGTGATGTAGTTGCCAGGATTAATTTTGTCTATATAGATTATTGTATATATATTTAAATTTAGTTTGAATGGGCTTTTATTTAAGAAAAACTGATTTGGGTTTGTGAGGCACTAAATTTTATAGTAGAGATAAAACGCATATACATATAAATAGTATAATATGCAAATGACTTGCCTAATTAACCAGACTTACCTAAATATACCTTTAAATTGAACTTTAAGCTGATTACTTTTGCAAAATACCTAGTGAAATATTATGTACTGTCATCATGGGAAAGACAACTATTGTTTCTGATTTTCTTTGGAAATTAGACATTAAAACAGATATTACAAATCTGAATACAAAAAGGTTTAATATAATAATAATAATAATGTAATCAAAAAACTTATATATATCTTATAATATATCTCCTTTACTGTGTCTGTCTGTAAATACAGTTCAACTTGTACAGAATCCAGAACATTCCTTCAAAAGGACTGGTCTGGCTACTGTATATCTTTGCATTGTAAATGTTTTGCCTTTATATGTGCATGTGTATCCAGGTGCACTTCAGATTGATCAGAGTGAAGAAACTGATCAGGGTAAATACGAATGTGTCGCAACCAACAGTGAAGGAACGCGCTACTCAACACCAGCTAACCTTTACGTCAGAGGTACAGTTTTGAGCTACTTATCTGAATGCTGTAGAATTACTGTAGACTTTAAAACCTGTGACTAACACGTTCTTATGAATAGATACACAGTGTAGTCTGCTTCTTCTTAGATCATCTCCTTCTTACCTTAGACTTTTTCTGTTTGTTTATTTCTCCCTGTTGGCTCATTTCTCACTGCTGGACCCCTCTGTAGAGTTAAGAGATGGTAAGTGCCGTTCCTGTCAAAACCAATGCTGTGTTTCTTACTATAATCTAGACCTCAGACCCTCACATCCGCATAATCCTCCCTCTCCACTGGGATTCCCGCCCTGCAGACCATCTAACTCACTCTCCTAATACTTCATATGTCATTTGACACTAATCCGCCATATTTCACCTGATCCTACTTAACTGCATTCCATAGCATCATGCTAATAGCAAATGATAGCATAGTAATACCGTGTACTCGTTTGAACTTTTAAAAAAATGACTTTCTTTATTTACATGAGGTTTTTTCATGTTGGTGTTATAACATACTGTGAAGTTAAAGCATCATTTTCTGTATATTCTCCAATTATAAGTTGAAGAAGCGTTTGTAAGACAACATATGTAATGTAAAACCATAAAATGACTTACTATAATACTATAGTAAATATTGTATAATTATAAAAATATTGCATAAAATTAACACGTTACATTAAACATTTAAATAAACATTTTGCAATGAACTTCCTTACATTATTTAAAGGGATAGTTGAAAATTCAACTATTAACTACTATTAATTCATTATTAACTCTTTATTATTAGAATTTTTAACTGTCCCAGTGTTGTATGCACTTCTTTCTTTTTATTTTTTAACTGTTTAATAAAAAACAAAAAAGTTACAAAACACAATGGAGTTTGGTGAAGAAAAAAAGTAATTTACATCCAAAAGCATGAAGACTGAAAATGGCCCAAGGTATGTTAAAGATTACATAAAATCTACAGAATTATTTTTGTGATTAGTTTACAACCTTAAAAGAATAATAAAAAAGCTTAATAGGTCATAAAATCCACAGGGTTTTTTATTTGTTCCTTTTTGTTGTTTAAAACAAAGAAGGTCATACAGCATTAGAAAAAAAACCATACTTTCTAAGTATTTTGCAATCTCTGTTACATTTTTATTTTAGCATTCACCAATGCGTCATTATAATCAAAAGTTAGATCTAATGTTATTTTGTTGTCCTGAGCTAACATGAACTAACAATAGTTTTGTTTATTAGCATTAACAAAGATTCATAAATGCCTTGAAAAATGTATTGCTGATTATTGTTAGTTAACACATTAAAATGCCCCAATTTAATGCTTTTCAAAAATATATAAATATATTTAATCAATTTAAGTAAGACCTTGTTGTAAAGTGTTGACAGAAAAAAAACATTAACATATTTAAAAAAAAATCTTAAAATCTTATTTTTCACAGTTTTACTTTGCTGCATATCAGTAGTGAAATATGACCATTATGACCGTGTTCATTAGGTTGTTTGTATGTTGATGTTATAACATACTGTGAAGTTAAAGCATCATTTTCTGTATGTTCTCCATTCATAAGTTGGAGAAACTTTTGTAAGACAACATATGTAATGTAAACCATAAAATGGTTTACTGTAATATTATAGTATATATAACTATAAAAAATATTACATGAAAATAACATGTTACATTAAAGATTTAAAAAAACATTTCACAATGAACTTCCTTATGTTAACAGTTACATTATTTAAAGGCATAGTTCACTCTAAAATGTAGATTCAGACATTATTACAAAACACAATGAAGTTTGGTGAAAAAAAAAAACATGTAATTTACAACCAAAAGCATGAAGACTGAAAATGGCTGGAGGTACGTTAAATATTACATCCAATTTACAGAATCTTTTCTGTGATTATTTTGCATCTTTAAAATAATAATAAAAAGCTTAATCTGTCATAAAATCTGCATAAAATCTTTTTTCATTTCTCCTTTTGCTATCTTAAATACAGAAGAAGGGCATACAGCATTAATACAAAAGCAGACAAATCAGAATAATATAATAAGAAAATATCAGTTTGCAACATTAAGCAGCATAACCAGCTGTTTTTAATGTCTAAAAATGAAAGGAAGTGAATGAGACCGGAAGTCTCGTGCCAAAAAGATTCAATTGGCTGCGCCCGCTCATAAGCTATAAGAATAAGCTGCATACCGCGGTTTCTACTATACCGTTCCTAGGGTATATGTAAGATTTTTTATTCACGCTTTTTAAACGTTTTTAGGACAACAGTATCTCCAGCAGAAAAGATATCCAAAGGTGCCGTTTCAAATTGTAATGAAATCTGTGTTTTTTCTCAAGACAACAGAAGTCAATTATTCACTTGAATGATTTAGCCTGACATGTTTACTGCTCCAAAAGTTTCTCAAAATAAAATATATTGTGTTGAAAGGGGCAAATGTCTTGTTTTTTTTACTCAGACATTTAAAAAGAATATATTTTAGAGCAGTAATCACATTACCATGAAACCTTGATATTTTTATGCAAGGTTATTACACTGTCAGAATCCCATTCCTAATCATTATAATCAAGTTATATCCAATGATATTTTGTTGTCCTGAGCTAACATGAACTACCAATAGTTTTATTTTTGTTTGTTAACATTAACAAAGATTCATTAATGCTCTTTTATTGCTGATTATTAATGTTAGTTACCACAATAAAATGTCCTAATTTAATTATTTTTTAAATATATATAAATATATTTAAATAATTAATAAAAAAACAAGACCTTATTGTAAAGTGTTAACAGAAAACCATTTTATAAAAAAAACATGAACATATATTTAAGTAAAAAAAAAAACTTTAGTGAATTTACTTTGCTGCATATCAGCAGAGAAAGTGTCCTTAACTAATATGTTCTTACATCAAAATATAAAAACAATATACTTACTGTTTTCATAATGTGCTGAAGAACACTTCTGGTGCTATTGAGGTGGGATACGGGTAAGACTAGAGAAAGATTTGGTGGTATGTGTAGGGTTAAGGGTGGGTTAAAGAGTGATCAACAGTGTAATTAAAGATGTAATTACACAAATTAATTACAGATGTAATTACATGCAGATAATTAATCTGTCATAAGTACAATGGAAAAACATGTATTTACACAATAGGTACTTCGTAACAAATGATTAATTTCAATGTAAGTACATATTAGTTACATATAAAGTAGGACCTAATTTTGTTTTCAACTATATTTCAGATATAAATTAGCATCTGCCATAGAACAGTTTTCAGCTTAAAAAATGTCACTGAAAAATCACTTCTCTCATGTCCATCTTCAAATCACTGGCATGTCTATTTGATGAGTGGTTTTTTAATCATATATTTACATTATAAAAAACATAACATAGTTTGGCACATTAAAAAAGCAACCTAGCCACATCTTATCTTGCTCTTCTCCACAACACAGATTGATAACCTGCAGTATACAACATCTCTTGTTCATCTGTTATACACAGTGCTCTCTGTAGCATCAATAATGTCTTTAGCATGAGTTAATAAATGGCTCTCTGTCTTTCACACCCTCAGTGCGGCGAATCCCTCCTCGATTCTCCGTGCCACCGATGGATTATGAGATCATGCCGGGAGGAAGTGTGAACATCACCTGTCAGGCGGTGGGGGTTCCTATGCCATATGTCAAATGGATGCTGGGAGCCGAGGATTTGACACCAGAAGACGACATGCCTATTGGGCGAAATGTTCTGGAGCTCACCAACGTACGCCAGTCTGCCAACTACACGTGTGTCGCCATGTCTACACTCGGAGTTATCGAAACTGTTGCCCAGATCACAGTTAAAGGTACGCAGGAGGGATGTTAAAAGACTCTTTGAAGATGCTTAAAGGGATAGTTCAGCCGAAAATGAAAATTCTGTCATCGTTTATTCACCCTTTACTTGTTCCAAACGTGTTTGAATCTCGTTCTTCTGCTGAACACATTTTTAAGAAAGCTGGAAACCTGTAACTGTGACTTCCATAGTATTTGTTTTTCCTACAATGGAAGACAATGGTTACAGTTTTTTAGCTTTCTTCAAAATATCTTCTTTTTTGTTCAACAGAAGAAAGCAACTCATAATGTTTGGAACACTTGAGTGTGGTAAAATTTTCATTTTGGGGTGAACTATACATTTAATGCTATTGAAGAAAGAAAACAAAAAGCATTTACTTAAATCTGTGTTTTATGGGCTGAGGCACTATTTAGGAAGTACCGTTTCTGATGTTTGTTTCATGTCATGCTAAATGAAATATAACCTCATAAGCAGGACAAATTTTGCAGCAGCCACCAATGGCTGAATTTTTATTGGGCATAAACGTTTGTAGCAGGCATGAAAGTCTGTGTGCATGGTTTAAGTAAATGACTGACATGACATAATGGGGCAAGTACAGTATGTTAGTTTTTTTTACTCAAATAAAAATGAGACAGATCTATAAACATGACTATAATATGTCTGAACTGTAAAGTATTTCTTAATAATATTGTCATAGCAATTTAATATTCATTTTAACATTGTATATAGATATACAATATTGTTATTTATTGTAACAATAATATAATTGCAACTAATGTATATCTTTTTTAAACATTAAATAATAGAGCTTTTTTGGCAGTAATTAAATAGACCACTGTATACTATTGAACTGTAAAATGTTTCTTAAAATCCGTAAGTCTAATATATAATCAGTAAGTCTAATATATAATATTATATATATATATATATATATATATATATATATATATATATATATATATTATATATATATATATATATATATATATATATATATATATATATATATATATGTATATATGTATATATGTATATATATATATATATATATATATATATATATATATATATATTTATATATATATATATATTTATATATATATGTAAATATATAAATAGTTGTTATTTATTTATTTATTGAATTACAGTAAAATTACTAACCAACTGATATTTATTTTTTCTTTGAATCATTACACTACACTATTGAAACAATTTTGTAATGTTTTCTAAAAAAAAAAAAGCACTTTCTATGCTTAGGCAGTATTATTTGATTGAAAAAACGTAAACAGAAATATTATAAAATACTATTACTATTTAGAATAGTTTTTAAGAGGCTCCACATACACTATGTATTAAGTTTTAGGAACAACAAATAATAACTTGACTTCTAGTTGATCATTTGGTTTCAGAAGTGGCTTAAATGAAAGACAAAGGCCTCTAGATTAAGCTTATTTTACCAAAATAAAATATGATCATGCCTTGATTTTTAATTATTTAATTAGGACAGTAAGGTCTGACTTTGCTAAGACAAAAGTCTTGTCACTTAACAGAATAATGTCCAGTATAGAATATAAAATCATGGTGCAGTGGAAAAAGAATTCATATTGTGTATGACTCCCATGAGCTTGGATGACTGCATCCATACATCTCTGCAATGACTCAAATAACTTATTAATAAAGTCATCTAGAATGGCAAAGAAAGTGTTCTTGCAGGACCCCTAGAGTTCATCAAGATTCTTTGGATTCATCTTCAATGCCTCCTCCTTCATCTTACCCCAGACTTGCTCAATAATGTTTATGTCTGGTGACTGGCCTGGCCAATCCTGGAGCACCTTGACCTTCTTTGCTTTCAGGAACTTTGATGTGGAGGCTGAAGTATGAGAAGGAGTGCTATCCTGCTGAAGAATTTGCCCTCTCCTGTGGTTTGTAATGTAATGGGCATCACAAATGTCTTGATACCTCAGGCTGTTGATGTTGTCATCCACTCTGCAGATCTCTCGCATCCCCCCATAATGAATGTCACCTGAAACCATGATTTTTCATTCACCACACTTGACTGATTTCTGTGAGAATCTTGGGTCCATGCGGGTTCTAATAGGTCTAATGCAGTATTTGTGATAATTGAGATGCAGTTCAACAAATGATTCATCAGAAAAATCTACCTTCTGCCACTTTTCCAAATAATCAACTAGAAGTAATGCCAGGTAGTGTAGTAGGCAGCACAACTGTTTGCAGAATTGCTGATAATTTGCCATATTTAATGTAATGTAATGTGTGTATTTATATAGCGCATTTATTGTGTATGGCCATACACCCAAAGCGCTTCACAATCATGAGGGGAGTCTCTCCACTTCACCACCAGTGTGCAGCATCTATTTGGATGATGCGACGGCAGCCACAGGACAACGGCGCCAGTGCGCTCACCACACACCAGCTATTGGTGGAGTGAAGAGACAGTGATAGAGCCAATTCGGTGGATGGGGATGATTAGGAGGCCATAATGTGTAAGTGCCAACTGAGGGACTTTGGCCAGGACACCGTGGTTACACCCCTACTCTTTACGAGAAGTGCCATGGGATTTTTAATGACCACAGAGAGTCAGGACCTCGGTTTAACGTCTCATCCGAAAGACGGCGCCCACTGACAGTGTAGTGTCCCCTTCACTTTTTACTGGGGCATTAGGACTCACACAGACCACAGGTTGAGCGCCCCCTGCTGGCCTCTCTAACACCACTTCCAACAGCAACCTAGTTTTCCCATGTGGTCTCCCCTCCAGGTACTGACCAGGCTCAGCCCTGCTTAGCTTCAGTGAGTAACCGGTCTTGGGCTGCAGGGTGATATGGCTGTTTTCATGTCAATATTTATTGAGCGTCACATGATTATTAAAAAAACAGTAATTAAATTATACTTGTCATGGCATGTTCTGTACATATTGCTGCTCTTTGATGATTTAAAGGGCTTTTTTATCCTCATTTGTAAGTTGCTTTGGATAAAAATGTCTGCTGAATGAATAAATGTAAATGCAGATGTCAATATGATTTCTGAAGGATCACATAATACTGAAAACCAGGCATCTAAAGATTCAGCTTTGAATCACAGGAATAACATGTATCACACTATACTTGTTAAATATTTACATTAAATTTTCCTAATTTATCCTTTTCCATCTCCCAGCTCTTCCCAATCCTCCAGGAAGCCCGGTTGTTATGGAGCGATCTGCCACCAGCATTACTCTCATGTGGGACAGTGGAAATCCACACCCTGTTTCTTACTACATCATCCAGTATCGTCCCTCCTCGTCCACCGACCCCTTCAAAGAAATCGATGCCATTGCAACAACCCGCTACAGTGTTGGTGGGCTTAGCCCCTACTCCCACTACCATTTCCGGGTGGTGGCAGTGAACTCAATCGGTCGCGGCGCACCGAGTCAAACCGTGGACGCTCGAACGGCCGAACAGGCCCCCAGTTCCCCTCCTCGCCGCGTCAGGGGTCGAATGCTGAGCGGATCCACAGCCATGGTGCAATGGGAGGAGCCAGAGGAAGCCAACGGCCAGGTGGTTGGTTACAGGGTCTATTACACATCAGATTCGTCGCTGTCTGTCAGCCAGTGGGACAAGGAGATGGTTCGAGGGGCCAATTTTTTGAACATACGAGACTTGACGCCCAACAAAACCTATTATATTCGAGTACTCGCCTTCACCGCAGTCGGAGATGGACCTCTTTCCAGTGATTTGCACATCATTGCTAAGACAGGAGGTATGCAGAATGTGAAGTTGAGATTAGTTTTTGTTTATGATTTCATTTTTATTTTCAGTGGTGGAAGAAATGCATAAATCATCAAATATCTAAGTAATAGTACTGATATTCAAATAAATTATTACTCTAGTAAAAGTAAAAAGACGTCTAATTTCACTTAAGTCAAAGGGCAAAACTACTTTATTGTAGTATTAAAAGTAAAATGTACTTATTAATGTTTATTTATTTAGCTAATTAGACGTTTTATTTTATTGATATAACCATACTAATAATTAATGATAATTCATGTGTGCCAACAAGTGAAAATATCATAAAACCTAAATGCTATAACCTACCCTGTTTAAAGAGTAATGCACAAATATGGGAATGTCCACATTCAAGCATTTCATAGAGTTGGGCTTAAACGGGTCGACTTTTTACAGCAGATTTAGTTCACGCACAAATGACAGCTGTGACCTAAATATGATTTCTTTTACAATAATAAATCCTGAAATTCAGCTTTAGTAACTCACATTTCGCGCCTTCAGTCACAGGAACTCAAGCTGAGAGGATCTGATTTTAACTAATTTTGCATCAGTTTAAAATTACATGAACCATTTCCTGGAGACTCAAACTGAATGGATCAGTTGAGTCTTTAACTGTAGACTCACTCTGACTGGATCATTCGAATCAGCAAGTCATTAACTGTAGCCTCAATTTGACTCAATCATTTGAACCAGTATTGTTCATAGATATATACACTAGATATCACATAGGGACCTTGAGCATGCGTCAATAGCGATGCCACATTTGTACAGGGCTCCCAGGGCAATGTCATTCAACCGCACTAGTCAAGACAGTGTGCCAATGTAAAGATGCTGGATTTTAGCGCTGTGTACGGGTGTAGTAACGAGCAAACAAAGAAAACAAACCACAAAGGCAGAACATTTCATAGGTGAGATTTCGTTTTTTATGTTTTTGTATGTTATGAACTTTTGTGCTTAACAAGTGTTATTGAAGATAATACAGTCTCTTACTGTAGTGACCATAAGGCAAAGTAGCACCAACTCGCACTAAATTCTAAGCTTAGGCTAGTTTTGTTGAATAAAATAAGCAAACAATGTTATGAAATATGACAACAAGACGCTGCGGTGCCAGAAACTTGTATTATTGTCGACTAAGTGAACGAGTCGTTTATAACGGAGATTCATTCACAAACGAATCGCTCCCTCCGTCAGAATGAGAAGTAAAAGCAGGAGAGGGGATGTGTTTCAGGACATGAATTAGATCAAATTAAACAGGTAAGGAGGATAATGCATTTCCATGCACACAAACACACACTCTTGTCGGTAATGTCCGTGCAGTCACATCCATCAATGTAGAAAAGTGATGTAAAATAATAATATTTCGTAATTTAAAAAATATTTGCATATGGACCACTGGGCAAAACTCCCGATCATAGATATATGTGTATATGTGTATATCTCTGGCTTTGGATGGCCACAGTCCTCCACTTCACCTTGGTCCCGGATTCATTTCAAAGGAGCGCTACCCTGTACTAAAATGGCGACTCTATTGACGCATTCGTTCTAATAGACAACAGCAGGGTAGGCAACATCTAACGTATATATCTATGAGTATTGTTAACTGTAGTGTCACTTTGGCAGCATCGTTTGAATCAATATAGTGGTAACTGTAGCCTTAATTTGACTAAATCATTTGCATCAATACATTGTTAACTGTAGCCTTAATCTGACTAAATCATTTGCATCAATATATTGTTAAATGTAGCCTCAATCTGACTGATTCATTTGAAACAATATATTGTTAACTGTAGCCTTAATCTGACTAAATCATTTGCATCAATATATTGTTAAATGTAGCCTCAATCTGACTGATTCATTTGAAACAATATATTGTTAACTGTAGCCTCAATCTGACTAAATCATTTGAAACAAAATTGTTAACTGTAGCCTCAATCTGACTGATTCATTTGCATCAATATATTGTAAACTGTAGCCTCAATCTGACTGATTCATTTGAAACAATATATTGTTAACTGTAGCCTCAATCTGACTGATTCATTTAAATCAGTGAGTCTTTAACTAGCCTCAATCTGACTGATTCATTTGAAACAATGTATTGTTAACTGTAGCCTTAATCTGACTAAATCATTTGAGTCAGTATATTGCTAATTGTAGCCTCACTCTAATTAGATCAATTGAATCAATATATTACGTGTGGACTTACTCTGACCGGATCATTTGAATCAGAGTCATTAAATGTAGCCTTAATCTGACTGGATTATTTGAATCAGTATTACTAACTGTAGCCTCACTTTGAGTGGATCATTTGAATCAATACATTGTTAACTGTAGCCTCACTCTGGCTGGATCTTTTGAATAAATATAGTGTTAACTGTAGCCTTAATCTGACTGAATCATTTGAATCAGTATATTGTTAACCGTAGCCTCACTTTAATTAGATCATTTGAATCAATATATTACGTGTGAACTCGCTCTGACTGGGTCATTTGAATCAGTATATTGTTAACTGTAGCCTCACTTTAATTAGATAATTTGAATCAATATATTACGTGTGAACTCGCTCTGACTGGGTCATTTGAATCAGCGAGTCATTAACTGTAGCCTCACTCTGGCTGGATAAATTGAATCAATATAGTGGTAACTTTAGCCTTAATCTGACTGAATCCTTTGAATCTGTATATTCTTAACTGTAGCCCTAATCTGACTGAATCATTTGAATCAATATATTAACCATAGCGTTATTCTAATTAGATCATTTGAATAAAATATTACGCGTAGACTAGCTCTTGCTAAGTATATTATTAACTTTAGGCCCATTTGACTAGATCATTTGAATCCGTATATTATTAAATGTACAGTAGCCTCACTTTTAATGGATCATTTAAATCAATCCATTATTATATGTAGCTGCATGAGACCAAAAAAAGATTCAAATGTGACCTTATTTTATCAGTGCCACATCATCTTATTTTATCCAGTCCCTTTTCGTAGCACAGTCCAACCAAATTTTGCCTGCACAGATTCTAGCGTGACTGTGGCTTTACACTGACTGGATCATTTGAATCAATGCATCATTAACTTTAGACTTGCTATGAATCATTTGGATCAGTGAGTTATCGACTGCAGAACAGATGCTATTGGATCTTTTCAATTCAAAAATTAATTGTTCAGTACGATTTGTTAGCCAATTTATCAGAGTAACTGACTACATTTAGCTCATTTACGAATGGGATACCACTACCACATCTCCTAACACAATAAATAATACATGTAAAACTAATACACATAATAAATGCATTTATGTAGTGGCAAAAAAAAGCATGGAGTAAAAGTAAATGTTTCCTAAAGAAAAATACTCAGAAAGCACAGATTCTTTAGAAATGTCCTTAAGTACAGTAGTGAAATAACACAAATACTGTCCACCACTGTTAGTATTGCAGCATATTTTGTTTCTGTTGCATCATTTTCCAAGCATCGTCTTTTTGCCTCTGCTCATTCCTAGTCCCGTCGCAACCCACCGAGATGAAGGCAGAGGTGAAATCAGAGACCAGCATCCTTCTGTCGTGGATCCCTCCCGCTCACAGTGGCACAGATGCCATCACTGGCTATGAGCTCATTTACAGACTTGGAGACCAGCCAGAGCAGGTACACACACATACACACAGACAGACACGCTGAACGTTTTCATTTTGTAGCATCTGCTTTAATGCTAATTACTTTAAACCCCTCTCCTGCAGAAAATAACATTTGATCCAAGCTCCAGTTATCTGCTGAAGAATCTGAAGCCGTTTTCCACCTACGTATTTCAGCTAGCAGCGCGCAGTAAACACGGCCTGGGGGCTTTTACAAGTGAAATCACCGTTCAGACTCCACAAACACGTATGTTCTGTCTAAAGCTCTTATAAAAACAGCCGCAAATATGTTTATGCTTGCTGAAAACAACAAGCTGTGTCAAGGGATGCTGCTGTGCTGGCAGGCTTTTTGACCAACCAGTAAGATACACTTACTTAATCAGTTCAAACCGGCCCATCAGGTTATCCAGCTATTATATATTTTGCAGCTTTTTTCAGCTTTAGGCTTATCAGAATGCTTCACACTGGTGGACTATACTTGTAGAGCAGGATTTCTTGATTTTAAGCTTCAATTAGCAATTTTCATGAGTCATGTGCTAGAGAGAAAGGGCTCTATTTTAACGATCTACGCACAGAGTCTAAAGTGCATGGCGCAAAATCATTAAGGGCATGTCTGAATCCACTTTTGTTACAGAAAAATACGGTCTCCGCCCTGGCGTATGGTCTAAAAGGGTTGTGCTTATTTACTTAATGAGTTATGGGTGTGTTTTGAGCATAACGTGCATTAAACCAATCAGAGTCTCATCTCCCATTCCCTTTAAGAGTCATGCGCACATTTGCTATTTACATGGTGGACATTGTAAGTGGAAAAGCTGATCACTTCTCTAGTGAGATAAATAATACAGGGATACGAGGATAAAGAATGAGCCTCCTTCATTCTGCCTCTTTACTTTCTCTTTACTTTACTTTTACTCTTTACTCCTGTACTTTTGTTTAGTAAGGAAATGGTGGAAACTCACTCCACTGAAGACATCAATTAGCCTACATATTTATTTAGTTTGTTAAGCACAAAGATTTGTTTCAGAACTATTTCTAAATTCAGTTCTAATTTCCAGCAAACCAATAAATGAACAATAATAACGAAGCGTGGTCAACAAACTTGTGTAGAAGGTGAAGAAGGCATGGAGGCAGTGGTTTTTATATTTATGTAGAAAATAAGAATTTTTGTAACATTTTAATCCTTAAATTTTTTTTATATGTACAGATATTTGTGTATTGCTGTACATCCTGTGTGTATCATAACTAACGCTTTTAGTTGGTCAATGGTGCAGTCTATTTCAGCTCCTCAAAATAGCACCAGCCAACAATGCGCTTTAACACACCTCCTTTTCAAAACAGCATGCCCATGAGTCCACAAAGTGGTGCAAATGGGTTTGTTATTTAAACAACGGGATACAAAATGTGAAAATTACAGTTACGCTGATCTGAAAATGGCGACGCAGTGGCGCAGTAGGTAGTGCTGTCGCCTCACAGCAAGAAGGTCAGTTGGCGTTTCTGTGTGGAGTTTGCATGTTCTCCCTGCGTTCGCGTGGGTTTCTTCCGGGTGCTCCGGTTTCCCCCACAGTCCAAAGACATGCGGTACAGGTGAATTGAATAAGCTAAATTGTCCGTAGTGAATGAGTGTGAATGAGTGTGTGGATGTTTCCCAGAGATGGGTTGCGGCTGGAAGGGCATCCGCTGCGTAAAATTGTGCTGGATAAGTTGGCGGTTCATTCCGCTGTGACGACCACAGATTAATAAAGTGCCTAAGCTGACAAGAAAATGAATGATCTGAAAATAGCAACAATAACAATAGCAATAGCAACAGCCTTGTGCTTTATTGCGCCAGGTGTATGATAGGGCCCTCAGTGTAAACTGATCAATTCACTTATTCACTGTAGACTCACTCTGGCTGGGATTGTTTAAACCAGTGTATTTTATTTAATTTTGTTAACATTTTCTAAATATAATTAGATAAAATACAAATTCCTAATGGTATTAAAGCTATATTAATTTGATCAAAAGTGACAAGATATCTACATTTACATGCATTTTGAAAAAAGTGTCATTGTTTCCACAAATGCCAAAAAAAAAGCAAATTAGAATGATCAAGATATTACTGTAGAATCATTTCTGAAGGACAGTGGAGCATGGAGTAATGATGCCAAAAAGTCTTCCTGTTCAGTCACAGGGATAAATGGCCTTTTAAAACAATAAAATTGGAAGCAGCTATTTAAAATGGTAAAAATATTTAGTAATATTACTGTTTAATTTGTATTTCTGAATAAATGAATACAGTCTTGGTGAGCATAAGAGATGTCTTTCCAAACCATTGAAAATCTGGCTGACCTCAGTACATTGAACAATAGTACTGAAACTTGTTCATAAAACAAGTTTCAAATGAGGAAACAGCACTTGAACAGATCAACATTAAATAAAATCATTTAAGACAGATAAATACAGCTAATTAGTCAGTTAGAATAATATTTATGCCTATTATAACTACCACAAACATGTTTTTTATTTATTCACTAAAATAAACTATCATCACATATTAATTGACTTAAAGAAATCAGATTTAAGAGAGTCAAGTTTAAGAGAGCATGTTTGTTGATCACCTTTTTGCTTAACTTTTAACACAATCCATTGCTGCTAGTTGGAGATTATTACCTGCATTCTCCCATTAGCAGAGCTACACAAAACTGAATGAATTTAATCAGTAGCTCTCTAACACTGGTCCACACCCACTGACATTAAGTGAAGTGGAGTGTTCTCTTCCCAACATCTAGACAAGAAAGATTAATTGCACAAACACACACACACACACACACACACACACACACACACGCATGTACACACACACAAAGGAATATATTAAGAGAAACTCTGGGGGCACTTAGTTTGTGTAATACACATACACAGACACACTCTATAAGTGTATGTGTGTACCACATACAGTGTGGATTTAAAACCTTAGGCAATGGGTGTAAAATCAAATGCATTCTGGGTTTCTGTGGGTCTTAATTCTTACATATAAAGTATAACGTCTTAAAATGTTTTAAATCAAAGCAGAAAGTCTTCTACTCAAAATCTAATTCATCTGAAAACCTTCTTTAATATTTAGTACATTTACTAGATACATAATAAAGAAATCTGAGAAAATGAACAAAATAAAACAATTGAAAAGACTGTCTCTGTAAGCAGCTATTAAAACATTTTTAATAAGCTGTTTTTTTTCTGAACCCATTAAATCACAGGTGTTAAACTGGTTCCTGGAGGGCTGCAGCTCTGCCCAGTTTTGTTCCAACCCTAATTAAACACACCTAATCAAACTAATTGAGTCCTTTAGGCTTTTTTAAAAGATTTATTTATTAAAATTTTTAGACGGTTAACAAACAAAAGTAACAGAGAAAATAACAGTACAAATAGAAAAAAATAAATAAAAATAAATATATAACAGTACAAAAGTGATTAAAAGAATAAAAGTATACCACACTGTGCATAAACAATATATGATGTGCATTCATTTTACAAATTAAGCATATAAACAGGTCAGTATACTGGTATTACAAAAAGTAATTGCTGTTGACAATGTTATAAGTACAAATAACGTGTGTAAGATTAGGGCATCAGAAGCTCCACTGATACTTCCACTGATATGCCACTTGGATTATTTTAAATATATTTAAAAAAAAAACCTTACCACACTGTGCATAAACAATATATGATGTGCATTCATTTTACAAATTAAGCATATAAACAGGTCAGTATACTGAAAGTTGAGGTTGGCAGCATGGTGTATTAGGTAAAATAAATAAGGATAATAAAAGAAAAAAGAAAAGAAAAATTTTAAAAGAGAGAGAAAAGGGAAAATATATTAATCTGAATAGGCTGGGGGTGACACGTTCAACACACTTGTGGTTTTATGTCAAGAAAAGTTGTATGCTAGTGTTATATAAGTCCTTTAGGCTTGTTTGAAACTTACAGGTAAGAAGCAGGGGTTGAAACTAAACTGTGCAGGGCTACGGTTTGAGTTTGACATTGACTGCATTATATATTCATCATTTCTAAACCCACATATCAAGATTTCTCATGTCATATAATTTTGCTTTTTAATAAATGTATTTTAAATGTATCTTAAGAATTGTTAGACATTTGATTTGGAAAACAAGACACCTTTTAACAGTCTGACCAGAAGATCTGTTATTAGAACCTCAAGCCTTTTCATGCAATTAATTAAAACTGTGACTATTAAAGCTGTGTGTTTAAATAGTGTGATAGTGTAACTATTTACTGCTCCCAATATATTTACATTTACAAAACATATTCACATGTCACGTGGTGGCTCTCAATTTTCTTTTGTCCTAAAGTCTTTTTTAACTTCATAAATCTACCTTCATAAGACCTGCAGAAACCCTGTGCACGTTTTTATATATAAGGCCAGCTGAAAGTAAAGAGTTAGTAATTAAATGTCTAAAATGATCAAAAACCTCCTTAAATGTACTGGCATATTATTGCACATTAATATTGCATTGAGGCCAGCAGCAAGTGCTATTCACATTAATTAAAACATGTGTTCTGACATGAGTAAATGTTTCCTTGATGCAAAAAGTAATTGCTGTTGACAATGTTATAGGTACAAATAACGTATGTAAGATTAGGGCATCAGAAGCTACACTGATACTTCCACTGATATGCCACTTGGATTATTTTAAATAGAAAAAAAAAACCTTAAATGTTTCGGCACACAGCAGGAAGTGGAAATCTACACTCAGCAATAAGATTTTTTTTTTATTATTATTATGCGAAAAGTAAGAATATACAATCACAGTACATTATAAAGAAAATGGAAAGACAAAAAGAAAACATTTTGAAAAAAGAAAAGCACCAAGAAAAAACAAAAACAAACAGACGGGGGAATATACATCACACATAAAAAAAAATTATATAATTTATATAGATTTATATAATAAAGCCTTTTTGTAAAAGAGTTAGAAATAGTTTCAACGTAATACTGCATTTCAGTAAGCAAAATATTAAAAAGAGGTTTTTGGTTTGAAAATGTACATTTATGTATAGGAAATTTTGTTAATAAGATAAAAAGATTAGGAAATATATTTTCTTTTTATGTAACGCTTCGGTTATAATTAACAAAACTAAACAAAACATGTTCCCATAGTAAGGAAAAATCTTTATCAACATTCTCAATTACAAAAAGAGAAAAATCTTTCCAAAGCAAATTAGAATAACTGCATTGCTAAAATAAGTGAATTAGGGACTCAGGGTGTTGCTTGCAAAATGAACAATTAGTATC
Source organism: Danio kyathit (assembly GCA_903798195.1). Taxonomy (NCBI): domain Eukaryota; kingdom Metazoa; phylum Chordata; class Actinopteri; order Cypriniformes; family Danionidae; genus Danio; species Danio kyathit. The sequence goes on along the minus strand of LR812519.1, from coordinate 26,854,656 downwards.
AATATCTTTTTTATATCTTACTAAGAGAGTATTCACTGGGTATGTACGATGAATAATTCTAAATGGAACTTCTTTTATCTTATTTGTAATTAAGTAGCTATTTGGGATGAGCCATATTTTTCTCCAATCAATATCAGAAACAAAAGAATTCCAATAAAAAGTAACGTTTGGAACTGATACAATTCTATTAAGAAATAAAGATTGTATTGATTTGTTTGAAGAAGTTGCAGAGAAACAACATTTTCCTACCATTGTAGTAGAAAGGTCTAAAAGAGGAAACACAGAAGGATAGGGGATTACAGCAACAAGAGAAAACCTGATATGACCAACTAAGTTACATTACTAAGCCTTGTGTGCTGTTGGGGATGTTTTCATTCACTCTGTGGTGATTTTGAGTCTTAATTTGGCCACGACTTTTTCTGTTTCAGCAAATGGAATGATTTTGGTGACAAATCTTATTTTGACACATATTTTGGGAAAATGTTTGAAACTTCAAAAATTGAACAATACACAAATTGACTACCCTTTCATTATGTTAGTGGCTGTTTTTGCCTCATTGACTTCCATTATAATGACATTTTTGTATCCGCTTGTTAAGTCATGAGTAGGCCCACACGGAATCTGCGTGCACAGAATTCCTCAGATTTTCCGCAGATTTTTAGCCCATCATGAATTCTGTTTATTTACTTGAGTAAATGTGTGTAAATCTATATTTATTCAGTTTTTAAATTAATTACAGTAATATTATTGACTAATATAAAAATGTTCATCTGATTTATGTACAATGCAGTTTGTACAGTAATATTTTCTGTCCTTTAGTAGAGAAATTATATGAGAGACTTGCTTTGTTTACCAAATAAAGTAAATCTAATTGGATTTGCATTTTAAACATTGAATAAAAGTTTAAGAGATATTATTTTTATTTCATATATAAAGGTTTTAGTTGTGATACTCCCAAAATAATTCCGTAGAAATCCACAGATTTTTACCAAAAATTTTCCGCAGAAATGGCAAAAAACGTCCACAGATTCCGTCTGGCCCTAGTCATGAGATATGGAATACTGTTTCCGGGTCCAAGTTGAATTGAGAAAATATTAGTTTATGACCACTTTTTAGTCATATCACACATTAAAGTGAATTTAATATTAAATCATGATGTCTCTGTACATGCAGCATCACAGACATCAATATTTTAACAATTTATAAAAAATTTATCATGTTGTATATAATGTGATTTGTGATTTTCAAAAGTATTACGTTGCTTTGTAGATGTTTATTATTACCATTTGTTAAGTCTCCCCATACAGTTTGATAGAGCGCTTGGACCTGGAAGCCGCTTTGCGTGACGTCACACTTAACAAGCGGTTTGCAAAGCTATGACACCATATAATCTTGTATTTTTGATTGTTGCTGGTTTTTCCTTTTGGGAAGAAGTTAAATGTGTCATTTTTACTGTTGATCGCCAGTTGGCAGCATTAACCCTTTATTTAGACCTGTGCTAAAGGGTTGCTGGCTTTTATATGGAGCTCTATTTGAAATTGAAACAATACACAAGGGTTAAAGACATGCACATACACAGGTATTTTCAGTTGATATGCTGGCATATAGTGTTATGTGAGCCCTCTGACTAGCATGAATCTGTCAGTTCATTGGATTGGTTAAGTGTAAGCAGGTAAGAGCATGAAACACTCAGTGAAACGATCTGGAAGGAGGAAGACAAACAAGTAAGTTTTATGTTCATGTCAGTTCATCATACTTGGATGACAACACCACAACATTTTACGTGTCTGTTTTGTCTTCTTCTTTTTTGTCTTTTTCTCTGATTTCACTTCACTTCCACACATTATCATCCAACAACTCTTAACACACACTTAAACCCGCCCACTTCACTAACGACCCAATCAGAATCCATACCCCCTCCTCAGGACGTAACATGCACAAGCCCCTCCTCCACAAGTCTGCTTCTCAGCTGGGCCTCGCCCCCCACTGATGAAAATGGGATTGTTACTGGGTACTCCATCCGATATGTGGCAGTTGAACGGGACAAAGACCCCGTTCAAAGAATCTCGGACATCCCGTCTAATTGTTTCCGATATCGAATAGAGGGACTGAAGAAAGGGACCCTGTACTCTGTGACCATCGCTGCCCACACTGACACTGGTCAAGGGCCTGAGAGCCTGCCGATATTGGTCCGCACAGAGGAAGACGGTATGTCTGTGTGACAGTGCCCAAATATGAAACTAAACCTCCCTTTCCTTCATCTACTAAAGACACATTTGCCTTTCCAAGTGGCTGGAATATTCCTGATTTCTCCCAAACTCCTCTTTGGATTTCCTTAACATGGTCAGATCCCTTTCCATGGCTTAATCTTTTGTCCCAACTATGCATACTGAGAAAATGAAACCCCAATACCATGCCTCCTTTCCTCACCCTCTCCTGTGAGCCGGAGGAAAAGTTGAGTTGTGACGACGTGTCCTTTACTAAAATGCCCCTTTAGTGCCCAGCGCACCGCCGCGGGGTGTGGATGTGGTGGTCTTAAACGCCACCTCTGCCAGAGTGTCATGGAAACCTCCAGTTGCTGAGCGACAGCATGGAAAGATCCGTGGTTTCCAGGTGACATACGCCAGACGAACCGCAGGGGAGAGAACTGTTTCTCCCAGAATCAAGGAACACCTACTGAGAGACACACAGGTAGGAGACTTCACCTCTCTGACTCACACACATGTACACTTCTAAAGTCAATATGTACTTTTTACAAGAGTGTGTTTTGAAAGCGTTTTGGCAAAGATAAAAAAAAATCTTTATAAAAAAAATAAAAAACCTCAAACTTTAAAGCTTTGCAACTTGTTCTTGTTTGCTTGGATAATTCATATTAAAGGGCACCTATGATAAAAATAATCTTTTGGGAGCCGTTTTTACAGAACTGTTTGTAGGTATAGTGTGTTCACAGTCATATTGGGATGATACAAAGACAATAAGTCTCTTTTTTTAAATTTCCTGACATTAAAATAGGATCCAAATCCCTCCCATTGACGTAGGAGTGCGGTTTTCCCTGCCCACCGATTTGATTGACTCAGTAGTAATGCGTATAATCATATCAACAAGACAGGGCGTGCGCAGAGCAACCGAGATTAAAAGATCTGTTCAGCTCTCTGTGATCATCAATCATCATCAAATGTGATCAAGAATGAGTTTTAAAGCATTTTTAAAAAAGTGCATGTTTGTAATGAATTACAGCAATTTTACTGTCTTTACTTGATCACCACAGCCGCATGTCAGTACAATTACAAAAGAAGACGCTTCAATCCCGGTTTGTGGACTTTAAATCAGGTTTATTTTGTACATTAACATAACGGATATCCATACAGCAGTGGATATTAACGTGTATCCTGTCACATTTGCCGTGCAAAAACAGTGCAAAGTTAAACGCGTGCTGTGTGTGTGTGTGTCCACTGTGTGTGTGTTGTTCATATCTGAGGAACTTGTCTGCATTCAAAAGCCTGAGTAAAATAATCAAGCTTGAGCTAAAATGATAATAAAATATTATCATGGCTTTTAGAAGATGGTCACAGTTAAAGTGATTACAGAAAATAAAGTTGCTTTTTTCCTGCTGCACTGCTAAGACATTTCCTTTGCTAATTCAGTTGTTGCAGTAGGTGGCTAGTTATTTTTAAATGTGTGATCTGACTGAGTAATTGGACCTGACTGAGATGTAAATGTCAGTAATGTGGTTTCATTTTAAAACATTACTGCATGTTTGCATTTGGTCAGGCTACTAAGGCAGATGACCTTTATTAGGATGTATGCTTGTCACATCGATGCACAATAACAGACCTGCACTGATGTGGTGATCACAGATTCAATGGCACTGAGAGCAGTGGTGAAGCCTAGTATTTTATGTTTATTTATAGCTTTAAATGCCTACAGAAAAGGTAGAAGTTCCATAAAGAGGCTTAAAATAGTGTTTAAGTTGGTATTTAACTGGCTTGTCTTTTTCTTTTTCAGATTTTTTAAAGTGTCCTCTTTTATAAATCTTGTTAAAGTAATGTATGACTTTTCATATGCAACAAGCTAATTCTGTGCACAATAAAATAAAGAAATTGTTCAGAAAAGTAAGCATTCATAACAGTAAGTGCAACAATTGTTTATGTGGAGATGCTGAAACTAAGCAGTATTTGAGCATTGTAACTTGGAAACAGTCCTTTTTTTATGTTGTAAATTCAATATTTACTGCTTATGTATTAAACGGCACATATTTTACCACTTTACAAGATGTAAGATAAGCCTTTGGTGTCTCCAAAATGTATCTTTAAAGTTGCAGCTCAAAATACCCATCAGATAATTTATTATAGCCTCCAGAATTTGCCCATTTTGGTGTCTGAGTACAGTGTAGCTGTTTTTGTAGCCTGTGACTTTAAATGCAAATGAGCTGCTTCTCCCAAATCACTGTTCCCACCTGCGTGTCTGCTTCTCCTGTGTTAGATCAGATAAACTGCAGTCAGTGATAGAGCATACCTGTCAACCCTGCCGTTTTCTCCAGTATTTTACAATTCTATCCCGCTATCTTTCCGTAAAGGTATTTTCCCGTAATTCTCCCGTATTTTCAATCAAAGGGTGGAAATAAACATTAAAGAGCCAATCCTCGCGATACTTAACCCATACCGCTGAACCACCAGGGGATGCCCCTTGCTCTTAAATGTGAATTTGTTCTGTGCTTTCATTTCATTATAGCATGAAAACACTTTGAAATAAATATAAAACGGCAGGATTCCCTTCCTTTCCATTACAGGCACCTTCGCCCCTCCTATGCAATCCTATATATTGATAAATAGATGCTGTTTTCCAAATGGATTTTGTACATGCGATTAGAAGTGGAGCAAAAGTGAATACTCTGGGTTTTGGGTGCGTGTTTGAACAGACGTATACACATAATAATGTAATCATGTCGATCTTGGTGGGTTTTAAAAAGCACATTTAGTCGTAAATAAGCATAACCATTTAGGAAAGCAATTGAATGCTTTTATTATAGATCTGTGCATTTTTAATGTGACATCTCTGTTATTTAATGTAATCAAATGAAAAATCTAAATGAGAGATTCGTTCACTGCTCTTTAATCAGAATTGCTTAAATTATACTGTGAAGAAAAGGTTTATGAGACTTGATAGCGATTCGATTTCTTTATAATAGTTATTAATTTTAATAGGCTAAACTGTTTAATTTATTTGCAACTTTTTCCTAATGTATACTATTTATTATGTCCTTTGTAAATAATAATAATAATAAAACATATTACTGATCATTTCAACTATTTATTTACAATGAAACAGCTCCAGATGAACATATTTAATAATTTTGGGAGGGAGAGTGGGAGGTTATCCCTTATTTTCACATCCCAATGTTGACAGGTACTGTATGTGATAGAGACAGACACAGATGAAGCTGAAATACAGCTCATTAGTCAAAAATACCAAGTAAGTTTATTTCATGTATTTGTGGTGGAGTTTATTCAAGCCTTTCTGAAATGATGAGTCACACACAAATGCCGTTTGCAGTATACATACAAACACACGCACACACACACACACACACACACACACACACACACACACACACACACACACACACACACACACACACACACACACACACACACACACACACACACACACACACATATTAGCATTTACTGACACCATGCGGCTGGCTGTGATTATAGCAGTTAAGGATTACATAGCAGTTTTACTGTTTTTTTTTTTATTACAAACATGCACTGTGTTAAAAACGTTTTAAACTTATAAAACTTATAAAAATCACAGAAAGTTGGAACAGATATTTTAATCCCAGTTTATTTGCAAAAAAATGTTCTGTGGACATGTGTATACATGTTATTATGAATGGAGACCATGGCGCCTGTCAATCAATTTGGTGGGTGGGGAAAACCGCACTCCTACGTCATGTTGCGGTGGGCCTCAAAATCACTGGGATTTGGATCCTATTTTAACCACAGTAAATTTTAAAAAAGAGACTTGTTGTGTTTCTGTCACTATAATATGACAGTGGACACACTATACCTACACACAGTTCTGTCCAAACAGTTTACAAAAGATGATTTTCATCATAGGTGCCCTTTAATAAAAACATTTCTGTAAAATCTTTATTAAAATGTTATTACCATTAACAAAAAGGCAAAAAACCACGTGACACACATTCAACTTGATTATGAGAATGTAAAAAACATAGTTACATTTTGTCATTTTTCAGTGATTCTGGCAGTGCCGCTAATTGAAAAAACACTTGAATAGACTAGAAATATGAGGCAGATTCCAACTATCACTCGATCTGTATGAGTTGTTTGTTTGTCAGCGATTAGGCTTCTTAGCTCAGCTAATGCTCTCTAAATGGACTATAAATTTACTCTAATTAGCAGATAACATCGGTATATGCTTATTATCTACATGCTAAGACAGAACCTCTGATAACTATCTCAGAAACTAAGAGCCTTAAAACCACCATGTAATTGTTTCAGTGAACCTTTCACACTGTTTATTCTCAATACAGTAGACATTCATTCACTGTGTGTGCAAATAATCATATTGCATCCTGGCATTCACATTACTTTTTGTCTTGCTTTGTTTTTGTAAACAGCCACAGAATGACTCAATAGAATATGTGAGTATATCTACTTTGAACATGACCCAAATTCTTCATCCATATTGTATATTTGCTTTTAAAATATATTGATATCATATACTTGAATGGGGGAAAATATATTTCAATGAATGTCAAAGCAAATTAATAGAATAATGAAATCATAAACAGCTTATTTAGCTCAAATCACATGCTATACTATACATGCACATACTAAAGTCAAATAAAAAGTATTTCTATAATAACGATATTGAGTTTATTAACTGAAAAGCAGGATTTCCGGGAGCCACCATATTAAGCATTGCGATTTCTCCCATTAAATTTGCAACAAGTCCTCTTCCTTATGCAGTCTCTGATATGAATACAGATTATATGGTGCAGTGTTATAGGACATTTGGTCTTCTTAGTTAGTAAAGTGTGTATGTGTTTATTAGGAAGTGATTTTGACCGATTTGTGGCCGAACACTGAATACTCTGTGACCGTGGCTGCATTCACCTCAAAAGGCGATGGAGCACGCAGCAAACCCATCGTCATAAGAACTAAACCATCATGTGTGTACACATTACTATATTTATGCATGTCTCACTTACACATACACATGAGAATGGTCACCCAAAAATGGAAATGATTTACTTCTTTGTTTAATAATAGACTAATAGACGTCTAGGTGTCCAAACATAAGTGTCTTGGACAAAACAAACCTACATTTGGGCTGCTAATGAAAAATCTAATAGAGAATAGTCCAAAAATAGACTAGTCATCAAATAGACAGACTTCACATGTGTAGTCATTTGTTCCTTTCTATGTGATAACTAGTCTATTTTGGACTATTGTTAGAGGACTATTAGAATTAAACAGCCTAATTTAGACTTGTTTTAGCCAAGATCTTTATGTTTGGATGTCTATTAGATGACTTATGATCACACATAATTGCTGGGTAGGTTACCCTGTATGTTTTTTTCAATGTAATGTGTATTTAATGGTAATATTCCAATTTTCAAAACTCATTGAGACCATTTTTTATTTGGATATAGTGATACTAAAGATCTGGCTTGTAGAGCAACAACCCTGTCTTTGCTAACAAATTGGTCTATTTTTATTATTAATCCAAGTAAATTAAAAAAAATACATACATGTAAAGAAAGCTATGTTGGATGTTAAAGGTGCAGTAGTGTAAGCAATATAGCTTAGAAATTGACATACCTCCCCTGCCTTCCAGAGCCACGCCTCCTTAAATCATGAATCCTTGAAAGTCATGAAATACAATAAAATAGAACATTGTTCACAGTCAGTGAAGTAGCGACTGGGGTCAGTGATCAGGGATTCACGAGTGGGCCTCAGTGATCCTGCAGGTGGGCCGCAAGATAGCTTAAAATTACCTCTTAATATTATACTTTAATTTTTGGATTTCATTATTAATATGCTATATAAAATGATCAAAGTAATGCACTTTCTCCTGTTCTCTGATTTATTACTTCAAACTTCAAAGCGCAAAAACAGCCTCATGATCGCGTCTGCAACTAGTACACATACATCTGTTCATTCACAAACTATATGTGAAGTGAAAGTGAAAGTAACTCTTTGTGTATTTTTCTGTGAACTATTTAATATATTCGCATAGTTGTGCAAATTAATGTCCTGTGAGTGTTTTATAATGGACGCGCGCCCATGCAGGAGTATCTAGCGAGGCTCAATGGTGTTTCAGCCATAGAATGTAAAATAAACTTGCATACAGCTATGAGCTTCAGACGCGCTTTGGAGGAGCTGTTCACTGTTCCTGTCAGCGATCTACCAGTAATATCCAGCTGCAAACTTAACCGCCATCAGATTGACACGTTTCAACAGATTTAGGGTCTGTTTGTCTGTATATTTTGAATAGTAGATATTGATAGTAGATATTCAGTCAGTCCAGTTAAAAGCAGAAGCTGGTCTTTTGCAATCTCCCTGTTGACTGGTGATTCTCTTTGAATCTGTGTATGCTTTTTTTAAAAATATATATGTAAAATTTATAATTATAATTGTATATATATATATTATTTATATTTATATATTTATAAATAAATGTATAATATATATTTGTTAATAAATAAAGGTTTAAATGAGCATTTCATGCAAACATTTTAGAGAAAATGTCAGACAGGTGGGCCTTCAAAAATTGATCAGAGAAAGACGTGGCCTCCGAAGTGAAAAAGGTTGAGAACCCCTGTTTAGATCATTTGCTTTAATCAGTACTATCAGAATGTGAAGAGACTTTTAACCAGCACATCAAAAAATGTTTCTGAAGACAATCACCTACTGCACATTTAAACTATCTAGCGAACTCCCGTGAGTCCTTAAAAAGGTTGAAAGTTTCAGGGTAAAAACACAACAATGATGTGCTAAAAAGTTTTTCTTTTTGTTTTTTAAAAAATTCATGTGTAGACAACAACATTGTTAAAAATAATTTCTTCCAAAACAGAGCCACAAAAAAATTGTATAAAAATGTTTGTTTTGAAATCTTTTTGAAAATTATTGGCCAAAATTCATAAAAAGTTTTCTGTGTTTAGTTGAAAATGGTCATGCAAGTGCCTTCTTAGGGGTTGTTCACATGTCGCATCTTTTGCGCACTCAAGGTATTTCAAATGGAGATGTGCAGCAAGCATATGCTAATGAAGAGTGACATAATGTAACAGACTTGCTTTTTTATGGATGTCAACAGCACAGCAAATTTAAAACACCTCAAGTTTTTAAAATTCCACAAGTGCACCATGTTTAGTGCGACAAGAACTAAACTGTCATCTTCATCATTTGTATGTATTATACACATTTCAGTAATAAACACTCTGGTGCTTTTTAATTTTCTCCATGCATAAAACTTGTATCAGAGCTACAGCAAGGGTTTATCAGTAGTGGTTCCTCTGAGAGCAACAACAGACGCCACAGGAGCCCATGAGTGGATTGAAATTTGTGGAGAAAGCAGCGCACCTCAGATTTTCTGCATGACTTAAGATGTGATATGTGAATGCCGCCTTTTGTCCCTATTTCTTGTAGTTCCATGTGTATTGCCCAAGAAAGCAATTTGTTTTAAAAGCAGTGAACACAATTAGGACAGAATTTTCATTTTTGGGTGTACTATTCATTAAAGAATGAATCTCAAAATCAGGTATTTTTATTTAACCCAACAAACATAATGTCTTAGATATTTAGTGTTGAACTGCAGTACTTTTCTCTGCTCCGCAGTGCCAGGTATGCCTCTGCTCACAGTGGTGTCATCAGAGGATAGCACTGCCCTGCTAAAGTGGCAGCCTCCCCCCACCGGACTGTCCCCTGTGCTGGGCTACAGGCTCTCATACGGCCAGGCCGACCCGTCCTCAGACACCTTTATGGTACAGGAGCTGGACGCCGAGGAACACTCCTACACAGTCTCATCTTTGAGCGCAGGAGTGCTGTACGTCTTCCGTCTCGCAGCCCGCACTGTATGGGGTTACGGTTCAAGCGCTCAAGTCACACTTCTAATCCCGAACGTGGTGCAAACAACCACAGATGGCATGATAACTGACCCGATGACAACAGAGGGTCAAAACATGAGCGTACAGGAAAACGTTCCAATTTTGGCAAACCTAACAGCCGAAAGCATCAACTCCTCATCTGCGATCCTGAGATGGGAGCGACCAAGAAACTATGACGGGATTCAAGGTTACCGCGTGTGGTTCGCTGTCACCTATAGTAATGGCACAGACATTGCCATGGAATCCGATGTTTCGGAAACCACAGTGGTTCTTCATGGCCTACGGGCAAATACTGAGTACGTGGCGAGAGTCTGCATGCTTAGCAAACAAGGCCCCGGGCCCTATAGTCTCCCCATTTCCATCAAAACACAACCCGCAGAGGAAGGTAGGACACATGTGAATCCTCACACAAACAAAACAATTACTGTCAGGCACCCATCCTTAAACAAAACCACATTCTCTTAACTTTAGAAGGCCATTTTCTGTTTATGTCTGGTCATTTTTGTGTGTTTTTGTTGGTCTGAGTCTCTTGTTTAATGGCGTCCATTAAGCACAAGGTGAGAATCTTTCTGTAAATGGGTTTAGGTCAATGTTGGAGTGCTCCATAATCTCATAAAACAACTACAGTAAAGGTGAGCTCTTGGAAAAGAGTGACAAATTCGTGTCAGTACTATAAAAAAAGAGTGACTATATATTTTCCTGCTGTCAGATACAGTAACATCCTGATGTAGGAAATGATTTTAGTAGAAACTGTTGAAGAGATTCGTTGACGTTCTTCATAAATGCTTCATCATTGATGGAGGCCAGAGGTTGTGCTCAGGTGAGCTGAAGTATTGATGTGTAATGTGTTGATCTTTAGTTTTTTTTTTTCCCTTTTCATAGTTTTTGCTGTGAACTTCAAAGTGAAAGCTGCAATGAAGAGTTCAGTTCTGCTGACCTGGGAGTCACGAACCACCAGTAATAAAGCGCAGTCTCTCATCGTAAGAATTACTCTTACAATACATGTGTTTGCTGTGTGTGCTTGTGTTGGTTCTGTGTTGGTTCATTAATGTCCTTCGGCTTAGTCCCTTTATCCATCAGGGGATGCCACAGCAGAATGAACCGCCAACTTATCCAGCATATGTTTTACACAGCGGATGCCCTTTCAGCTGCAACCCAGTACTGGGAAACATCCATACGCACATTCACACACATAAACTAATGTTTAACACCCTAATACCCTTGGGGATAGGGTTAGGGTTAGGCCAATTCAGTTCATCCAATTTACCTATACCGCATGTCTTTGGACTGTGGGGGAAACCAGTGCACCCAGAGGAAACCCACTCATGGAGAGAACATGCAAACTCCAAACAGAAACGCAACTGGCCCAGCCGGGACATGAACCATTGATCTTTTTGCTGTGAGGCGACAGTGCTAACCACTGAGCCACCGTGTTGCCTTTAAAATAAAGCTATATTTAAATATCACACCTGTTAGAAAAAAAGTTTCTGGTGCTATGATTGTGACAAAGCTGCTTGTTTTCAAACTTGCAATCTTTTTATTTAAAACTAAACCATCTAACTAAATCATCAATATATGAATATATTAAACACTAATTATAAACAATAAAAATAAAAAATAATACTATTCTGAAATGACTAAAACTGTCAACAAAAAAATGTCAAAAAGTAAATATTTTTTGGCTTCACATTCAGGCTTAAAGATGAATTTACATGATTGTTCTTGCCTGTCATTTGTGATCATGATTTTTTTGCATACTGTCTAACATTTTCTGAATATAAGTTGTACATTTTATATCTGTTATATTCCAGTTATGGCACTCTCACACACACGCGACCAATTATTATCAATTAACACAACCAATTATTAACCAATTAAATGTTACATCCTTCAACCCGAGACAACATCTGGTGTCGTAACATTTAATGCAGGCCCATCCAAGTTCATGACTGATATTATATTTTTATATATTTTTCCCTGTGTTCATGCACTAATACTGACTGACACTGTTGTTTGCGCAGTAAACTCAGTTCTGTTCACATTATTTTGGTCTGGGTTTTGTCTCTTGTCACTCTCAAACACAACCAATTATTATCTTTTTCCATGTTACATCCTCCAACATCACACATCGTAACATTTAATGGGGGCTCGTCCGGGATCATAAAAGTTCCCTGTGTTTTTTTTTTCTTTTTTTTTTCCCTGTGTGTGTGTGTGTGTGTGCGCTCACTGACATTGACTGACACTACTTGATGTTGCCTGGTGGCTTACTCATGCTGAACTGTGTGCATAGTTACCAATTCTATTTAAATTATGTTTGTCATATTTTTTCTTTTTCCATCCACCCACACAACCAAAACCAGTTATTATAATTTTAAATATTGCATCTTCCAACTGTGTATGACATCTGGAGAGGCTACAGTTCCAAAACATCCTATTTAATGCAATTAATGTCAAGCAGTAATGCTTTAAATGAATTAATTTAGACTGGATATTTATGTTAAATGTTGTTTATAATAAATACCACTATAATTTAGAGGCAACTATAGAGCTTACTCAGTATATGGCTACCGACAGGTAATATTTACACTATTTCTTAATTAAATTATAAAACATACCTAAATTATGTTTATATAACTTATAAATACTTGTGAGTTATACACCAATGCAATTCTAATGTTGTGCAACTTGTAGTCACATGCTACTTATTTTCTGCAAAATGCCATTTTTACTCTACAGAATACAATATACACAGTCATTTCTACATTATACAGTTGATGTCAAAATTATTAGACCTCCTGTGAAATTTTGATTCTCATTCAAATATTCCCCCCTTTAACAGAGTATATTTTTTAGGCACATTTTTAAACATGATGGTTTTAATAACTAATTTCTTATAACCAATTTCTTTTTGTCTTTTACAAGGATACAGTATATAATTATTTTTTTTTTTGTCATTTTGATTTAGTATTCAGCTTAAAATGTATTTAAAGTGTAATGCTTAACTAAAATAAGCCAAACTAAAATAATGGATAAGGTACTAAATAAGACTTTCTCCAGAAGAAAATATATTATAGCAATCACTGTGAAAACTTTATTTTAATGTACAATTCATGCTATTAACAAACTATTAACTAAGACTTTTAGCTCAGTAAACTACTAATTAGCTGCTTAGTAATAGTTAGCAGTTCTTCCCACACATAGACTTTACTTGGGCAGGCCGATCAGCCATATTAACGGCCGCCCAAGTACATTTAGTGACACATTTTTTTTTACTATTACTAACATCCTTTTACACTTTTTTGTATCTGTCCAATATAAACAAACATCTGTGATCGATTAAGTAGTGGAAAATCTTATCTTGTTTACCTGTTACCTGTCCGCACTCCCACAGGTAATCTCACATGCTCTGCAGACACACAGAGACGTGCCTTTTGGAACGGGTGTCTAAATCTCCTAAAATGTCTGGAATTCAACTTTTGCTTTCGCTTTCAAAAGCTCGTATGTGTTTTTGCAGTACCTTTTTACTTAAGCCAATTTCATTTGGCTTTGCAGCTGACTGCATGCACAGTCGCGAAATTGAGAAAAACATTAAATAATTCATTCTCTGATCTAAATGACTCAGAAAATTATTATTGTTATCTTAGACTCTTTTTTATATACTCAAAGAAGAGGAAATGACTGGTCAAAACTAACTGCAAAATATACAGTTGAAGTTTATATAGTATAAGTTTCAATCTTGTAATTATTATCATTTTTAGAAATATCATCTGTTTTTATTCCTTTTTCTGTCATTTATTTCTCATTTGCTGTATACTATATTAGTTTGATGATGGCTTTAGGCTTTGTACATAGGCTGTTTTATGTACATATCTAAAATGCTTTGGCATTCAAGTTTGCTTTGAACTTGAAAGAAAGACAGAAGCAGATTTGACCTGTCAGTGGGTGCACATGGCTCCTAAATAGCATAAAAGTAAAAGAAATAGTGGATTTCTTTTTTATTTCAACAGTCTTTTTTTTTACTTTAACCCATTGCAAAGAAACAGTGTATAACAGTGTCATAATAAATAAAATTATTGTTTTGTTTGTATGTAAATATTCAAAAAAGAAAAAAAATTAAAAGGTGGGCTAATAATTCTGACTTCAACTGTAGTTAACTATATAACTGATAAATGGTGTGTTTCAGTCCAGCTAGCACCGCAAGTATATTTAAACCTGTGGAAAGCACTGGTTAGTAAGTAGTAGTTGGGTTTTAGGTATTGGATAGGATTACGGATGAAAAATACGATCATACTTTATAAATGGAATAAACAGTTAATATCTTAATAATGGCAGGAAATTAGCCAGTAGAAAAGGGTGTGAATTGTTATTTAAACCGTTACTTAAAGCATACGTTTATTAATTTCCAAGTCTAGAATTCTTTCTTCAAAATAAAATTAACTTATGTTGAGAATTAAATGAGAAACATGTAGCGAGTTTACATTTTAGTCTTTACCTGTTTAAACTTTTTAAAAGAATCTAATTGTTTGAAATCATTCAAAGTCATCTTGTAAGTGTTCAGAGGCCCTCTAGTGGTTTCCAGACCCCTTGTTGAGAACCACTGGGTTAGGTGATGAATTATTTCATAAGCTCAGTAAAAAAACAAGCATGTGACTGTGTGTCTGTGTCACCACCTCTTCATGCAACATATTGAGACTGAATTACGTATGACAGTGTTTGTTTAAGTGTGAGTGTGTGCTTGTTAGCAAGTGTCTGAGGTGTCAGTCTTAATCTTTCTCTGCTCTCTTTATGTGTGTGTGTGCCATAACATGCTCATAGTTTTGACTGGCAAAGTGTGCATTTATTGTTTTCCATCTTCTCTTTCTCTGTCAGATCTCATATGGCGATGGCGAGAGTGTGGAGGTCGATGGGCGGCTCGGGCAGAAGTTGGTGACTAAGCTGAAGCCTCAGTCTCTCTACAACTTCCTGTTAACCAGTAAAGCCGACAGCACTGGAGGCCTGCAGCACCGCACGGACGCCATGACGGCTCCAAACCTGCTGACCAGGAAACCACAGCTGCTGGACAAGACCAGTTCGCAGAGCATTGCCATCCTGCAGCTGCCCACTGTACAAGGCCAGGCTAACGTCAGGTCAGGAAAACACCAATACATATACATGGAGAATTAATAATAATTTATAAATTATTTACAAATAGGTCTGGAAAATGATTATGACCTGAGGATTCTGAAATATCAACTGAGAATTTTAAATATTAACTCAGAATTCTGAAGTTGTTAAACTTTTACAAAGTTATGACAGTTACTTTATTGAATGTATTTTTTTCTGAATTAGTCAACATTCATTCATTGATTCATTTTCTTTTCGGCTTAGTCCCTTTATTAAAAGAATAAACCGCCAACTTATCCAGCATGTTTTACGCAGCGGATGACCTTCCAGCTGCAACCTATCACTGGGAAACATCCAAACACACTCATTTACACTCTTACACTACAGCCAATTTAGCTTACCCAATTCACCTGTACCGCATGTCTTTGGACTGTGGGGGAAACCGGAGCACCCGGAGGAAACACACACGAACACGGGGAGAACATGCAAACTCCACACAGAAATACCAACTGACCCAGCCGAGGCTCGAACCAGCAACCTTCTTGCTGTGAGGCAATCATGCTACCCACTGCGCAACTGTGACGCCCGAATTAGTCAACATTTTCATAAAATAAACTACAGATAAATTAATCTAAAGAGTAATTAGAGTAAATATTACTGTATTTTCAGGAATTAATTTGCAAGTTTTAGTGTCAAAATCGCATTGTCGAGAGAAAAATAAAACAAGATGAGTCACATTATTATTTTGTTCAGAAACGTAAAATAATACTACCATTATTAAAAAAAATGTTGACAGACCGTTAATAAATGTTAATTTTAAATCATTTAAATACTTTATTTTTGGGTTTATACTAGATTTGGAGTAAATTATTTTATAATATTTTCTTCAATTATATTACTTTATATTATACTATATACAAATATTTTTGGATTTGTATTTTTATATTTTATTGTATTATTTTCTTTATTTTGTAGTCGTAGTTCTATTATTTAAGTTAAAGTTCGTATTTAAGTTAAAGATACATTTAATTTTTTATTTAATATTTTTTTAAAGATGAATGGAGAATTCTAAAATATAAACTGTGGATTCCAAACAATATGCAGAAGTCTAAAATATAAACTTAAGCCTCATTCACACTACGAGTGCAGCGGCAAAGCGTCAAGCAACTGTTCGACTTCCGGTGACCTCCGTCTACGCGAGCGACATCGACCGCTGGTGATCAGGTGGGCGTGTTGAGCAACATGACAACATTGAGAATCCTTCAACTTTATGCAAATGAAGAGTGACTTTCTTGAGGGACAGCCAATAGGAGCACCAGTAGAGCTCATGTGATCCTCTCTCAGGCCCCGTTTACACTTATATGTTTTAGTTTTAAAGGCATAAGTTTTGCTGCGGTTACGCAATCCATCCACACTACCCCGGAGTTTTCGAGCGCCGAAAATGGAGCGTTTTGAAAACTCTGAAGAGACCATTTTGTTTTTAAAACGCTGCTGCTCTGTCTCAGTGTGGATAAGGAAAATGGAGACTTCAGAAAACAGAGGCATGGCTGCATCTGATTGGGGCTTTTCCCTCAATATTAAGTAACCTACACAAAGTTCAGACTTGCATCCTTTCCTTAAGTTCAGACTTCACAAGTTTGATATGGAAAACAATTCCAGAGGACACGTCGAGTAAATCTTCATAGGGAACAGTGTACTTTATAACGTCAATTGCATCATCATGGCTACGTGTTTCACTATCTTAACTATAAAATGAAAACATGATATTAGGAACTGTCTATTTTCATTTTGATAATAACTTAACAGACACTAAAAATGTTAAGGCATTGTGTAGCTACATATTTATATGAACGTCATCTTCACCATATGCATATTTATAAGAAAACGGAGCCTATCACAACTGCCTCCTTTCATTTTCATCGAAAAAATACGAACCATACCCTGTCTCTTTTGCTGATTATCAGTTTTAATAATCAATAATGGCCATTATAAAAGTATAACGTACAGTAAGTTTATACAATATAGGCAAGCAATCAGTGAGATGTGTAGATTCAGTGTACGCGGTTACATAAAGTACAATATATTAACTTATCTTTGCGCTCAGCCAGAACACGTTACCTGAGAACAAGTAATATATTCAAAAGACCAAAGAGTCGTTAGATAGAGACAAGATGAATTAAATATCACGTTTAAAAATTATAGTGAGATGAAATCCAGCGGTAGATCCTTGGTGAACTGTCTGACCTGTCTGATCTGGGGAGGTGTCCGCAGAGCACCCGCTGACTGCCTGGAGCTCAGACGTCCGCATACGCTACAGTGCATGCCAGAGTGTGTGAGTGGTCACGTGATGTGCGTTTTGAGCAGTGTAGTGTGGATGAAGTTCTTTTCAGAAACGCTAGGTGACACACCAGTGTGGACGTGGATGGTTTTTGTTCTAAAACTCCGTTTTAAAACTAAAACGTATTAGTGTAAATGGGTCCTCATCTCGCTCAGAGGCTGCTTGTATTCTTCATGCTGTAGACCTACACAAACCTGTGTTTGCAGCAGGTCACCGCCCAGAGCGACAGGCAGCTACAAAGTTGCTGCTAGTGTCAATGAATCATAAGAAGTCTAAAATATAAACTGAGGTTTCTAAAATTTACACACAGTTCTATACAATAAACTGAAAATTGTAAGAGATAAACTGAGAATACTCAAATATAATAAAAAAAATCTAATATATAAACTGCTAAGTAATAAAAACTTTTTTTACACAAGGTTATGTAAATGTAATGTAAAATGTTAAAAGAAGAGGCTCAATAAACCGTTGCATAAATACAATACCTTGTTCATCATCCCTTCTTTTTGCACTTTAAACATATGCTTTGAATGCAGTTGTGTTTCATATAGCAAGCTTTTCTTCGTGAGATTCCGCCATAATAATATATCATGATGTTTTATTGGCAGGGGTTTCTACATTTTGGTCGTCCCTCTGAAAAGGCAGAGAGCAGGAAACTTCCAGAATTTATGGAGCGATCCAGATGAGATGAACATCGATGAGGTACTAAATATTTGTCCGTGTTTTAATACTTTGTTCAATTTTAATCAAGTAGTTTTCTGTCATTGCGACATATTTGTTCAAAGTTAAAAGCACATGTTGGTTCAATGTTGGCTGTGGTTAATTTGTCCTGTTTTCTGGTTTTCTTCAGCTGCTGAGGGAGATTAATGGCACTGGTCGCTCTGTGCGTTTACGGAGGCAGGCGGAGGCAAAGCCGTACATCACTGCTCATTTTCAAAATCTTCCTGCTGAATTCAAGCTAGGAGATGGACATGTGTATGGAGCCTTTCTGAACCGACCGCTGGTGAACGGACAGGAGTATGTGTGCTTCGTGCTGGCTATTCTCGAACTGGGCCAGAATGTAAGTCCACTCTATTATTTTGGGGTCTGCAGTGATAATGTACTGTATAGGACCATAGTAATTATAAAGATTCACAAGATGTTGGTACTTATTTTTTAAAATGGGAAATGTGGCATTGAAAGTATAAAAGGGATTTGAAAATGTTAATACATAAGGTCCTGTGTTTTCAGATATGTTTATATTATAGGTGGGCATAGATTTAATGTTTTTTTATCTAGATTAATCTCACTGTAATCTTGGAATTAATCCAGATTAATTTAGATTAAAATGGCTCATTTGAATTCTGCTGAAGGCATTCAGAATATGTATAAATAATGATTAAATATAAGTCTTTGAGAACGGGTTTGTCAAGCCAGGTGGCGCATTAGACCAGGGGCTCCTCTCCTGTCTCCAGAATGCATCACAAACTGCTTGAGAAACTGTTCTACTATGATAATTGGTGATGAAAATAAATTATGTTCAATAAGATGTACTTGTGTTTACTTACTGTTTATTAAGTTAAACATGATTTTTGAACTGTAGGCCTACATAAGCTCCAAACAGCGATTTTTGATTACCTTAATTAAAGTCATAACTGAACTAAACAGAAATGGAATTAGGACATGTGGAGTATGCAGATATTAGTGGCATTATTTAAATAAACACTGCGATCAAACTTACTGTTATGTAGGACTTTTTGCCATATTTTCTGACAAGATCCACACACGTGGCTGTCAGCACACACACACACATCGCGAAATGCGGAAGTGTTTTTCTTTCCATTTGGCGTGCGTTATTAAATTCCATAACACTCTCACCAGTCCTTACTCCTTATTTGCGTCTAATACCCCAGTTTGTCACGGGGCATGAATGAAATGTTCATGAGTTAAAGTGAAACTGCCGAACTGCAGTTAAAGTCACCCAAAATTACAAGAAACTCTTTCATGAAAGCACTTTACATAAACACCTTAATCATATTATTGTCTATTAACTAGATTACAGATGTCCATGCAAGCGTAGTCAGTAGTGTGAAAATGAAAGATCCAGAAGGGCATCCTGCTGATTTGATTCAGAAGGGCACTTTTTTGTCAGACGGCTCAATGGTCATGTATACAATCCGCGCCAAAATATCAAGGTGAAAGTCATCATAGCTTGCGTAGAATAGACCCAGCTCCCAACCCTAGTTTGAGAATAGATTAACGCAGCACGTTAACGCAGCATGTTAACGCCGATAACGGCCCACCACTAGTTTATATTCATATTTAGTAATACACAATACCACTATTTGGTGGAATAACATGATTTTTAATTATAACAATTCAAAACATCTGTAATAACATTTTATAGCTGTCTTTTTTTAGACAAAAATACTTTAAATGACAATATTAGAAATTTTGAAGAAACGTTACCAGAATCAAACTAATTAAATAAATAAAAATAATTGAATAAAACAAAAGTAAACTTTTTTTGCACAAATAAATCCAGTTAATTCAGAGAAATTGTATTTTAATTTCAGTTAGAGCAAATGTTGATGCAATTTGATTCATAAATCCTATTTCTTAAGCACACTTATTTTTACGTCTTTTACAAGGTGTTAGATAAGCATTTGGTGTCTCCAGAACGTGTCTGTAAAATTTCAGTTCAAAATACCTATCAGATTATTTCTTATAGCCTCCAGAATCTGCCCATTTTGGTGTCTGAGTACATTGTAGTTGTTTTTGTAGCCTGTGGCTTTAAATGCAAATGAGCTACTTCTCCCCGTCCACCGTTTCCATGTAAGTGTCTGCTTCTCATTATGCGTTATGTCAGATAAACAGCAGTCAGTGATAGAGACAGACATGGATAAAGCTGAAATACAGCTCATTAGTCAAAAATACCAAGTAAGTTTATTTCATGTATTTGTGGTCTAATTTATTCAAGCCTTTCTGAAATGTTGAGTCACACACAAATGCAGTTTGCAGTACACACACACATATATGCATGTTTTCTGACACCATGCGGCCGTGGTGATTATAGCGGTCTAGAATTACATAGCGATTTTACTGTCTTTATTACAAACATGCTCTGTTTTAAAAGTGTTAAACTTACAAAACTTATAAAAATCTCAGAGAGTTGTAACAAATATTTGAATCCCAGTTTATTTGCAAAACAAAATGTTCTGCGGATGTGTATACATGTTATTATAGAAGCATGGCACCTGTCAATCAATTCTGTGGGCGTGAAAAACCACACTCCTACGTCAGGTTGCGGTGCGCCTCAAAATCACTGGAATTTTTAAAAAAGAGACTTGTTGTGTTTATATCACTCTATTATGACAGGGGACTCACTATACCTACACAGTTCTGTTCAAAAAGCTAACAAAAGTAGATCTTCTTCGTAGGTGCCCTTTAATAATAAGTCATATAAAAATGTTCTATTGTGGATATAGTTGAATCCAACTTTTCAGCTGTCTCTGCATTCTGAATATTGAAAAAAAGTACAAATTCATCATTGTTTGAGTACTATTATAATTCCACTGCTTATTTTAATATGCTGCATTGATGTATCGGGGCAAAGTTTACAATCTATTTCAAACAAACAAACCAATCATTCAATAAATGTTGTATATTACAAATTGATTGTGACTCTTATAATGGTCCAATGACAGTCATGTTTATGGCTTATTTATGACAAGTTATAGACCCACACGGAATCTGCGCGCGCAGAATTCCGCAGTTTTTCCGCAGATTTCTGCAGATTTTTAGCCCATCATTAATTCTGTTTATTTACTTGAGTAAATGTGTGTAAATCTGAATTTATTCCGTTTTTAAATTACACACATTTCACATATTACGGTTTTAGTTATGAAACTCCCAAAATAATTCCGCAGAAATCCGCAGATTTTTACCCAAATTCTCAGCAGAAATTGCAAAAAACATCCGCTGATTCCGTCTGGCCCTAGTTATGGGTCATGACAAAGACATCTCGAAACAGTGTCCTATTTGCATTTAAATGAACATAACTGAGTGAATGACACTTAATGACAGTTGTAAAAAGCATGCATAAATCTTTCATGCAACAATCAAAGTTTTAATTTAAAAAATGTCATGAAAGTATTATGAGCAGCCCCTTCAAGTAAAGTGTCACTAAAATGGATTAATAATATTACTAATATAAAACACATGCAAATAAGCCAAAAAAGCATCTTATATTATATATATTGTGCTTGCAACAATATCAAAAATTGTATAGTAACAATAGTTATTTTTTTTAAACATTTTAAAATACAGTATATTCATGCTAATGTGCTGATCTTTGATTGACAGACTGTCTACTCCACAAGCCCATTCTCTGATGCGGTGCTGTTCTCTGATGTGGAGCCACAGCCAATCGTAGATGAGGAGGAGGGGCTTCTGTGGGTGGTTGGACCAGTGCTGGCCGTCATCTTCATCATCAGCATCGTCATCCTCATCCTCCTATTTAAAAGGTGAGACAGATAAGACAAATGAGCAGAAAGAGAGATTTAAAGAGTTAAATCACAGTTAAAGTGGTGGATTTAGATTAAATGGCATATGCAGATATGTTCAGTGTTTCATTGATGTAAGACCTTAATTTCAGAATCCTTTAAAGTCTTTTAAAAGCGAGTTTTAAAATTTCAGATGGAAAAATTGAATATACATTTTATTAAATGCGCTACACTCTAAAATTTCATCTGCTACTATAGAGCAGTGAGGTGATGTTTGTGGCTGGTGAGGCACTGACTCTTTCAAAGTCAAAAGTCAGATTTACAAACATATCCGCCCAATATTTTTGCCAACTACCAATTGTGTTTCATTTATAATATCAGCATTCTTTCTATACACATGGCAGGTACATATTGGGCCAAGAATGTAAAATGTATAGTGATTAAATATGTCTCCCAAAAAACACCCAGCTGTATGCTACAGACAACTATAAGCAACACACACACAGCACCACAGCAGATGCGCTCTCTCTCTCTCTCTAATTCATTCACACACACATAAACACACAAACTGCACCACGGCAGATGCCCGCGCTCTCTTGCTTGCTTGCTCTCTCTCTTTCTCTCTCTCTCTCTCTCTCTCTCATTCACACACACAGGATTTGCACACTGGTCTTATCTACAGTACTTGAATTACTTTGAAATAATCGCGTTATCTTCTGTCTAGTCCTTTGAAGCAATCCCCTTTTAGCTCCGGCATTGGTCGTCCATTATTTATTCACGTTTTGATTGAAAATCCAATTCTGAGAAGTTTTTGAGCTGATATCCTCGATTTTTGCAGTCAGTCAGAGCAGAAAATAAAATAACTTACTCCTATTGAACTTTACTGCGTAGAAGAAGAGCAACCACTGAACAAGAATAATGTGAGCTCACGTGCACCCTCTTCAGTGAGGCAGAGCTACTGCCTGCCTCACCTCATGTCTTTTCAGTGTGGCTGTTTGTCAGATCCTAACACTAAATACGTGATAGATATACATAAAATACATTACCTATTATATGGGAAGTGAGGACGTATAATAAAATGTCTACAATGTATAAAAACATTTTAATGAAGCATTACATTGGTCGCATACACTGAGTAAGCAAAAGGCGCGCGCTCAAGCCAGTTTTGCGCAATCTGACGTGAGGCACAGCTCGGTGCTGCCTCAGCTCGCTTCCTACACTGTAATTAAAACAGGAGACACGCAAAATACAGCGATTTTGATAATAAAAATGATCGAAATCTTTTGAATCATACAGAAATTGCATTTATAGCACAGATCAATGGACAAATATTTACTTTATCATTAGTATACATCTCATGATGGCAGGTGAGGATCCCCTGACCGCACGTCCCTGCTATAGACATTGTTAAAACAGGGTTTGCTGTTCATTTACTCACCCTCAGGCCATCCAAGATGTAGGCCACAAATAGTTTTGCTAAAATTGTGCTCCTTAGATATTCATAAAATGCAAGTCAATGGCTAAATTATTTCCTGAGACTACTCATGATCAATGTAGGTACTATAAAACAATACAATTGATCTGCAAAAAGAAACTGAACATTATTTGCTACATAAATACCTTTAATAACCACTACAAATTGTTCTCTTTCTATGGCCTGAAGGTAAATAACTCTTTAGGGAGAACTGTCCCTTTAAATTTGAATAATTTAAAAGAATGAAAGGATAAAACTGAACAAAGAATGAGAGACATTTGATATCTTACTACTTCAGAAACTGATTTCATTTATCCCTTATTCTTTTTTGTTCCTTCCTCGCCTTTATCTGCACGCCATCCAGCAAACCAGACAGGTCTGTGTATTATGTTTCTCTGTAAATCGCATTATGACCCAAATGCAATAGAAACTATTTCCTACTAAGTGAGTGTTGCTTTAATGCTCCTGCGCGTGTGATGTTACAGGAAGCGGGCAGAGTTGGAGGGCAGGAAGTGCAGTTTTCCCAGCAGCGGTAAAGCCATGAGTTCCCAGCATCCATCTGACCCCGTGGAGCTGCGCAGAATCAACTTCCCAACGGCTGGTAATATATTACTGATGAAAAGACCTACACAAACACACACACGCAGGTACAGAGTGCTGAAGAGTCCACATTTCAGTCTTTGTGATGCACACACATGCACATGCTGACAATATCAACACAGTGTTGGTTTTCTTTTCTAGGTTTGCGTGCCTCTATCATCGGTTATCGGCGGTTATCAAGTTAGTTGTGGTTTTTGGAGTCAATATTGACTGCTTAATCTCCATTCGCACATATGCAGTAACTGGATTGGCTTTTCCATGCTCTTAACTTATGTGGCTTATATCGGGGCTTTTTCTACTCTGACTTCATGCACTCTTTCCATTGACTACATAAGCTAACTAATGACATTTTCTATTCCCTAACCTTACTTCTAAACCCTTACATTTCAAAGACTGTGTACAGTGTCTATTAAGTTATTTCAGGTTGATTTCAGGTTTTAGTTTCTATGGATGAACGTTTATCTGAATTATGCACATCTATAACATATCTATAACCAGCTCTTTAAGGCATGCAAGACACTGCAGGCAAAAACACAGTTTTTTTTCCATGCACCAAACAAATTTGACATTTTGGACTAATTTCACTTTTCATAAAGTGTTTCTTTCAGTCTAATGTAAAGTAAACATCCTAATATATATGTTTAAGTGTTTCTTTTGTTGTCACTCCTTCAGTCTGTTTGTAGAGTTCCATTATAGTACGTATTTTAAAGGTTTTTTTTTGTCATGTTGTTCTCCTGCACCAAGACATTTCAGTAGCACTCGTTTAGTCCAAACAGTTTTATTCCTATCTATTTTTTTTACAGAGGGATATTTTAATACTTAATTTACATGATTATATACATAATAAATGTAAAAATGTTTTAAAGACAAATCCATAAGCCTTAAAAATGTTACAAATTTTACATTTTCACATTTCTTTTATTAGGTTTTTTACATAGAATATCAATTACAACATACATTTTATAATTATCCTTCCATGTTGTTGTTACCACTACCCTAAATTCCCTCCCTCAACAGCCTATAACTTACCCTTGAAAAAACTAAATAAACATAATTAAGTAAATAAATAAATAATAATAATAATAAATAAATAAATAAATAAATAAATAACAAAATAAAATAATAATAAAAAAAAAAATAAAAGAAAATAAATAAAAAAATAATAAATATGTATTTAAATGTTATTGCTAGGCCCACACGGAATCTGCGTGTGCAGAAATCCGCAAATTTCCAAAGATTTTTAGCCCATCATGGAGTTTATTTATTTACCATGTAAATCTGTGTAAATTTATATTTATTCAGTTTTTAAATTCATTTCACTAATATTATTGTGATATAATACTAGTAATATTAAAATGTTCATATGATTTATTTAAAATACAGTTTGTAAAGTAATATTTCCTGTCTTTTAGTAGATATATTATAGAAGAGACTTGCTTTGTTTACCAAATAAGTGGAT